>JAJPUD010002524.1:0-89483 GCA_023553655.1 Myrmecobius fasciatus
CCTGAACCTCAAGTACATCACAAAGACAATTAGAGAAAAAGGAAAAGAACCCATATGTTTTGAAGAAGCTCTCTTTTTGTTGGCAAAAAATTAGAAATTGTGAGGGTGCTCATCAACTAGGAAATGGCTGAACAAGTTGTATGGTGGAATAGTACTATCCTATAAGAAATGATGAGCTTGATGATTTTAGAAAAATATGGATAGACTTCCACAAAATAATCAAGAACAAAATGAGCAAAATCAAGAGAATGCTGTATACAGTAATAGCAGTATTGTTTCAAAAATATCACTGAGAAAATAAGTCATTTTGACTATTATAAATAGCCAAGTTATCTACAAAGGATATATGAAGGAAGACACTATCTGCATCTAGAGAAAGAGCTGATAAATAGAAGTATGTATAGAATGATTTTAAATATTTTCATATACATATATATATATATCTGTGTCTAATACTAGTCATCTCTAGAGTGGAGAGAAAAAAGGAAAAAAAGAAATTCATATAACTTTATTATATATTAAAAGGAATAGCAAGTTGTACATAATAGATTTGCAGCTTCATGAGCAACCATCTTTTTAAAAAATTATATTGTTATGGAAATGCTTGTATTATTCCATAAATAAAAAATAAAATTTAAAAAGAGATAGTTGAAAGGGGGGCAGAGGATGTTCCATGGTTCATGCACCTAACTGTGTATATATGCCATTAAAGCATAAGGAGGTAGGGAAAGTATGGATTTCATCATCAAGTGTAAGGCTCTTAAGACAGGTGCCAAAGTAGGTGAGAGGTTCCTAAAGATCATAGATTTAAAACCGAATGGGACCTCAGATATGTCTAATCTAACTGTTTGCTTTTGTAGATGATGAAACTGAGGGGTAGGAAAATTAAATAATTCATCTAAGTTCATAATGGTAAGAAACATCAGAGATGGGATTTAAATCTAGGTCTTTGACTCCAGAGAAGTCACTTCATTGTGCACCACTCAAAGGTATACTCTTGACAAGTAGATTGTGAGGTAGTTTGGGCCAGAACAAAAAATATCTGAGCTATTTTATACATTCTCACTGGGATGATTTCTCATGTTAACATAAATCCTGTATTGGGACATTAGAAAATTTCCATGAGAGAGGGGTGGAAGTGAAGGATGGGATGTGGTGATAGGTTCTCACAGTTTCCAAGTTTTCCTTATTTCTAAAACAAATCAGTGTTTAGTTTGTGCATAGTCTGGTCGCTGATGATTTGTTTGTTTATTTAAATGTGTGCAACAAGCATGCATTCAATCTTACACAGCAGCCAAGGGCTAAACATATCAATGGGAAAAGGAGACCAGGGAGTCAGGGAGAATTTGGAAATCAGGCAGCTGCACAGTTTCTTCTTCCTGGTTGCAATGACAGGTAGAATTACTTTGCCACTAATTGATGCAGTGATTCACCTCGACGTGATGGGCTTTCTGGTTTGTTTACTCTCTAGTGACGTCCATAGCTTGCAGCCTTAATATCCTCCCTTCTGCAGCCTGGACTACACGCTCTGTAGCCTGGGCAAACAAAATATTCAGCTTTGTTAAACAGAATTGAGGTGATTGGGGCAAGATGCTTGTTAGGGAAGCAAACAGAGGTGTTTGTGAGAAAAAACCAAGGGGAATGATTTCATCAAGAGAGTCTGTTATTAGGGACCTTGTTCTTTGACCCAAAGAACTTTCTCTTTCTCATTTTTAATAAAAATCACCAAACTAGCAAATACTCATCTACTGTGGAGACCCTTTTCATTGAGAGGTGCAGGAATAGCTGTTTTACATTCATCAACTAGTCCATCTATGTAGCTAGCAGAACCAGAGCTCAAGGAAGATGGGGTGGGGTGGAATTTCCACAGAATGAGAGGGGGGTGGAGGTGGGGGATGGTGGGGTAGGGGGATGGATCTATAACTTCTTGTACTTTATGTTATTTGGGGACTGTTTTTAATATGAACACCTAATTCCTTACTGAGCTATATCTAGTGATTTTGGCATCTAGGTCAAGCTTTGGCAAATACATCTAAGGTTAACAATTCTAAATGCTGCACCCTCAAATTAACTTTTCAAAACTAATTCAGTTAATGAGAGGGAGACAGAGTATCAGAGACACTGACCCTCACAAGTGAAGACCCAAAGACTCAGTGTGAAGCTGCTGGTGAGAATGAAACAGGACAGAGTGGGTAGAGGAAGGAATGGCATGGTGTACATATATGCCGGGGGGAAAAGAATGCATCACATGGTTGTTTCATATTTAAGTTAATTATTCCTGTTAACTAGGTCCTAATCAATCTCAGTGATTTCTATATTGCTATAGGAATACAATGCTGTTAGTACTTCCTAGATTTTAGTTTCATGCTTCATAATATAATTTTAGATTTAGTACTGCTAGGCCACCATTCTTTGTATTTTTAAAAATTAATTTCCTTGATATTCTTGACCTTTTGTTCTTCCAGATGAATTTTGTTAACTTTTCTAGTTCTATAAAATAATGTTTTAGTAGTTTGATTGGTATGGCACTGAACATGTAGACCAATTTAGGCTGAATTGTCATTTTCATTATAGAGTTTTATGCCTCAAGGGACCTATTACCCTTCCCTAGTTTTAGCTTTGGTTCCTAACAAATTTTCTCATTTTCTCCATAATTGCTTCCAGTGTATATATTTTGTATACATTTTTTTGTTTGTATATAATTTTTATTTCTGCGATCCTAACTCATTTAAATCCAAGCCATGCCCAAGTCAAGATATCAAGACATGGAACAGGTCATATTTCTTCTATATTTCCTAGTCCCTAAGTCTGTGTTGGCTATACATCAATTGTATCATCTTAATAAATATCTAATTCTAAAATCTAATACCTAAAATTCTAAAATTACTCTGAATGATTAATTGATATCAAATAATAATCAATGAAGAAGCACATAATTAGAAAAAAAACCCATTCCTGGCTCCTTGGGATCCTCAACAATCCTGAAGGGATATATATCAGGGCTCTCTGGGGACCCCTTCTACCAGTATGAGTCAGGGCTGGGAAGTTAAGTCCAGAGAATGTGCTACAGTAGGAATACAATGAATATTTGCTGTTTGATAGAGAAGAGACTAGCCAGAAGGGAAAACCACAAACTCTAAAATTGATGCAGGTAACTATTAACTTTCTGTCCTCCAAATACCTCTCTACCTTTTTGTCATTCAGGATCATAGAATAGGGAGGACTAGCACCTCTGGTGTGAGAACTTGAAGAGACCTTCTCAGGGCTGTTCATCTACTTTTGAGTGACCCATCTCTCACCTGTAGTTCCAAGAAGCTGTAGCATGTGCAATGGTTGCACCCTCCTAAAACCATCTTAACAGATGAGCCAAAACTTGTTGATGAAAACCAAGAAGCTTGAAAGCTATTGGTGAGTTAGAGTGGTCTACCCCAAGCATGCAAAGATGATGGAATGGATGGATGAGAACAAATTGTTCCAACAGACATGAAGGCAGCCGAGTGGAGTGTTTAGATATGGTCAGTCATCAAAGTTGCCAAAGTTATCCACCACATCCCAGGTCATTGCCAGTTGTCCTGACTTTGGTGTTGCCACTGGATTTTAATGACTCTGGACAAGAGAGTGAGGAAGCTTTTATATAACTCTGCCTCACTTAAATCCATTTCATGCTCAAGTCAAGACATCACCCTATGATGTCACTGATTCTCTTCAAAATGAAGGAGAATCATTTAAGTCATTTCTCATGCCTCACATATAATCTTTCTGCTTATTGCCTTTCATAAACTTCATTCTTCTTTGAGAATCAACTCAGACCAATCTCCATTAAACCTTTCTTGATCCACCAGTTATTTGGTTGTTAATATTCGCTCTCCCTTTTTTATATTCCTTGAGGTATACTTATTCATGAATATTCATGAATTACCACATTGTTTCCCCCCCCTTCAAAATGTAAACATCTTGAGGACAGGGTCTGTTTCATTTTTGTCTTTGTGTAATCATCATTTAGAACAAATGTCAGGAACACATTCGGTGCTTAAACATTTACTGAATTGAAATGAATCCAATAATTCACCTTGGGTTATTGAAGGCCAAGCCAGCAGTGACCAAATTTTGGCAGACCCTACTGTGCTGGAAAGGCCTAGAATACTTGTTTGGCAATAAAAGTTGTCTGTTATTAAGAGAACAGAAGGTCAGCCAGTGGGGTGCCAATCTTTTTAGCCACAGCACCTCATGAAAACAGTCAACCAAGACATGTTGAATTATTATCCATACTGGCAGAGGGGGTGCCCACACTAATGGGATTACAGATTTCTAGAAGCATTGTTGGGGACTCCTGCTACCACTAGAATGAGGATTAACATAATGATGGTGATGATGACAATGGTGGTGATAAACTTTTTGCCTCTGTTCCCTCAATTGTAAAATAGGAATCATTATAGCACCTATCTCCCAGAATTGTTGTAAGGATCAAATGTGACAATATTTGTGAAGTGTTTAGTATACTGACTGACACATGGTAGATGCTGTGCAAGTGCTAGCTATGATGAAGAAGCTGACCTTGACTGCTACTCCACTTTTACATAACCCTTCCCAAGTGATATTCCCAAGCTAAACTGCCAAGCTTTCAAACTGTATTGCAGCTCTATAGGCTGGCCACACTGTTTGAATGCCAAATGTATGCTTGCCTAAAAGCCTATTTTATAAAAAAAACTCATATAAAGAGGGCACTCACATGGTAGTCAGAAGTGATACAAAGTTCTCTCTGAACAACTCTGGAATTGTATGACATGGGAGATGCTGGCAAAAAATCGCCCAGCATGGCTTACTTGCATCAAAGAAAGTGTTGTGTTCTACAGGTGAAGCAGAATTGCAGTAGTTCAAAAAAAATGTGAGATTTGCAAATTTAGAGACATCTCTACTCAAATTGTGCATATTGACTATTTGTGCCCACAGGGCATTTTAAGCTCCTATTGGTCTGATGAGCCATAATTGAGATACATTATATTTTGACTGCAACATAGTGATGCCATTTTGGTCCTCTTTGAGAATGTAGGACTATCAACCAACCAACTAACCCAGATGATTAAAGACTTTTCTCAAGATAATCTGGTGAGGTGAGTGGTATATGTATTTGGTATATATATTTGAATTTTCTATATGGTGAAACTGAAGTCCTGAGAAGTTAAATTATTTTCCCATGTCAAGAAACTACCAAATGTCAGAACTGGGAATTTCCCCCTTTTCTTCTTACTCCAAGTTGAGTCAATCATCTAAAATTTATTAAATGGCTACTATGTGCCAAGCACTACATTAGTGCTTGTGACTAGTGGTCTTTCTTCTATATCACACCATATCTTTGTGTCTTTGCCATCTCTATCCCACCTCCTGCCATTGGATTGTCAGTTCCATAAGAGGATAATCATGTAAAATTATAGATATAAAGAAGAAAAGGACCTTAGAGGTAATCTAGTCCAATCTCTTTGTTTTGCAGATAAGGATAATGAGATGAAATAAAGATGAAGATAATGATGATGATATTAACTAGCATTTACATAGCACTTTAAGGTTTGCAAAATGCTTTATAAATATTACTTCATTTCATCCAAATGCTATTCCCATTTTATGAATATCTAATGCCTTGTGCAAGGTCAGGCAGTCATTATTAGACTTTTTATTAAGTCTACACATTAAACTCCAAATTTGATGCTCTTTCCTTGCCAATGTACCATAGCAATGATACTCTGTGATTGTGTGTGTGTGTGTGTGTGCGTGTGTGTGTATGTGTGTGTGATGTGATTACAAAAAAAAAATCAACATTCAATTATACCAAATTTACTGAGATTTCAAAACTGAGGTAACTGAGACGTGGGGAGGTTAATAAATATCATAGTCAGAATTCACAACGCAAGCCAATTCAACAAATATTAAGCCCCTTCTATGTTCCAGTACAGTGTCAAGCATTGAGGATATAAAGAAAAAAACAATTCCTACTTTCAAAGAACTTCCATTGAGTTGGGAAGGAGGTAGACACAAATATATTCACAATGAAGTCAATAATATATGTGTGTGTATATATATATATATATACATAACATACATATATATGTATATATACAACATGTATTTATATGTATACACATACACACACAAAGTCATTTCAAGGGGGAGAGACACTGATAGCTGGAGACAGCAGGATGTCTTCATGTACAAGGTGACATCTTAGCTGTGCTTGGAAGGATGTTGAAAGGCAGAGAAAATAATGGACACTATTGCAAAGGCAATACCCCTCTAAGCATAAAGGGAAGAGAAATGGGAAAGATAACATTCTGGTCAAGGCATCCTAGAGATGCCAACATTACATCTGGAATAAGAGGAGTGGGACAGGTAGGCAGCAGCAATCCAAAGCTTTTGAGTCACCAACAACTCTGGGGAATTAGGAATTAGAGAAAGAACCAAGAATCTGTTCTGAGCTATGGCAAGAGACAGGCAGCACCTTGGCAAACAGCTTCAAGTCCATTTGTCTGCTGACCTGAGGAGGTTCCTGATTCCTTCTTCTTCCCTTTCTGCCTAGCTTACACATCCTTTCTCCCTCTCTGCCTGGCTCACACATCCTCCCTAATTACCAAGTGGCAAATGAGAAGAAAATTAGATATAGCCTCCCTGATCACGTCACTCGAAGCCTTACTGCTTGCTTAATAGATACAACCTACCCTATCCACTACGCTAGCAAGGCCAATGCTAGTTGCCTTCTAACTCTCCATTGCATGGACTAATTCAATGAGACGTCTGTCTGCTAAATTAAAGCCACTACTGCTTCTACCAGAGTCATCTAACAGCCTAATTGGAAAAACAGCTCCAGTTTCTGACTTTTCAAAACAGATTATATCTGCAAACAGCTGGGGCCTGGTCCTTTTCCGGCTGCTCATGCAGCACTCAGGTCTGGGTGATATCATCTCAGCCTTTACTCTTGGGTGCCTTCTGCCTGCTACAAAGGAATTAGCCCCAAAGAGAACCTTGGCAGGCCCTCAACAAACCAAAAGTGGAGGAGTTGGCAGTTGAGAGGGAGGAAAAACTGGACATTGTTAGCTCAAAACAAGCAATTTTCTCTCCACTTTTCATTCATTTTTTTCTCCTCAAACACAGCTGAGCCCAATCTGGGTAGCTTTCCATTTATTATACCACAAGATCACCTTTAATATTGCCAAGATTAACAGTAGATGAAATAAAATACTTAAATATTTCCATTTTTAAAAAAGAAATTGAACAAGCCAATAATGAACTCCCTAAGGAAAAAAAATTCCAAAGCCAGATGGATTTATGTAAATTCTACCAAATAGTTAAAGAACAATTAATTCCAACACTATATAAACTGTTTGGAAAAATAGGTGAAGAAATAGCCCTACCAAATTACTTTTGTGACACAGATATGGTGCTATGCCTAAACCAGGAAGGACCAAAACAGAGAAAGAAAATTATAGACCAATTTCCCTAAGGAATATTAATGCAAAAATCTCAAATAAAATATTAGCAAAGAGATTACAGTAATTTATCATCACTCTGACCAAGTGGATTTATACCAGAAATACAGGACAAGTTCAATATTAGGAAAACTATTGGCATAATTGACCATATCAATCACAAAACTAACAGAAATCATATGATTGTCTCAATAGGTGCAAAAAAGCATTTGATAAAATGCAATGCCTATTCCCAATTAAATACGCTATAGAACATAGGAATAAAAGGAGTTTTCCTTAACATGAGAAGTGGCATTTATCTAAAACTATCAGCAAACATTATATATAATGGGGATAAACTAGAAGCATTTCTGATAAGATCAGAGGTGAAACAAAGTTGCCCATTATCACCACTATTATTCAGTATCAAACCAGAAACATTAACTTTAGCAATAAGAAAAAAAAATTAAAGTAATTATGATAGGTAATGAGGAAATATAATTATCATTCTTTGCAGATGATATGATGGTATATTTAGAGAATCCTAGAGGAAAAAAACCCCAACTACTAGAAACAATAACTTCAGCAAGCTTGCAGGATATAAAATAAACCTACATAAATCATTGGTATTTCTATATGTTACCAACAAAGTCCAGCATCAAGAGATAGGAAAAAAATGCCATTTAAAATATCTACAGAGGGGCAGCTAGATGGCACAGTGGATAGAGCACCAGCCCTGAAGTCAGGAGGACCTGAGTTCAAATCTGGTCTCAGACACTCAACATTCCCCAGCTGTGTGACACTGGGCAAGTCACTTAACCTCAATTGCCTCAGCAAAAAACAAACTATATATATATATTTTTTTCTTCATAAAATACTGAGGAATCTATCTACCAAGACAAGGCCAGGAGCACAATTACAAAACACTTTTCACACAAATAAAGTTAGATCTAAACAACTGGAAAAATATCAACTGTTCGTAGGTAGGCTGAGGTAATATAACATTATTAATAAAACTGCCAAAAATTAATTTTATAGAACTAGAAAAAATAATAACTAAATTAATCTGGAAGAGCAAAAGGTCAAGAATATCAGGAGAATTAAAGAAAAAAAATGCAACGGAAGGTGGCCCAACTGCATCAGACTAAAACTATTATAAAGCAGTGTTCATAAAAAAAAATTTGGTACTGGCTAAAAAAATAGAGTAATGGATCAATGGAATAGGTTAGGTACATAAGACATAATAGTCAATAACTATAGTAATCTAGTATTTGATAAATCCAAAGACTCTAGCTTCTGGGATAAGAACTCTCCATTTAACAAAAATTTCTGGGAAAACTGGAAAATAATATGGCAGAAACTAGGCACTGATCAACAGCTAATATTATATAGCAAGATAAGGTCAAAGTAGGTTCATGATTTAGACATAAAGGGTGATGCTATAAGCAAATTAGTAAACAAAGGATAGTCTACCTGTCAGATCTGTGGAGAAGGGAGGAATTTATGGCCAAAGAAGAACTAGAAAACAATATAGAATACAAAATATATAATTTTTAAATATTAAATTTAAAAGGTTTTGTGCAAGCAAAACCAATGCAGCCAAGATTAGAAGAGAAGCAGAAGGCTGGGGGGAAAATTTTATAGCCAGTGTTTCTAATAAAGGCCCAATTTCTAAAATATATAGAGAAATTACTCAAAATGATAAAAATTACAAGTCACTCCTCAAATGACAAATGGTGAAAGGATATGAAGACAATTCAAATGAAGAAATTAAAGCCATTAAAGCTATATGAAAAAATGCTTTAAATCACTATCAATTAGAGAAACACACATTAAGACAACTCTGAGGTGCCACCTCATACTTCTCAGATTCACTAAAATGACAGGAAAAAATAATGATAAATGTGGGAGGGAATGTAGGAAAAGTGGAACACTAATACATTGTTGATGAAGTTGTGAAATGATGCAACTATTCTGAAGAGCAATTTGAAGCTCTGCCCAAAGAGCTATCAAACTGCATAACCTTTGATTCAGCAATGCTACTATTGGGTCTGTATCCCTCCAAAAAAATTATAAAGGGAAAAGGACCCATATGTGCAAAAATGTTTGTTGCAGCTCTTTTTTTGTAGTGATAAGGGATTAGAAATTGAGTAGATGCCTATCAGTTGGGAAATGGCTGAATAAGTTATGGCGTATAAAAGTAATGATGTATTATTGTTTTATAAGAAATGATGGGCAGTTTAAATTCAGAAAAACCTTCATGAACTGATGCTGAGTGAAATACACAGTAACAACAAGATTATGTGACAATCAGCTAATGATGGTCTTGTTTCTCCTCAATAAAGCAATGATTCAAGGAAATAGACTTGGGATGGAAAGTGCCAATCACATCCAGAGAGAGAATGATGGAGACTGAATGAGGATGGAAGCAAAGTATTTTCACCTTTTTGTTTCTTTTTTTCTTGTGTTTTTTTCTTTTGATCTGATTTTTCTTTCACAACATGACACATATGGAAACATGTTTAAAAAGGTAGCATATATTTAATCTATATCAGACTGCTTGCTGTCTTGGGGGGGAGGTGAGGAAGGGAGAAAAATCACTAAGTTTTACAAAAATGAAACTATCTTTACATGTTTTTGGAAAAATAAAATACTATTGAGAAAAAAATTACCTTCATGTATGGTCGTAAGACCCACTGATGCAAGATTGGGACCAAAAGAGCTTTCTAGACCATAGAGCCCAATCCCTTATCTTAGAGATCTAAATGTACTCATTTATTCTTGCACATTTTCCTACATTTCTTGATTTATTTTTTTTATCTTTAGTTGTCATTGATTATGTCAGTCATGTCTGACTCTCTGTCACTCCTTTCAGGATTTTCTTGGCAAAGATACTGGAATGGTTTTCCATTTTCTTTTCCAGTGCATTTTACACTTGAGGAAACTGAGGCAAGCAGGATTAAGTGACTTGTATAGGATCACACAGTTAGGAAATGTCTCGATTTGAATTCATGAAAAAAGAGTCTTTTTGACTCCAGGCCCAGGATTTTATCCACTGTGCCACCTTCTTAAAATGAGTAACACACAGAAGGCAAAGAGAGGCGCATAGTAGGTGGGAGCAGTCTGTAGCATTTAATCATCAAGAAACTAATGACATCATTAAGGAATTGTGTGATAGGAAGAAAAGATAGAATGGTCATGTGTCAAGAATAAGGGATGATAGTTGGTTAGCTTGAAGGTTCCACTTGTATTCTTGCAATGTTAGAAGCAAGAAATGCTTTCAGAACGCTGGGTGGAATCCATGTGGTGTACTTAATGGAGGTCAAGGATAAGAGTCTCATATGGGAAGGCTCATTTAGGTTTTGACCTTCATTGTTGGAGAGAACTTAAGGAGATGACAGATCTATTTGAGTATTATGAACGTAATAGGTATCAACATTTCCATTGGCAAAGAATAAAAGAAGACGATTGTATATAAAACTGTGAACTTCTGCCACATGAAGTTATTTTTAAAAGCATGTATTATATTTCACATAATAGTATAGTAACAAAACTATCCTGCTTGTCCATGTCACTTTCTGAACTTTCTTTTGTTCTTTCTCTTATGTATTTTTAACCACTTCATTGATGTCCCTTTCTTTTACTCTCTGTATGTTCCATTATCACTTTCTACCAATTTCTACTTTCCCTCATATTAAAAATATAGTAAAGCAAAACAAAGTAATCCATTGGCTATATCTTTACATATCTATGCCTATATTTCTGGTTCATAACCTCTTTGCCAAGAGATGGACAACATGTTTTATAATTTTATTTTTTTAAGTCCTTCAGTCAATTCTCCAGGCCTTGTGACCATCAATTCTCTTTTCTGGGATTCTGTTTATACATACTGCAATTAATCAACTATACAATACACACTTTAAAAGTGCCTATTATGTTCTAGGCAATAGAATGATTCTCTTCTAGAGTTTTATCCTGAGGTAGGATTTAATATATATATTTGTCATTGAACTAGGAGTTTTCTTATGTCTCTTTCTAGGAATAGCAACGAAACACCAATCTCTCCTCTCCCATCCCCTAACTGCCAACTGCTGTTTCTTCTGAATAACACTGGGTGGTTGGAGTTACTGCCACTATGGATCTATGGTGAATGGAGAGCTAACATTGGAGTCAGAAAAACTTGCTGCTTCTGACATACTGGCTGTGTGATCCTGGAGATAGGCACTTATACTCTCAGTGCCCCAGGCAACTCTCAGAGACTCTAAGTTACAGAACACTTGAAGAATAGCATGTTGAGTCATTTTTTAAGTTATGTCCAAATCTTCTTGACTCATTTGGGATTCTCTTAGCAAAGATACTAGGATGGCTTGCTATTCGTTTTTCTAGCTCATTTTTGCAGATGAAAGAACTGAGGCAAACAGGCTAATAAGTGTCTGAAGCCAGATTTGAATTAAGGAAGATGAGTCATCCTGACTCCAGGGTCTGTGTTCTATCCACCACGCCATCTACTTTCTCTTTGCAAAAGAAATCACATGTTATCTGTTAACATATGTCCTCTCATATGCGAGGACACCAAGTAGAAGTAGAAGGTTGTTGAAGTTCTGCACATTTAAGACTGGAGCAAGGCAACCAGAAAGCCCTGCCCTTACCCTAGAACACCAGCCTGGGTGGAATATAGATACCTTGGAGAGCTCCCTCCTAAGTACTTCTTCAATGTACTTCTATATACAGCACCACTATTATACCCAGGCAATCTCCCATCCAAGTACTAAGCAGGGGTGGCCCTACTTAGCTTCCGAGATCAGATTGCCTCAGAATGAATGTAAATAATAATTGTTTCTGTGTTGGTTAGAAACACTGAGGGTCTTCCCCTCCCAGATTGCTTACCTTTTTTTTTTTTTTTTTTGACTAGGTAAAAGAGGCCATTCTTTGTGTCATTTCTTTCTTACCTAGCCTTAATCACTGAATGGATGTCACCTCAGTCAAACAGAGATATGTTAATGACCTTAACTTAAAAAGCTGGAGGTCTCCCACTGCCTCCAAGGCAATCTCAAATTGTCCTGATCTATATCTGTCCACTGGACCCAGATGGCTCTTGAGAAAAAAGCGAAGCTGGTGATTTTGCAGAGGCCACTCTCAATTCACTTGTATTCCATGATATCACTTCCCTGATGTCATGGTCCTCTTAAAAAACAAACAAACTAAGGACAAACAACTTCTATATAGGACAGGATGCTTAGCTAGATAATAGTGGCCATCCCTCGTCATTACTTATGTCTTGTTATTGCTAGTCACCTGATGGTGATCTAAGTAGCTAGGTGGCTGATAGAGTATCAGACTCAAGTCTGGAAGTTCAAATTCTGCCTTAAACAGTTCCTAGCTGTGTCACTTTGAACAAGTCACTTAATCTCTATCTGCCTCAATTTCCTGATTTATAAAATGTGAATAATAATAGCACTTATTTCATGGATTTTTGTCAGGATCAAATGGGAGTATTCATAAAGTGCTCTGCAATCCTTAAGATCCCACATAAATGAATGAGATGTGGCAAATGTTTAATAAATGTTTAATGATTGAACCTCAGAATTTTACCAGAGTGTAACCTCAAAAATGAAGCTTTTAGTTAGTATAGTTAGATGTGGGCTAGCTGGCTCATCAGTTTAAGAAATGTAGTTCTTTAGGCAACAATGCATTCTCTTTCCAGTGGAATTCTTTTTCATTGGAATTATTAATTTTAACTATTATATGTCTTGGAGTTTGCAGCAAAATTTGCTTTGTTTTTTCATGAGCATTCTTCTGACTGGCACTGTTTTCTGTATTTAGAAATTCTGGGCAGTTTTATTATTTCTTGCATTGTAGTATCTGAGTTTTGTTTTCTTTTGTTTTGTCACATTCTTTAAATTATCTCTATAAATCTTGTCTTCAAGATCAATTTGATTTGCATGTATAGAGATAATTTTCTTGCAATGTTTTTGCCTTTTGCTTTTTTTTCTTTTAGGTTGTCCTTAACTTCTGTGCATTTGCATTCCAAATCAGTTTTTTCTCTCTTTTGCTCCTTTTGTGAGACTTGCCACCATGGATTTAAGCTTGTACTTTGGCATTATTTCTGTCTTATAGGCCATGAATTCTGCTTTTACAGTACTTACTTTTCTTTTAAGTCATTCAAGAATAGCTTGCCGTGATTCCATGCTCTCATGGGAATCTCTAGGGATCTCTGCCTCTTCAGATTGAATAATTTTTTTTGTCTTATAATATTTATTCAGTTTTGCCAGGACTATTTTAGTGAAGGTGATAATCCCTTTCATTATTAATATTGCCCCTTTGGGTTTATTTGGTTATGCTCAAGAGCTTCAATTAAGTTTTCTTCCTCCCTCTTATATTCTCCTTTTGCTGATTTTTTACTTCTTCCCCTTTGATGGTGATTTCCTTGAGGACCAGGCCTTGAAGCTATCTCAGCTTGTTCCTATACTGTTTCACAGGACTTGCTCTGTTTCAAGTGACTTCTAGGAGGACAGAACTGGTCCTAGAGTGGACTCTCTCTCAGGTTTAGTGGAGTGTCATACAGACATACATATATTCGCCCCCAGTTCCCTCTGCTCCTCAGTTTTCTGGCTAAACTCTGCTGAATCAGACAATGCTATTCTTACTTCTGCTTGAATACCTCTAACAGTGGGGAATTCACTGCTTCAAAAGACAATCCATCACATTTTTGGACAGCTCTAATAGGGAAGGACTGATCTGTGGAGTACTGAGCTCTCCAAATTATATTCAGGATTCAGGATTAATTCATATTTATAGCTTCAGAGGTCACTGCATCCAACAATCATTACCTGCTATGTGACCAGCACTGCAGAATACAAGAAAAATAGGAGGTAACACCAATTCTCATTGGGCTCCCTTAAATCACTGGATCCAAAAGCCTTCTATACTCCTACTACTTTTTCTTCAAATCTATTTACAGACAAGCATTAGAAGACTAAAAATCATTTATATGTTATTTATATGAGATACCTTTAGTTTAAAGACATTAAAGCCTTTTCAAAGGTATACTTATCAGTTATTTTTTGGTGACATACTCATTGGTTATATAGCCAAATTTCCCCAAATACCATCTTTCCCTCCCAGAGAGTCATCCTTATATAACAAAGAAATTTTTTTTAATGAAAACAAAAAGAGGAAGAAGAGGGAAAAATCAGCAAAACCAATAATTACATTGAAAAAGTCCGACAATGTTCCACAGCCATGAACCTCCCACCTCGGCAAAATAGTAGTGCAGGAATGCCCTCTGATATCTCTTCTTTGGGGTCAAGATCTAAGCATGATTGGATATGGAATCAATAATGATTTCAAGGTTGCATTGCTCAAAAATCCCAAGTCTTCCAAATTTGTTTGTCTTTACAATATTATTGTTATTGTATAAATTGTTGTCCTGTGACCCTGAGGTACCACTACACATCTGTTAGATTGGCTAAAATGACAAGAAAAGTTAATGATGAATGTTGGAGGGGATGTGGGAAGGCTGGGACACTGATGCATTGTTGGTGGAACTGTGAACGGATCCAACCATTCTGGAGAGCAATTTGGAGCTATGCTCAAAAAGTTATCAAACTGTGCATACCCTTTGACCCAGCAGCATTTCTATTGGGCTTATATCCCAAAGAAATCATAAAGGAAGGAAAGGGCCCCACATGTGCAAGAATGTTTGTGGCAGCCCTTTTTGTAGTGGCTAGAAACTGGAAACTGAATAGATGCCCTTCAATTGGAGAATGGCTGAATAAATTATGGTATATGAATATTATGGAATATTATTGTTCTGTAAGAAATGACCAGCAGGACGATTTCAGAGAGGCCTGGAGAGACTTGCATGATCTGATGATGAGTGAAATGAGCAGAACCAGGAGATCATTATACACGGCAACAACAATACTATATGACGATCAATTCTGATGGACATGGCTCCCTTCAACAACGAAATGTTTCAAACCACTTCCAATTGTTCACTCAAGAAAGCCATATACACCCAGAGAGAGGGATATGAAATGTGGACCACAACATAACATTCTCATACGCTTGATTGATATTTGCTTACATTGTGTTTCCTTTATCTGATATGTCTTTTATGTAGATACGATTTTTCTTGCACAACAATAAGTTTGGAAATATGTATACATATATTCGATTTGCCAAGTATTTTAACATAATTAACATGTAGTGGATATCCTGCCATCTAGGGGAGGGGTGGGGAGCTGGGGGAAAAATCTGTAACAGAAAGCTATGTAAGGGTTAATGTTTAGGAATTACCCATACATATGTTTTGCAAATAAAATAAAATTTAAAAAAATTGTTGTCCTGATTCTTACTTTACATCAGTTCATATAAGACTTCATTATATATATTAGCATATAGTATACTATATATATAATATATATATTTTTTATAGCATAGTAATATTCCATCACATTCACATATCATAATTTATTCAATCATTTCTCAATTGTGGGGCATCCTTTAAGTTTCCAGTTCTTTGCCATCACCAAAAAGAGTTGACATGGATGTGACCTATAACCTTAAAAAGCTGTTCAGTGTATTGAGAGGATAAGTGAGGTGCCTAGGGTCCCAAACCAGAATGTGAAAGAGGTGGAGCTAATATAACACCTACAATGATTGATTAATAATGTCAATATAGGAGGATTCTGGGAAGACGGTACAGTAGATCAGTAGAATAAATTTGCACCTTGGGGGAACAAAGACTGGTGAGAGATCAATAAGACTTGGGGAAGAACAGAGGTCTTCCTGGTAAAACCAAGAAGATCCAAAGAAAGATCCTGAACCAAGCATTAGCCATTTTTGAAGTACAAACACCTCTAGTCTAGCACCAGAGAAACACCAAATGGGGAGCTCTGGGATTCTCTGTATTTGTCTGGAGCCTCTGCAGGAACTACAAAAACTTTCCTGGACTGCATATAGAGTATGGGTCTGAGTTCAGAAAGCCTGAAGGAACCTTGGCTGATTAGGAATGCCAGACCTAACTGTGCTTCTGAGAGGAGTCCCTGAGTGAGAAGGAACCAGCACACTGGGAGTGCAGAAGCAGTAGGGCAAGGAGGCTGCTGGTTGCTGACATTTGCAGGAAGGGGGACCTCTTGGTTTGGGGATCCAGGTCAGAGGGAATAGCTGAAGTAAAGCTAGAGGTACCATCCTGCCACTCCACAATTAGAGGTGCTTACATTGATACTTCTCATTTTAAAAGAAATGAGCTGATGAAAAAAAACACTATGGGAACAGGGAAGACCAGGGTTTGCCTTCAGAGGATAACACTGAATTTAGAAAAGCTTATTCATGTTAAATGGATCTCTGCCCCAGAGAGAATTTGTAGAAGAACTCAAAAGAGAATTTAAAAATCAAATGAGAAACCTTGAGGAAAAACTTAAAAAAAAATCCAAGAAAAACAAGATTATGGAAAAAAGTTCACCAAGTAGAAAAGGAGGGTTTTTTTTTTTTGAGATACAAAATCTTAAAGACAAAAATTACACTTTGAAAATTAGAAATGCACAAGGGGAAGCCAGTGAAGCTATAAAAGACCAAAATATTAAAAAAATAGAACAGAATGTGAAACATCTCATAAGAAAAACAACAGATCTGGAGAACAGATCAAGAAGAGAAAATATAAAAATAATTGGACTACCTGAAAGCTGTGACCAAAAGAAGAACTTTGACACAATAATGCAAGTAATAATCCAAGAAAATTGTCCTGGAGTGATAGTAGATGTGGAGAAAAAAATATACCAATCACCTCAAAGAGATCCTTTGTGGAAAACACATAGGAATATTATTGACAAATTTAAAAGGCCCCAGATCAAAGAGAAAATCTTGCAAGGAACAAGAAAAAAAATTCAAATATGCTAGAGCTACAATCAGAATTGTACAGAACTTAGCAGCAGCCACAATAAAAGACTGCTGGTCCTGGAATCATAAACAAACAAACAAACAAATATATGTATGTATACTGGCAACTAAAAGAATCAGGCTTGTGGCCGAAAGTATAGTCTCTAGCAACATTGTCTATAATATTGAATGAAAAAAAATGGACATTCAACAAACTTGCAGATTTTCAGGGCTTTGTTTCTTTCTTTTTCTTTTTCTTTTTTTAAAATATTTTCTTTTATTTTTATTAAAGCTTTTTATTTGCAGAGCATATGTATGGGTAATTCTTCAACACTGACCCTTACAAAGCTTTCCATCACAAATTTTTCCCCCCTAGTCCCCACCCCTACCCTAGATGGCAGGATATTCACTACATGCTAATTATGTTAAAATGCTTGACAAGTCGAATATATGTATACATATTTCCACACTTATCTTGCTGTGCAAGAAAAATCATATCTAAAAGAAAAAAAATCTGAGAAAGGAAACACAATGCAAGCAAACATCAATAGAGAGCATGAAAATGTTATGTTGTGGTCCACATTTCATATCCCTCTCTCTGGGTGTATGTGGCCTTCTTCACTGAACAATTGGAACTGGTTTGAAACATTTCATTGTTGAAGAAAGCAGGGCTTTGTTTCAACTAAACCAGAACTCAATAGAAAATTTAACATATAAGAACCAATAGCAAAGATCAATTTCAAGGAATTTGACATGGCCAAATCGTTTATTTTATTTTTTTTAACATGGAAATGTATATATCATGTTTAAGGTTGACATTAGCAATAGGATAGTTTAAAAGAAAGACTGGGGCAGAGTTAAGGTAAAAAATAGTAATTCTATTACAAATGAGGTACAGGGGAAGAATAGACACAGAGAGAGGAGAGAAGAGTTCTGAAAACCTACTTATATTGGGAATGGGCTAAATAAGTAACATTAACATATACTATGAAGGGTATAGCACCCTCCAAAATCTATAAAGAAATAATAGGGGAGGAATGGGCAGAGGGGAAAACAAAGGATGGGGGAAGAAGAAAAGGGAGGATTCCATGGATGGGAGGAGGTTAAGTAATAGCAAGACAAGTTAAGGATTAGAATTAAACCAAAGAGTTAACAGGGATAGGAAAAATGTGTGTGTGTGTGTGTGTGTGTGTGTGTGTGTGTGTGTGTATCTATATATGTATACACAAATATATCTTTACTTAAATTATAGCCTGCTTGGGGGAAGTGGGGGGGGATGAAAGGGGAAAAAGAGAATAAAATTTTAAAAACTGCGCAGCAGAGAACAAAAGAACAATCTACAAGAAAGTAAATAAAAGATGGACACTCATAAATATAATTTCTTCTATCATCATATATCCTTTCTTGAACAGATAATTTTCGTTATATATTTTGAATCTTCCCTGATGTTCTGTTGGACACATAACAATGTGAAAAAATTATACATCACAGTTTAGTGGGCTAATATCTACAGCCACAAAAGTCATTAGTACTTCATGATCCGGACTATTGTCTAGACTTCTGTTTTAAATTTAATTGTTTATGCAAGAAATTATATTTTGATTTTAGTAGATAAAGGTCTTTTGAAAATCTTCCATTTCACATTAAGGGGACAGGATCAGCAGTTCTTTAATAAGTTTGACAGAAACCTTTAAATAACATAATTACCTTTCAAAACAGAAATGTGAACAAAAGTACAATTAATGAATTGTTAATTATTTTCTTTATCTGTTCTGATGTTCACTCTTATTAGAACAGAGAGTCAGGACTGGGACTGGGAGTATACAAGATAAGGGGAGACAAAAGTAGGATATTTCTTAGCTCTGTTTATAAATGTGCATATATTTTATGCTAGAAAAGTCTGCCGTCCATGCCATATTGAAATTTTCTTTGCAATAAATTGCACATGTTACAATGAAAGCTCTCATGAATAGATACAAAGGACACAGGATTTTCAAACTTTTTCTAAGTTTAAAGCATGACTGATGTCCCTGTAGAAGGAGGACAAGGCATAATGGAAAAACCAATAGCCGTGTACTCAGAAGACCTGCTTGAGAGTCCTATCTTTGTGAGTCACTCACCATCTCTGAATCTTAGTTCCCCATCTGCAAAACCAAGACAATAATCTTTATACTTCATAACAAGGCAGCTGCTGGGAGGGCCAAGGAAGAGAAAGTTTGTGAATTAGATGGATGTGTTGTCATTGTTACTATCATTATACACAACCACTTCTTTTGTGACTTTTTTGTCTCAACATCTGGGAAGCTTTTCCTTGAAAATGGTGGTGGTAATTAGGCTTAGCATTACACCATCCACAATGACATCATTACTTCTCTTCTTTCCCCTTCCTACCTTGTCCTTTGGTCTAGTGGGAAAAAATAACTTTTGGGGGTTAGAATCTGATTCAGGACCAGAGCATTCTCTTGGTCAATACCCTTTATATCAGAGGTTCTTAAACTAGGATCCATAAATCTATTTAAAAAAATTTATTTTGATAACTTCAGTTTAAGATAACCCTTTATAATATTCTTATGTACATATTGTTGTGTATTTTATTTTATACATTTAAAACCATTGTACTGAGCATGGGGACATAGGCTTCACACCACTAGAGTGTCAAAGGGGTCCATGGCACTCAAAAAGTTCCACTCTATTTAGAGATGACAGTTATTGCTACTGCAATCAAACCGTCCCAAGTTTTATCAGTTAAAAATTCTAAAACTGGGAGTCTCTCATCCAATAATTTAAGAATCTCTAAACATTTGTCAGCTATACATTCAGGCTCACCTTTCTGGATCTTAAGTCCTCAAATGAAAAATAGGGGGACTGAACTGGAGTGTAAAACCTTTAAGGTCCCTTCCAGGGCTAAGTCTGTGATCCTTTTTTTGGAGATAGATAAATATAGATTATAGACAATCTATATATCTTTATATATGTATGTATATAGATAGAGACACACAGAGAGGAAGACAGACACAGAGAAACAGAGAAATATTGAGAAAAAGAAGTAAAGAGACAGACACTGACAGAGACAGAGACAGAGGGATAGAGTTTAGTTTCTGTTTCTGCAGAGCTGCCCATAGTTTATAGGCTCAGGAAA
Organism: Myrmecobius fasciatus; assembly: GCA_023553655.1. NCBI lineage: Eukaryota > Metazoa > Chordata > Mammalia > Dasyuromorphia > Myrmecobiidae > Myrmecobius > Myrmecobius fasciatus. The sequence continues at coordinate 20,476 of JAJPUD010002524.1, forward strand.
GGACTTCAGAGGTAAGCCAGCTTGATTCTTTCAATTTATAGATGAGGAAACTGGAAGCCAGAGAGGTTAAATGACTTGTTGGCAGTCACACAGGTGTCCAAATCACAGACTTTAAGAGCAGAAGTGGAATTGGGCAACCAAGAGTTGCTTCCAGGCAGTCAACTAGTGAGGAATCACTTTTTTGAACACTTACTGTGTTCCAGGTACTATATTATAAAGAAAGGAAAAAAACAATTTCTGCTCTCCAGGAACTTAAATTCTAATGGAGGAGAGGCAACATGCATATAACTATGAATATACAAGATATACACAACGTAATATTCCATGCATATGGAAGGCAGTCTCAGAGGGAAGGGACTGCATACCATAAGTACTTAACAAATACTGGTTGAATAGCTAGGTTCTTCGACCCTCAGCTGCCCATCATCTCCAAAATAGAGGTAATAATACAACTTGCATTTTAGAGTTGTGAGGAAAGTGCTTATTTACTTAAAACCTCAAAAAAAAAGCAAGAATCAGTTTGATGGTAAGGTAGCTAGAAGGCTGGTCTCAAAACCAGCAGATTTCAACTCAGATTTAACAATTATACACACTGGCTGTCTGACCTTGGGTAAATTGATTAGAATATAAATTTCAGAGATGGGGCCAATCTACATTAGTCAAGGGAGATTTCCTATGGGGGGCAGTACCTGTATTAGTGAGACCCTAGACCCAGTCCCCACCCCTTAGAATCATAAGGTATTGGAAGGGAAAGACCTCATGTCTAAGGACCCTCATACTAAGGTCCCTTTCAAAATTAAATGATGCATTAAGACCATTGGGAATAGGAAAGTAGGAAAACATCTGTGTATGGCAATGTAAGATTTTAAGCTTTCAATTTCCAGAAACAAGACAATATTCCCAACAACATTTTTGCCTATTCATTTAGCTCAAATTCAATCTTGCCTCCACATGGTCTTCATCACTTAAATCTTCTGACTAGATCCCAGTGGTACTTTTAGGTTTTTACTACGTTTCCCTAACAAAGTAATTATCTCTCCTGTCTAGCTGACTTGCCCTTGACTCTAAAGCCTTCCTTACTATGGATTATTATGGAGGGAAAGAGGAAAAATGGTGAACCAAAGACAGAATTTAATAAATCAGTTCCTCTCATTACTTTGTGTCTCACCATTTGGGAAGCTTTCCCAGTTTCTACAACACTATCTATCTCATAGTGGGCATTTAAAAATGCCTGGCAATGGATAGATTGAATATGGGAATAGTGGTGAGGTTTAGTATCACATTATCCACAATCTCTCAATTCTATTACTCCCTCTTTGTGCCTAGTTCAACATTTAGTCTATAGCAAAGTAAGAAGACCCTTAATAGTTAGGTTCTAACCAAAGAATTCTTATAGGCACATATTCTATGTAGCATTCAAAAAACTTTATTACATGCCTTCTATTTGCAAATTGCTATGCTAAGTACCAAGTATACAAATATAAAAGGCAAAAATGAAACAATCCCTAACCTCAAAGACTTAATATTCTTTTTTTAACCAAACACTTTTTTGCTTGTTTTCATTGTCTTTCTAAAGGAATTTTTTTTTCAGTGAACAAGAATCTATTTTCTCATTCTCATCATTCTCTATTGAAAAAAAAAAGAAAAAACAAATTGTAAAAAAATACACAAGCAAAAAAATTTTTTTTCTCACATTGGCTATGCCCCAAAATAAGCAAGACTTTTACAATTCTATGTTTTAGATTTTCATGCTCCCATTGCCAGTATCATACACAAAATCTGAACTTAATTCAATAAACATTCATTTGTTAAATTGAATGGTTTACCCTAAAGAAATGGATTAGACCCAACTGTTTTTTTAGTAGTCCTCACTGTGGTCTCTCATATCACCTTGCTCTGGGCATCATGCTCTATGGTCTACATAGTTCAGACAGTTTGTATTTTAGGATATTATGTTATAATATTAATAGCTAATATTTATATAGTTCCACTTTAGATAACTGGTAGTTCAGTGAGTAGAGCACTTGGCTTGGAGTCAGGAGGACCTGAATTCAGATTCAGCTTAAGAAACTTTGTTGCTGTGTGACTCTAGGCAAGTCATTTAATCTCCGATTACCTGACAAAAGGATTCAATGGAGAAAATAATGTCAAACCACAGTAGTATTTTTGCCACTGGTCAACTGAACAACAACAATATAGAACTTATTATGTACCAGGCACTGTACTAGGTATTTACCAATATTATCTTATTTGGTCCTTATAACAACCTTGAAAGGTAAATGATATTATTATCCCCATTTTAAGCTGAGGAAACTGAAGCAAACAGATCAGGTGAACTTGTCCAGAATCCCACAGCATTTAAGTATCTGAGATTAGGTCTGAAATCAGGGCTTCCCAATTCCAGATCTAGCATTCCATGTATTCCACCATCTAGGTGACTCAGTAGGAAAGTTTTTATTAGAGAAGCAAATTTACAAAACCTTTGAACAGGAATGACTGTGGAGTTGTGAATTAGTCCAGACATTCTAGAAAGCAGTTTGGAACTACATCCCCAAAGTTACTAAACTGAGTTTGAATAATGGTATTTGAGTTAGATAAATCAAAGAATGAGAAAAAGGACCAATCTGTACAAAAATACTCATAGTAGCTGAAAACCAAGAAGGTGCCTGTCTATTGGGGAATTGATCAACAAATTCTAGTATATTAGTTACATAGGATGAGTTTTAATGACAAAGAGAAGGCCAATGGTAATAATGCGAAATTTATACTGACTTTTTTTTTTGATGATGTGTCTGAAAGAGGGGGCACTAGAGTCCAAGGTCCTGAGTTGGGCTCTGAATCTGTCACTTATAAGTCTGTAACTTCAGACAAATTCCTTTCAAGCCCCATCGTTGGAAGCCACTTACTTTATGAAACCTTTTCTGAAACTCATTAACCAGATGCTAGTGTTTCTGCCTCCAAATTACTTTGTATTAATTTTGTATATTTCTATTTGTATATATTGTTTTACCTATTCAAATGTAAACTCTTTGAGGGTATGGACTGTTTTACTTTTTTATTAATGTAACCAGTTCTGAGTGTGTCTGACACATTGAGGGTGTTTTAATAAATACTTGTTGATCGATTAACTTTTGTGCCCTGCTAGTTTCATCATGTGTAAATGAAGACGTCTATCTCTTCTTTTTAAATGGAAAACATTCAAGGACTTTAAAATTACTCCCCCCCCAAAAAAAAAACCCCAATCATCTAGAGCCAGAAGTCCTTGAATTTGTTTTGAAAATAATATTTCAAAAATTGTGTTGCTGCTGTTGAGGTCAGTCATGTCTGACTCTATGACCTTATTTGGGGTTTTCTTGGCAAAGATACTGGAGTGGCTTGCTGTTTCCTCCTTCAGCTCATTTTATAGATGAGGAAACTGAGGCAAATGGGATTAAGTGACTGTCCAGGGTCTTACAGATAGTAGAATATGAGACCAATTTGAATTCAGGTCTTCCTTACTCTAAGCCAACTGCACCTCCTTATTTTTTGTAATTCTATGTATTTTGTAATCTACTTATCCTGATAAAAGATCTGCAGGCTTCACCAGCTTGCCAAAGGAGTCCACGACACACAAATAATCTAAAAATCCTTGATCTACAGAATATCATAGGGTCACACTATGGAGCTGCAAAGAATCTGAGGCTAGTTAGTACAATACTCTCTTATTATCTTATGTTGTAATAATAGTTTTGCTTTTCTGAACTTGACAAACACCATTAAAATGGAACATTAACAGGGATATTCATATTTACTAGATTTGCCCCACAAACTTGATGGAAGAAATAATGTGCTTGTGCTGTTTTGTAAGCTTTAAATCATGATAGAAATGTGGGTTATTATGATATAGTAAGACTAGGGATGGAAGCTGTGGGTAGGGTTTACAATACAATGCCTCTTTTCTTTTTCATGTTGTTTCATATTGAGGTCATGATAAACCAAACATAAATCGTTTTTCCACTCATGGGAGGCAACCCTTTCACTGTTTGTTCCCTAGGATGGCCTTTGATTGCATTCTGGAGCAAACACACTGTTACATGTTGAAGATGAAAGAAAGGAATTGGATCCAGAAATAGCATCCTCACACAAACTAAAAACATTGTTGCTTCCTCCAAACACTAAAAGCTTTACTGTAACTGCAATGTCTCAATGGGCTTTAAGAACTTTCTATAGAACCCAGTCTGAAAGCCGGAAGGTTTTGATACAAAGTATAAGTGATTCAAATATATAAGAACAAGAGCCATTCTCCAATTGATAAATGGGCAAAAGATACTTATAGGTAGTTTTCTAGAGCAGAAATTCAAGCTTTCAACTATCATGTGAAAAATGTTCTATATTACTAATAAGAAAAATACAAATTAAAACAAGCCTGAAGTTTCACCCTACATCCATTTTATTGGCAAAGATAACAAAAAAAAGAAAGAAAAGAAAAAGAAAAAAATTGAAAATGATGAATGTTGGAGAGACTATGGGAAAACAGGTATCCCTCTGAAGATGTAAATTGATACAGTCCTTCTGAAAAGCAATTTGGAACTATCCCCTCAAAGTCACTAACCTGTGGATAAGTGCATACTTTTTGAAACCAGTGATACCATTACTAGGATGATACCCCCCAAAGAATTCAAAGAGGAAAAAGACCCATGTGTGCAAAAATATTTAAAGTAACTCTTTGTAGTTACAAAGAATCAGAAACTAAGGGGATGTTTGTCCATTGGGGAATTGATGAGCAAATTATGGCATATGAATGTATGGAATTATTGTGTCACTAAGATGAAAGGTATGGCTTCAGAAAAAATTGGGAAGATTTACATGAAACAATGCAGAGTGAAAAGTAAGCAGAACCTGGAAATTTTTATTTAACAGTTAAACCTGTTAAGATTTTAAAACTCTGATCCATGTAATGATCAACTACAATATCAAAAGACTGGCAGTGAGATACTACCAATTTCTTGGCAGAGAGGTGGTGAATTCAAGATTTAGAATGAGGCAAACATTTTTGGAGGTGGACAATATGGGGTTCAGTTTTGCTTAATTGTGCATTATCTGATATAAATGTTTTATTTTTCTTGTGTATAATTGTTTTTATTGGGGGACTTTGGGACAGAGAAGGAGGCTAGTGACTGGCTTGCCAAAAAGGGAAAAAAGAGGAGAAAATAAGAAAAGGAAATAATTTAAACATTTTAAAAATGTTTAGAGAAAAAGAGAAGAAAAGCCAGTAGAACCTTAATAGGGGATACAAAGAAAGGTCAAAAACCCAACCAAATAAACAAACAAAAACCAGTCTCTATTCTCAAGGATCTCATCATCTAATGGTGCTGAACTAGGAGTCAGGAAGACTTGGATTTGAATCTTCACGGATACTTATTAGATGTGTGATCCTGAGCAAGTTTGGACTCAGTTGCATTTGTGAAATGGGAATATTAATAATATTCACCTCCTGAGATTGTTATGAGGATCAAATAAGATAACATGTAAAGCATTTTACAAGCCTGAAAGGACTTTATAAATGTTAGCTATTACTACTATGATTAACCTGGGAGGAGGGGAAGGGGAGGGGAGAGGGGAAGAATCAGACACTTCATCTCTGGATTCCAAGCATTTTACTGGTAGTCACTTGTATATAGAATGTTCTTCTCCATCTCTACCTTCCCTGGTTTCCTTCCAATACCCACTAAAATCCCACTTTCTACAAGAAGCCTTTTCTGAGCCTTCTTCAGGCAGGTAGGTGACACGATGGATAGTGTGGTGGCCCTGAAATCAGGAAGATCTGAATTCAAATTCAGCCTCAGACTTCACCTTATACAATCTTGGATATATCATTTCTATTTGCCTCAGTTTCCTTAATTGTAAAATGGACACTTCCTAGAGTTTCTGTAAGGATCAAATTTTATACACACAAACATACACACATTACTTAGCATATACTCAGCACTGTATAAATACTTATCCCCTTCCTATTCTGAGACTGTAAATTAGGAATGAGTTGCTGATCTGTATCTCTGGAGGAAGTTTCCATACTAGAAATTCTGATGAAAGTAGCTTTTTTGGGAATTTTGATGAAATCGAGGATCTAGCCCCCCCCCCCCCCCCATTAGTGCTACTTTGCACTAATTTTGCCCCACTCCTCTGATATTTTCATGTTTACATTTCCTCCTTGTCCCCCCCCGATAAAATAACCAATATCTAAAACTGGATATGTTTGACAAAAAGGATGAATCTTGTGCAAAATCTCAACAAAAATACCCTTTCTTTTCTTGAATTTCATTGCTAGACCAGTGGTCAAAGGTACCACTGGCCCACTTAATGCCAGTTTCTTGTCTTACAGGATAGTCCTAGAGGTCATCTAGTCCAACATGAACCACAAAAAATACTGTCTACACTGTGTCTGACAGATGATTATTTGTCTTGCTGGAAGCCTTACTAACCAGAGCATACTTTATTTATTTATTTTGCTGAGGCAATTGGGATTAAGTGACTTGCCCAGAGTCACACAGCTAGGAAGTGTTAAATGTCTGAAGCCAAATTTGAACTCAGATCCTCCTGACTTCAGGGCTGGTGCTCTATTCACTGTGCTACCTAGCTGCCCCATAGTATACTATTCTTTCTCCCTTTTTTCCCCCTGCAATATTAAATGTTAATCTTTGTTCCCTTCTTCCCTCTTCCCCCCAGGAATTGGAGAGGAGAGTGTGATTGCCCTTGGGATTTTACCAGCATGGGGAAACTCCAACAGAAGAAATTTCTTCTACCAATGACCATCAGTTATTTTTCTGCTTTTAAAAGTGATAATTGCCTGGGGACACTAAGAAGTTAAGAGACTTATCTAGAGTCACACAGCCAGTATTTATCAGAGATGGTCCTGTTTTCTTTTCTTTTCTTTTCTTTTTTTTTTCTAAATTTTTAACTATGAGCATGTGTCCTGATTCTTTTTTTCTTTACTATCAGATAGAGACAGGTTCTTCCCCCTTTCTGCAGGGGATTTGAGTGAAAAGTATCATCTCTATTGCTTTTCCCATGACAGTTCAATGACTGCCTGATGCTTTGAGCTGAACAGGAAATGACTGCCCATGGGGAGGCAGGAGAGATGGCATTAGCCCACAGCAAAGCCTAAAACAAGATCATTGGGTTAAAAGCTTGGTGTGACCTTTCACACCTGCTTCTTCCTTTCTCTGCTTGGGTGGGGAGATATATAAAACACTCCCTGCTGCTGGGGCCTGTCACTCTCACAGCCTCTTTTTCCCCCAATTAATAAATTTTCTATTGATCAATCCTATCTAAACAGCTCACCTTGGCTAGCCAGGTTAGTCTTGGAATGTGCCTGGAAGCCTGCTTTGAGGTTTTTGATTTAATTTATAGCTCATTTAGCAGAGATCATTGCTAGATGGGATTCAGATGTTCTCCAGCCAATCTCTGGCGGGGCATTTATCACTTGCCTTGTTTAACCTAATCTTCCATCCTCTCCACAACCTCTCTCTCCCTGTTTCCTTCCCATTCATTTCTTTCTCCATGGTTCCCTCTTCCTTTCTCTCCCCAGTCTTTTTTCCCCCTCTATTTTCATAGTAAGCCCAAATAGTTCTCTTTTTCTTTGCCTAATTTCCTCTATGCCCTTTGCATTCTCCAAAATCTTCTGACCTACCTTCAGAAAAACAGTTCAGTTCTAGAGCATTCCCAAAGTGCCCTGAGGCAATGCTGGGAAAGAGGGAAGAGGCTCTGATTGAACAAAAGTTGCCAGGGGGCTAATCCTTTCCCTTAGGGATCTGTGACTAAACTTCCCAAAGCCCCCAAGGATGAGAACAGCTGGTGCCAGGTAATGCTGCAAGAAAAAAAAAGCAACACTAAGAAGAAAAAGAAATTCAGGGAAAAATGGTATGAATTTGTGAGTTTTGGGTAATTTTAGAATTTCACTTTTAAAAAATCATTAGTAATTTAGGAATACTTCACATATTCCTATTGGAGCAGGAAATGGCAAACTACTCCAATATCTTTGCCAAGAAAATCCCAAATGGGGTCATGGAAGATTGGACATTAGAGAAATGACTGAAAAACAGCATATAGTCCTACTCCAGGCAAAATTAGAAAGTGTAGGTAGCCATATCCCTTAAGTTACTAACCTAATACCATATGGTAATAAAGTGTTGTGCCACAGTTCCCTGTCTCAGTTTCCCTTTTGTTCTGCCTCAGTGGCAACCCCCCTTCCTGGCTGTTAGGATTGAGATAATTGGGGCTACAGAATGATGTCTACTGGCATTCCAAAGAGTCATAAAACCTCCAGATGGCCTATCTCAAATATCTAGACATACCCCTTATCTTTATGGCCCCAGACTCAGGGCTCCTAGCTTCTTCCCAAACTTATTAGAATTTATGATCTTTTCTCTGTACCCCCAGAACTGAATTTATAGTCCTTTCCTGGAACTCCAATCCCCCCAGTACTCTACCCCCCCTTCTGCCTTGGTTTCCCTGAACTCCGGAGCCCTATAAGAGTCCTTGGTGTTCCTCACTAGAGTGCTTTGAGATCCAGATGGCTGGCTAATACGGCTGCCAGTCCAAACTCTCCAGGGCTGAATACTTTGAAACAATAGTCCTATTCAGCCAACTAGTCTTCTCTCTCCACTACTATTAGTAAACCATTACTAATCTCTAATCTCAAATTCTGCCTCAGTTTCTCCAAGCACTACAAAAGATACCTTAATATTATATCTGAGCTAGTTTTAAATAACTTAAAATACACTAAAGTATAAATTGGGGACAAATATGGTTCTTTCTTTCTTTCTTTTTTTTTTTTTTGCTTACCCTACAAAAGTGACTATTATGGCAACATGAAAGTAAGGGAATTACAGGGAGAGTCTCCAGAGGCTATTTAGTTTAAGCTAACCTGAACAAGAATTCATTCTATAATATATTTGACATCAAGCTTTTGCCTAAAAAATTCTAGTAAGAAGAGGACCCACATCTTTCCAAAGGATCTCATTTCAATATACCACAAAAATGTATATCTCAAAAGGCTACAAGATTTGAGTGTAATGCAGTGTCAATTTAGTGACAGTTGGGAAGCCTGGATCTTAGATAATTTATCATAACTCCTTTATGTATGGTTGCTTCCTCTGAAAGTAGTTTGTTTGCAGTGGAGATTTGAGAACTGACGGGGATTCAGATATTTGTAGTTCAAAGAAGCAAGAATTCCCTCTGAGCCCTCAGGGTGATTTGGACTATTGTGATCTTTGATTACAAAGATGGACTTAAATTATACTTTGGAGTTTTTGGGGAAAACATATGGATAGTCTGCAAGAAGATAAACTGAGAGTAAGAGCTAGGATCCACAGCTCTGTTTGAGATTTAAAAAGCTGAGCTGGGCATTGAAAACACCAGGATAACAACTGATGAGATTCTAGGTTACTCAGCAGGATTGGCAGAGAGAGCCAGAAGTATTGAGGCAAGCAGGGAGGGGTACTGATGGGGATCAGTTCTATTTTAAAATCCCACCCTCTGTAGAAATTATGAGTAGCTCCACTTTGCTGCACCATATCAGAAATCCAATTAATGTCAAACCCTGAGGTTAAATTTCCCCTATAAATCTGTTCATGGCCCATACCATCTTTGCTGATACCTCTTGGGTTAAGTTCTCCATGGCACTCTGCCCCATGGGGTCTTTCCTCTCATCCCCCCCACCATGCCTCATGGTGTCTTTCTCCTTCTAACTAACTCTTTTAGAGTGCTAAATTCCTCTATGGATTTAGATTGTCAGTTAAGGGCATATTTCCATTTTCTCCTGGTTAATGGTGAGTTCCACTAGGGAACTTGTCTTTTCCATTGTTAGTTGTTAAAACCCCTTTCCTTGGTAATCCTATTGCTCTTCCTACTCTATTTCAAATTTATCACTCCTGGTATTTTTTGTATCTCTTCATTTTTTTTTCCTGTAACTTTTTTAAAGATAAACCTACCTTATTCCAAAGAGAATGGCCATTGTGAATTCTTCACGTGACCAAATGGCAACATTTGGTGCCTATATCAATCACATCATTTGGTACTAAACCCCAAACACATCCTTTGGAACTAGAAATTGCTAAACCCTGAACACACCAACCAACTGAACTAACCTAAAGAAGAAATTGAAAGGAGCCTGGGATTGTAGCAGAGTAGAAGAAATCAAGCTGGACCATCAGCCTTCTGCAACTATCTTGCAACAGAAAACTCATATTGGACTTATTTTGCTTATTTTAAGCAAGGATTTAGGTATTTAAAAAAAATAAGGTGGGGGAAGATCAACTCTTTCTTCCTCATCTCTGAGTAGGGGAATAGACATTGTAATATACATAGCTTGTTTCTTTTATTTAACTGTTTCTGGTATCCTCAGATTGTTTCAAATATAGAGGTAGGGTGTTAGCAGGAGATACTAAAACATTTAAATTAAGGCCTAGAACCTAAATGGCTTAGTGGATAGAGTGCTAGGTTTGGAGTCAGGAAGACCCAAATTTCAAATCTGGCCTCAGACACTTATAGTTGTATGACGCTAGGCACTTAGCTGCTTGTCTTAAGGCACCAGAGAAGGAAATAGCAAAACACTATAGTTTCTTTGTCAAAACAAAACAGAGCAAAACACCAGTATGGTAGACAGTATGGCTTACAGGGTCAAGGAAAAGCTGAATGCAATTGAAAAACAATAAGAGAAACAAACCCTTCTCTGAATGTTAGGGCCCTGAGTTTTTGTGATTACATTAATAACCTTCATTTGATATCCTAAAACGGAAGAAGGAGGGATCTCATGGACCTGAGAGATATCATATTGATCAGGCTAACAGGAAAATTAATTGTGATAGTGTGGCTAATTAAGGCTCCAGCCTCCAATGTGAGAATGGAAAGAATTTATATCAAACAAATATGGTTGAAAGTGACTGGTCTGCCTCTTCCTGGATGGAGAACAGAACAGAAAGAATAGTATTTCCCATAATTTGACCTATCGGGGTTACACATAATAAGGGGAAATATGCAAGATAAAGACTGGGTTTTTTTGGGTTCCTTACTAGAATTAAAGCTCTCTCAATTTTCATTTCAAAATTCCTCAGACTCCCTTTTATCTAATTTGTCAGCAACTTAGAACAAACTGTTCATCCCATGATTGTATTATGACAATACCTTCTAATTTCTTTGTCTTCACTGCCATCAGCTTGGCAGAGTGACAGAGCATTGGATTTAGAGTTAGGAAGACCTGAGTTTGTATCCCATCTCAGATACCACTAGCTGTGTGACCTAGGCAAATCATCTAATTCTTCTCAGTCTTAGTCTTCTCATTTACCTCAAGGATTGTTGTAAGCATCAACTCTGTTGATCAGAAGCTTTTGTTGTTTATTATGTGCCAAGCTGGAGATACTAATACAAAGAATTAAAAAATCTGCCCTCCTTCCACTCCTTGTCCTCCTATTTACATGACTTCCAAGCTTATTTTCCTTTTACAGATCTAGACATTCCTCTACTCCAAACCCTCCCATGAGTATTTCCTCTTCATTCGATAGTTCATTAAGTGCATTTCCCCCTTGGATCAGACATAATGCATTACCACCTTTTAGTTATCTATTAAATTGATTTCATTGTCTATATTGCTTCCTAACATGTATGTCCTCATTTGTGCTGCCTCCGACTGTAAGTAAACAGTCTGTGCCCATGTGTCTAATTTGCTTTGCACAAGGCCACACATACATAATAGTAAATAGTTCCATAAATGAAGAGGAAAATGATGAATGGGGATCCAACATTATCTGTATATATACACATCATCATTATCAAAATTATGTATCAAGTCCATAGTTATATTAAATCCACCACAAAACAAATTGTACAGTCTCCTTTCCTTAGAAGCTTATAGAGACAGGGATATTTGATTGCTTATATTGCAAATGGACAGACTCTGAACTCTAATTAAACTAACCCAATACAGCAATATTTCAATTGACCATTTTTCTAAGAACAGAGCTCCTCTTGCCATCACCCACTTCTTTCAACCTCTTTCAGTCTTACTTAGTTCTACTGAAACAGTTTTTATCCAAGGTTTTTTCATAGTTAAATCCAATAATCTTTTTCTCAACATCATTCTCTTTGCCTTCTGTATAGTTCTCTGTACCTTCCCTTCCCTTCTCTCCTTGTTTGACTTTTGTGTTACTTGTTCTTTGGGTCCTCCTCTTATCTCTGACTCCTTTCTCCTTCTTCTCTCCTCTCCCTTGGTGAATTAATCAACTACACTAGCTCCAATGATCATTTCTAACCTCTCCCTGGAACTCTAGACTGCATATCTGATGGTCTGTTAGATAGACTCAATTACCATGTCACTGAATTTAAGAGTTGGTCTCAGAAGACATCCTTACCTGGGCAAAAATTCTCCTTATAATACCTTTTTAGTGGTCAGTCAGCCTCCGGTTCAAGACTTCTAAGAAGGAACCCATTTTCCCCCAAGGCAGATCATTTTAGCTGTGGACAATTCCAATTATTATGTCCCAGGCTTATAACCTCAGTATTTTCATTGACTATTTTTTTAAGTAACCACACAGATATATAATGGGAATGCCAGCCCTGGATTTCTTGTGGACAAGATGGAAGGATATTGGCTAGATAATAGCACATTTAGTTATATACAGAACTGATAGACCCAACGAGTAGTCATTATTGCCTCTAGTGTGGTGGCTAGGGATTAAGTCTTGGCCCTGACCTGATTATCATTTTTAAGTGACTGAAATAAAGGCATAGATGGGTTCCTTATAAAATTTGCTGAAGATATGAAGCTAGGAATATAAGAAATACAATTGATACATTAGATGACATAACCTGACCCAAAAATATCTTGGCAGCCTAGAAAGTCACATAAGATGTCACACAGGAGACCACATAAGATGAAATCTAATAGAGGTGTATAGAAAGTCTTAACCTCAGGTTTTCCCTGTTACTGTCAGGGACACCCTCCCATCCTTCTAGTCACCCATACTTGCAACTTTGATACTATCCTAATTTCTCACTTTTTCTCATGGCAATTAGTTGTTAAATCTTGTCATTTCTATCATGATACTTACATTTATACTCTTTTCTTCACTCTTATAGATATCAACTTAGTATAGGCCCCCATCATCACCTACCTGAATTGTTTATTGAAATAGCATCCTATCAGTCTTCTTGTTTTAAGTCCCCCCCCTTCCCTAGTCCATCATCCACTCAATTTCCAAAGTGATTTTCTTAAAGCATAGCTTTGCCATGTCATGCAGGACAATCGAGGAGGCAACTATATAGTACAGTGGATAGAACAAAATAAAAACCCTTGTTTACCTTTTAAAGCCTTACACAGTTTGGCCCTTATTCTGCCTCAAATTCTCTTTTCTTTTAAAATACATCTTAATCTTCACATGTATAATTGATATCATATTGTTTGCCTTCTCAATGAGGGAATGAGAGGATTTGGAACTCAAAATTTTAAATAATGTTTGTTAATATTTAACTTATATCAGATTTCTTGATGTCTTAGGAAGGTGGAAGAGGGAGAGAGGAAAAAAAATTTGGAACACAAGGTTTTGCTGAGGTGAATGTTGAAAACTATCTTTGTGTTTGGAAAAATAAAATACTACAGAAAAAAATTAAAAATAAGCAAAAATGGATGTTAAATTTTTTTAAAAATGTAATTGGGAAATATTTAACTAAATAAAATAGATTAAACCTAAGACAAATATATACAGAAAAATTTAAAAATGCAGCTCAAATATTGCTTTCTGCATGAAACTTTTCCTTTCCTCCAAATGCTAATGCTTTCCTCTCTCAGATTAATTTCATTTGCTCTACATATCTCTTGTACATACCCAGTTACTTACATGTCTTTTCCTTCATGAAAATGTATGCTGATGACAGAGAATGTTTTTTTTTTGGTCTTTCTATTTTAAGCAGCTACCTCTCCTTCTCTCTGTTCTTCTCCCTCATTCTTCCTAAATCTATATTTTTGTTCCCCACATTCTCTGGACACCCCATCCCTCCCTCCCTGTCCTCCCAGCCTGTTATCTCAGTGGTCACCTCACTTTCATTCTTTGGTTCAACCAGGTTCTGTCCTCTGCTTTTTGTCCCTCTGCCTCCCCTTGCCCTTTCAGCACTATGTCCTGTCAGACCCATTCTTCTGCCTTCTCCAGGAAAGTTATCAGTTACTTATCCCTCTCTATGAGCCCAACATATTTCCTTTTCCAAACACATACCTATATGATTACAGATTTTATGCTGCTTTATATAACTCAATAGTAATATGTTTCAGTCTGACTCATGCCTATCATATACTTTCTCCTTGTCCTTTGGGTGAACTACAACTTAAATTGTTTAGAGATGGGTATTTTATGAATTTTAGCCACAGAAAATTTTAGCTCTAGAAAAATACTGTTTAAAATGATAAATTAGCATTTCTATGGTACTTTAAGGTACATCAAACACTTTACAAATATTGTCTCATGTTATCCTTATAATATAGTCTCAGGAAGTTGGTGTTTTTATTATTATTATCCCCTTTTTACAGATGAGGAAACTGAAGCAGATGGAGGTAGTTACTTGGCTAGGATCACACAGCTAGTGAAGTGTCCGAGGCTGGTAATGTATTACTGTGACTTGTTCACTGGAAGTGGTGAAAAGACAACATCAATGGCATTTATAACTGAGATAGGAGGTAGGCCAATCCAATAGAAGGATGCTTTCCTCCCTCCTTCCCTCCCTCTCTTCCTTCTTCCTGTTGTTGTTCCCTTCCCCCCTCCTTCCCTCTACTCCTTTCTTCCTCCCTTCTCCTTTCCTCCGTCTCTATTTCCCTTCCCCCCTTCCTCCTTCCTTCCTCTCTCTCTCCCTTCCTTGGTGGTCAGTAAAGATAAAAAATAATTATAACTTCCTGGGTGCATGATTCCATAGAAAGGAAGAGAAGCATTTATAGAACACATTATATACCAGGCATTGTCTTAAGTGTTTTTACAAATATTCTCACTGGACTTTGAGGCAGATGCTTTTATTACCTGGGGCTGGATGTGAACTTTAGATTCAGAGTGCTATTCACAGTATCATTTGACTGCCTATGGGAAGGAAGGAAGGAAGGAAGCAAGGAAGGAAGGAAGGAGGGAGGGAAGGAAGGAAGAAAGGAGGGAAGAAAGAAAGGTAAGAAAAAAAGGGAGGGAGGGAGGGAGGAAGGAAGAAAAAAAAGAAGGGAGGGAGGAAGGGAAGGAAAGAAAGAAGAATGCTAAGTCTTAGCTCTGGAGTTTGGAGCTGCAATGGAACTAGAGCTAATTGGATGACCATACTAAGTCTAATACCAATGTGGTGAGCCCCTGGGAGCAAGATGCCACCAGGCTGTCTAGGAAGGCTTCAACTGGACTGGGCTGAAAAGAAAGCAAGTCAAAATTTCTATGTGTCAGCAGTGGATCCTGTCTGTAAGTGACCACTGTGCTTCCAGTCTGAGTGACATGGGGAACACCTGGTGTCCAAAAAACCTCCAAACAAACAAATAGTAGGTTGGATTTAACAAGCTGATGGACAGTCCATATGCTCTACTGGTATCATCATTACATTATTCAGTCAGTCAACAAACATTTATGTGTCTGTTCTGTGTCAGGCACTGTGCTAAGTCCTAGGAATATATAAATGTTGAAGGATAAGCCCTACCCTCAAGAAGCTTAAAATTTGTTTTTCTGTGAGCTATAGAGGGTTTTAAAATTTTTTTAAAATTTTAATTTCTTAAAATTATTTTTATTTATTTCATGAGATACTTTACAATTACATGTAAAATATTTTAACAATAATTTAAAATTTTTTTGAATTTTGAATTCTTTCCCTCCCTCAAGCCCATCCCCACTTCTTGAGAAGGCAAGCCACTTGATTTTAATTAATGTATTTCCGTATTAGGTATGCTGTAAAAGAAAATAGAAACAAAATAAAACTAAATTTAGAGAAATTTTTAAAAGCATGCTTCAATCTATATTCAGAATTCTTCAGTTCTCTCTCTCTCTTTCTTGATAGATAGCATAATGCTTCATGACTCCTTTGAATTTATCTTGGATCATTGTCTTGATCAGAGTAACTAAATCTTTCCCAGTTGATCATTCTTATAATATTGCTGTTACTTTGTATTGTGTTCAAGGAGCTTACACTCTAAAGGGAGAGACAACATGCAAACAACTATGTACAAGTAAGCTGTATGCAGGATATATTGGAAATAATTAGTAGACAGGAAGCAGTAGAATTACTGGAGAGTTTGGGAAAGATTTGCTCTAGAAGGTGGGATTTTAACTGGGACTTGCATGAAGTTAGGAAAGCCAGGAGGCAGGACAGCATTCAGGCATGGAGGATCATCAGAGTTCTCTGTTCTCATGTTCATGTTCATAGTTAAGAGATGGAGTGTTCTATTCAAGGAACAGTAAAAAGGCCAATGTCATTGGATCAAAGAGTATATTGGGAGAGGAGGTAAAATTTATATAGACAATGGGGGCTAGATTATGAAGGGCTCTGAACAGAGAAAGTATGGAAAGCCCCCAGCATACCCAGCATGTTACATAGACTTCCTATTGCAAACTTATGGCAAGGTATAGACGTTATACAGGTAGAATAAGCATGAATGGAGTGTAAACCATTTTTTATATCTGTATCCCCAATGCCTAGCATAATGCCTGATACATAGTAGGTACTTAATAAGGACTGGTAGATTGATTGTATTGCTATATCACTGAAGGGAAATAATCCATCCATCAATGTACTGGGGTAAGACCTTTCTCTAATAAGCTTATGATTCTACAACATTGTCTCAATTCATCCTCATGGCTAGTTGGAGGAAAGGGAGGCTACATAATGATCTTGGAAAACTACTGGTCAGCTTCTAGGGGAATAGTTTGAAGAGATGAGCCTCTGGCAACTATATTGAATGGTCTCAGTTAGCCACCTCCTTCTCTCTGGGTCTCCTCCATATTTGATGCTCCCAGTTGCCTCCAGAAAGCTCTTGAAAGAAGGGTAGAGTGCAGCAAGATGAGAGTTAGAATTTGTTGAAAGGAAGGAGGGAGATGGAAGGAGGAAAAAAAGATAAAGCATAAAACCTTTAATAAATAATGAGATATCCTCAGGGAACATTCTGGGAAGAAAGGAGAAAGCTCCCAGTTGGCGAGGGAGCAACCATGCGGGGGATCCAATGTGGCAGATACAAATGTATACTACACTCCGTAGACATGGGGAAGATTAAAAGGGCATGAATTCTGTAGGGGGAGGAGGTGAGGAAAGAAGGAGGTAGAGACAGAGAAGAAGAACTAAATCCTTCAATCCCAGTTCCAGACAGTGTCTGAAGAATGATGAGAGCTCTCTTCAGAGAAAGCCCATTTTGTGAACACAAGCTACAGGCCTAAGGGAATTCCAGCATCAGGCCTAAAAGAAATATAACAAGCCCAGTTTCATTCCACAGTTTCTCTTCCAGTTTTCAGAAGGGGAAAATGGCTGAAAGGAAACAATGATGTTCCCTTAACCTGTGGATATGGGGACATTCGAAGGGAAGGTAGGAAGATTACCTGTTGAACTCTGGGACTGGTAAAATATAACACCTGCTATCCAAGGGAAATTTGGTATATTGAAAAGATCAGAGGACTAGGGAACTAGTACAAGTCCTTATCACCTCACATCTTGATTATTACAACAAGCTCTTGGTGGGCCTGCCCACCTCAAATCTCTCCCCACTCAAATTCATTCTCCATTCAGTCACTAAAGTAATTATGCAAAAACACAAAGTCTGATCATATTAACCCTACTTATAAATTCCAATTAAGTGAATTCAATTCCCTATTGCCTCTAAGATCAAATACAAAATGCTTTTGGGTATTCAAAGCCATTCATAGCCTTTCCAGTCTTCTTACACCTAACTTCCACGCATGTATTTTTTGATCCAGTTGTACTGACCTCCTGGATATTCCTTGATCAAGACCCTCCATTTCTTTGCTCCAGGATTTTCTCGGGCTTTCTCCTCATGCCTGGAATACTCTCCCTTCTAATATCATCCTTTGGCTTCCATGTTTTTTTTAAAATCCCAACTAAAAGCTCACCTCCTGCAAGAAGCCTTTCCCAAGCCCTCTTAATTCTAGTATCTTCCTTTTGTTAATTATTTCCTATTTATCCCATATATAATTTGCTTTGTATAGATTTGTTTGCATGCTCTCTCCCCCATTAGAGTATAACCTTCTTGAGGGCAGGGACTATCTTTTGTCTCTTTTTGTATCCTCATCACTTAGCATAGTGTCTAGTATATAGTATGCATTAAATACATGTTTACTTATTGACTGAAGGCATGATTCTTCCATTAGCCATGTGTAAGCTAGAATGGCACAGAAGGAAGAAAATCTATTAATAGAGTTAATAATATCTCATCTCTGCCCATCACTCCTTATGTAGTGACCTTTTTAGTGTCCTCATTTGTTTGGGAAAAAAAACAACAAAACCTAAAAGCAACAACAAAAAGAGCTTGAAACTAAATGAGCAATTCTCAAACTTTTTAGTTTCAGGAACCTTTTACATTCTTATGAATTATTAAGGACTTCCTCCAATGCTTTTGTTAGTATGTTTATATTTAGTTTATATTTCCCACATTGAAAATTAAAACAATTTGGTATTATTACAAAATTATTACAAAAATATCTTTGACCCTGCAGACTCCCTGAAACTATCTTGGGCATGCCCAGGGGTTCTCATTCTGAACAATGAAAACTTCTGATGATCTCCAAGGTCTCTTTCAGACTATTACACTTTATGATTTCTGAGGGTCTTCCAGTTCTAAAAAGCTATGATAAAAATTAGCTGTCATTATTTCTTATATTTTTTTCATCCTTTTGCCCAGTAGGGCTAATCTTCGCAGTCACCTTCTGGGGTGACAGGCATATAACCCAGGAGGTCAGGTGACATTTTCTTAATGGGCCCCCTTGGAGGATGGTTAAAAGCTTTTGTGTGTGTATGTATGGGGGGGATGCCTTGTGGAAACCATTTATGTTTTGTTCAACATCTCTCCGGGCAGTTCAAAAGACAAATTAGTTCTTAGCAAATCTCAGTTAGAATTTCCTCCTATTCCCTGCCAGGTCACCTCGAAAAAACCCAAGAATTCTCCCATTTGCTGAATAAAAGACTGTTGAAAAAAATGAATGCTGAGAATCACCCTTCCTCTTGCAATAACATTCAAAAGAGTCTTAGCTTTCTTTGCAGCTAATTTTTGCTGTAATGAAGCTTGCAATAAGCTCCAATATCCTTCGATTTGGTCAACACTCCTTTGGGGACAGATCCAACAAGTTAATAGCACCTGTTTCTAGCATAAGAGAGCCTCAGAAAGGGTATAGGTAGTACAGAAATAACCAGGAATAACATTTGAAATTGTATCTACTAGGTGGAATACATTAGATACACACAACACAATAATCAAGGCTTATAGCAATCTAGTATTTTATAAATCCCAAACTTCAGCTTCTGGAATAAGAACTCAGTATTTGACAAAAATTGCTGGAAAAACTGGAAAATAATATGTCAGAAACTTGGCATAGTCCTACATCTCACACGCCATACCAAAATAAGGTCAAAATGGATGCATGATTTGGGCATAAAGGATGAAACTATAAAAAAATTAGTAGAACAAGGGATAATTTATCTATCAGAGCTTTGGGGAAAGGAGGAATTTATGACCAAAGAAGAACTAGAGAACATTATGAAAGGCAAAATGGACAACTTTGATTACATGAAATTAAAAAGGTTTTGCAGAACAGAAACAAGATTAAAAGGGAAGTACAAAGCTGGGAAAAAATCTTTATAGCCAGTATTTCTGATAAAGGTCTCATTTGTAAACTATATTAAGAACTGTGTCAAATTTATAAAAAATTGAGTCATTCCTCATTTGACAAATGGTCAAAGGATATGAAATTATATCCACAGGAACCAAAAAATTGTGAAATAAATATCATTTCCCTGGAAGGGGCATGATCCTTTTAATGTATTTGCATGTGCTTAGCTTAGCAGGTAAGCAAAGGACTGGAGGTAGAAGAAAATAGAGGCAGGAAAGGCTATTAGGGGGCTATTGAATTAAAAAAAGAAAGTGTATTTCAAACCCAGGTCCTCAGATCCCAAATCTAGCACTTTGAACTAGAACACTTTGGTAAGCCTCAATTTTCTTCTCTGTAAAATAAAAGGTAGGATTTATTGACCTCTAAGGTGTCTTAAATCTATGCTACTATTGATAACTGCATCATTTTGGTTCACTCTGGACTTCTTTTTTCCAATAAGTTTTAATAGACTTAGGCAGGCTAGATAGTTTGGGTATTTGTTAAAATGTTTGTTTTTAAGGCAGGTTGAGAGACACAAAAATTAACATTCAAGTTCTGAACAGATCATATTTTATAGCCAAAGAGAATTTCAGTTGCAGTGATCAATCCCTTGGGACTTAAGATAACTAAAGAAAAATCAACGAAACTTGCTGCTTTGGGGAAGATCAGACAGCACTGACCTAACTGGACTTGGGCAGAATACTTTTCTGGCTGAAATTTCTTCTGATATGATGATGTGTTCCCAGAGGGCAGAAAGAAGAAAAAAGAAAAAATTAAAAAATAAAGAAAGAAGCAAAATACATTGAACTTTGAAATCTTTGATATTTCAGTGGTACCCCAATTACCATGGTATTTCATGGAAATCAATATGCTAGACTTGTAATAAAAAAAGCTAAGTTCTAGTCTTGAATCTGACACTCAGTAGCTGTATGACTATGGAAAACCAGTTTTCTCATCTGTAAACTGGGGATAAGTGTACCTTTTTCAAAGGGATATTGTAAGGATCAAAGTGAGATAACATAATTAAATCATTTTGCAAATCTTAAAGTACTATGTAAATGTTATTAGCTATTATTATCATCATTACTATTTTTGTTATTGTATTGTTATTTTCAGGACAACTAAACTTGATGCATGACTTTAAACAAGTTGTATTTCCTATTCAGACTAAGGGATATTAGTTTCTCCACTCCACAAATGGGTATAATCCTATCTCCCTCACTGTTTCCCCATGCCTACTGAATAAATGTTATGGGAGTACATGAAATTATGTCTGTAGAGCACAGTTAGGACTTCTTGGAGAAAGAGGCCAGATAAAAATATAACCATTTTTGCCATTGCCAAGGTCACCCAACACCCTCATGTGGATTTCTCCATCAGGTCTATTTTCTGCAGTACTGCCAGCCAGTTCTGTGATTCCTGTTTCTACTGAGCCCCTGGGAAGGTTCTTTGATTGGTTCAAGCTTCTATTTAGCCCTTGAGCCATGATGATTTTGAAAATAAAATGAAAAAGATCTTGTTCAGAGAGCATATGTGTGGTTTTTTAAAATGACATTTTGAAAACCAATTCTTGAATCAAAACTGAAGTTGGCTGATGGGAGAAAGCCAGGGGCAACTGAAGGGGGACTTACTAGCCATGAACAACCTAGGGTCCAGACTACTCTTGGGATTGTAGTGGAAAACTAATCTCTTTCTAACCAATGGAAAGCAATGAGACTATTAGGCTTTTAATATTGTGCTAACTCCTAGGTTTTTCCCTGTTTGCTTTTAGATTCTGGATTGGCTTTTTGCCAGTATCCTTTGCAAGGTATCTTGTCCCTTTGAACTTCAGTTTCCATATGTGAAAAATAGCATTCACTATATAATCTGCCATTTAATAGTATATATGTATCAACTATATTAAAATCTAGATCTTTCTGCCCCCCATTTAATATTTTATTTTTTTCCAATTACATGTAAAGAAACTTTTAACATATACTTTTATGAGATTTTGATTTCCTTTTTTTTCTCCCCCTCTCTCTCCTCGCTTTCCTCCCCAAGATGATGACAAGTGATGTGATATAGATTATACATGTGTAATCATTTTAAACTTATTTACATATTAGTCATATTGTGAAAGAAGAATCAGAACAAAAGGGAAAACCACTAGAAAGAAAAAAGGGGAAATATGCTTTGATCTGCATCTAGACTCTACAATTCCTTCTTTGAATATATATGGCATTTTCCATCATGATTTTGGAATTGTCTTAGATCATTGTGTTGTTGAAAAGTGTTAAATCTATCAAAACTGAACATTTGCACAATGTTGCTGTTACTGTGAACAATGTTTTCCTGGTTTTCTCACTTAATTCAGCATCAGTTCATGTAAGTTTTTTCAGGTTTTTCTGAAATCCACCTGCTCATTATGGAGCAATAGTATTCCACCACATTCATATACCACAGTTTGTTTAGCCATTTTCCAACTGATGAACATCCAATTTGTCACCACCACAGAGCTGCTATAAACATTTTTGCACATGTGGGTTCTTTGCCTTTGCTTATGACCTCTTTGGGACACAGATTGAGTAGTGACACTGCTAAATCAAAGGGTATACACAGTGAAATTTAGCTCTTACAAAACTTATGCTGGTCCTTATAGGACCAAAGTTTTAGTTGGAAGGAATCTGGGAAGTCATCTAGACTCTCAATTTTATTTTAAAGAGGGGCAAGTAAAGATACAGAGAAACTAGGTGACCTTACCTAAGACTGTCACAAAGTTAATAAATAGCAGCTCCTGGATTCAAATTCTTTTCCCAACTTCAAATTCAAAATGCTGTTCCCATCACAACAGAGCTTTTATCCTTCTTGGAGCTAATCTCTTTCAGGGATGCTTTCCTGATGAACCCCACCAAATTCTGAAGAGAGAAGTCCATAATTATAGAAAATTAGAGCTAGGAAGGAAGCTTTGAAAGCTTTGAGGTCAACTCTCTTATTTTAGAAGAAATGCATCTCTCTTTTACTCTGAAACCTGGTAAGTAAGCACTGAGCCACCAATCCTTTAGGCTAAATGCAGAAAGTATGGCTGCTGTATTATGCATGATCCTGACTCAAGGGGGGAGCACCTTTAGAACAGTCATCTCTGCTCAGGAATTGGAGAAGGTGGAAACATACTGTGAAGAGCCAGCCAGTGGACTAAGCAACAGTCTCACTCAGTTAACTAAATTCTCTGCTGACACTATGCTTTTGAAGTCTCCTCCCCATCTCTTTGCCTTCTTCAGGCTTATCAAAAATTGCCAAACTGAATGTTTCCTCTGTCTTCCCCTCCAGTTCTTATATCCTTATCTCTTCCTTGATTCTCAGCCCTAACCAATTTTAGCTTCCATCTCCCAAGGCTCAAGAATCTACCCCTTTAAGAGATCCTTTCATAGGGTCCTATGGCATCTCTGTTTTTCTTCAAGCAATCCCCACCAAATCTTCTATCTTTTCCACCAAGGTTCTTTTTTTCCTCATTCTTATCTTAACTGAGATTTGGCTTGATTTGTTATGAGTCATTTTAGTCATGGCTGGCTCTCTGTGACCCCATCTGGGTTTTCTTGGCAGAGACAGTTGAGTGGTTTGCCATTTCTTTCTCTAGCCCATGTTACAGATGAGGAAACTGAGGCAAACAGGGTTAAATATCTTACCCCACAGCTAATAAAGTGTCTCAGGCTGGATTTGAATTCAGGTGCCCTTGACTTCATGGCTGGCGCTCTATTCACTACCCCAAGATTTGCCTTCTCTTTCTTATTACTGTTCCCCTCATATCTCTCTCCAATGGAAATGACTTTCTTCTCCCAGCTGAAGAGAGGATTACTTTCTTGTTCCCCATGGTTGCTTGAAAACTGTTGTTTTACCCACTTTGCTCCTGGATCTTCTCTTTTGAAGACTTAATATCTGCTTGATTCTATACACCTGTCATCCCTCAAACTCGAGGGTACTCTCATCTTTTTTCTCATTTTCTGTCCTATTGCTGCTATTTAATACACACACAAACACGTACATGTGCACATACATACACAGACACACACACACACACTAACTTTACCCCTTGCTATGAGAAATATAATCAAATTAACACAATCATTACCTCTGGAAAAGATTTGTCACTGGATTACTTTATGATTCTATTCACCATCCCTGTGATTTCCCAGACCAAAACATTCTTTCCTAGCTTCTATTATGTTAAATTTTTGTCTTCCTCCTATTATCAATCAATCAACTAATAAGCATTTATTAAACAACTACTACGTGCCAAGTGCAGCTCCTCCTCAAACTGTTTTAATTTTTGGTTTTTATGTTTCCAAAAATTAGCACAGATATGGAGTATAGTAGGTAACTAGTAAATGTTTGTTGAATTGAATTTCAGAGGAAGGTTGCCAGGTACATGAGGGTGCCTTGGGATCATGCTGTACAAGGAACTGGAAATGTTTTACCTAGAAAAAACTTATTGGAGCATGAGAACTGTCTTCATGTGTTTGAATATGAGAAAGGGATTCATCTTATTCTGCTGAGTCTAGAGGGTAGAAGGAGAAGAAGCAATGGGTGGACATTTAGAGACACAGATTTAGGTACAATGTAAGGAAAAACTCACAATTAGAGTTACCCCAAATTGGAATGATATGCTTTTGGGGAGAATGGGTTTCTCCATTAACATATTAACAGTGTTCTATAAGAGAAGATTATAAATGTTGTAAGGGCCAGTTGGGGGTAGAAATGCCTTCGATTAAATGATCTCTGAGTTCCTTCCAGGGATTGCTAGGTGGTACAATGAATAGAGTGCTGGGGCAGGAGTTAAGAAGACATCTTCCTGAGTTCAAATCTTTGACCTCAGATACTTACTAGCTATGTGCCTCTGGGTCAGTCACTTAACTCTGTCTAGTTTCCTCATCTATAAAATGAGGAAGAGAAGGAAAAGGCAAACTATTACAGTATGTTTGCCAAGCAAACCCCAAAAAGAGTCACAGAGAGAGTTAGACATGATCAAAAAAGAGATTTCTTCCAACTTAAAAATTTGTGATTCTGAATCTGTTCCTCATGCTCAGCAAGACTTCATCAATATCCCTCACCTCCTAGCTATTGTTATAGCCATCTTATTGTTGTTTGTCCTTTGTTCTTGAAGAGGGAGATGGTGCTATAACATGCAAAAAAATTGGATTTAAGGGAGGGAGGGTTGTGCAAGATATCCTGCCTCATTTTCCCCTCCAGAGCCATCGGAGTCCAGTGACAAGACAGATCAAGATGATTGGAGATGGCTCTGGAGGAAATGGGAGACCTTGGGCTTTTTAAGCTAAGGTCTTCAACATATTTCAGCTTCACAGAGGCTGTACCCATTCAGTGATTAAGGCAAAGAATCTCCTCTGTAGCCCAATCCAAAAAAATCTAAATAAATAACTGACTCTGTGAGGGGAAGACCCTCAAGATTTCAAGCCAAAGCAGAAATGACTGCTATTTACATTCAGTCTGAGTCAATCAGGACCCAAACAATGACCAAATGGGGCTTGGCCTAGGACCTGTTGGTAGCCAATGAGAATCAGATTGGTTTTAGTTTAAGACCTGGTCCTAAAGAAAGGAATCTAGCCAGTAAACTCAACCTAAACCTGTCACTACTTGTCTTCCAATATATCTTGGACTTTGTTTCAGTCACTTCAATGCTCTTCACCTTAGCAACCTATAATGCTTTGTCCTTTTGACCTTCACCTATCCCTAGGAAATTCCCATCATCTATTCTCTCTGATCCCACAGCTGGGCTACCAGGCTGTGCTGGAGAAAATTGCAGAATTGTTGGTTGAGCCAATGATAAATTAATGTTTTCTAACTTCAATCAAGCAACCAAACAACAAGCATTTTTTAAACACCACTATCTTAGGCACTGGGAATTCTGGGACAAAATTAAAGCAATTACTGCCCTCGAGGCTTAGCTGAACCTTCACTGCAGTTTAGCATTCTTTTTTTTGTCTGTCTTATTGATTACATGTCAAATTTCCTCACAGTGGCTATTCCAAATCTTCTCTACTTCTTTCAACTCCCAAAGCCCATTCAAACCGACTCCCACTCTCAGAATACTAACTTTGTTTCCTATTTGTCTAAAATACCAAAAGACATGACTTAAATTTCTGCAACCTTCTTCCTTACCTCAAAATTCTATGTATTTTCCAACAGCCTAACCTCCACTGTTTTCTCTAAAAAGTATCCTTCCTCTTTTCCATGGCTAGCTCTCAGGTCTATTCCTTTGATCTTCTCCCCTCATGTCTACTCTATCAACTATGCCTTCTTTCTCTTGAAGTTTTTTTTCAAAAGCTAAATTGTCTTTTATAAGAAAAAACATTCAAGAACAACAATGACAAAAAAAGTAACATCTAGCTGTCAACAAAACCAAAAATTTACTAAAAAATTTCAACAAAGCGATTCACAAATTGTATTAGAAGAGTTTTTTTTTTAAAGTATGTGAGGGGTATTGTTAAAGGGTAGATGACAATAATGTGAAAGGAAGCTAGAAGTCATGATTATTGGTCTTTTGTACCATGCAAATCTTACATTTTACAAAAATGAATATAATCAGGTCCCCCAAATTACAACTTGTAGCATTTGAAAGCAAATGTTCCTTGTAATCCTTTAAGAGAAAGCTCTTTTTAAATAATTATAATTATAATACAAAGGACTATTCAATAGAAGCTATTCTCCATTATGCATTATAACAACATTTCCTCTGAAAAATTCATGGACTTCATAGGCATGATTTTATAAATTTTTTGCATACTTTTTAGATTTGGAGTCTCCCATTTTCTCTGATCAGCAGCTTTTTAGAGGGTTTTCAATCATTTTTAAGAATATAAAAAGGCCCTGAATCCCAAAAGTTTGAGATCCAACTGCTCAGTTAGAGAATATTAATGTAAAAGATAATGTTGTCAAAGATGATGACGATGGTGGTGGTGATGATGATGCTAACATTCATTCAAAGGCTAAAAAAGAAGAAACCTGCTTTCAAAGAAAAAAAAACAGAATTAGGAAATCACGGTGCCCACTATTAGCAATGTTGTATGAAAGACCTGGCTACTCTGATCAATATAATCATTGATGAAAAAAATGCTATCTATCCCCCAAAGAAGAGAACTGATGAACCAGATCTGAGTGTACACTGAGATATATTTTTCTCACTTTATTTTTCTTGCTTTAAAATATGACTAAAATGGAAATATTTCATGTGATTTCACATGTACAATTGACATTATATTGTTTGCCTTCTCAGAGAAGGGGGTGAGAGAGAGGGAGAGAATCTGGAACTCAAAATTAAAAATAAATATGTAAAATAAATAATGAATTAAATTCTTTAAAAAATTTACTGCCCACTACCAGTTTATACTGTGACTCTAATTCTTCACTCATCTTCTTACCTACTTTACTTGTATTGAAATGAGATGTTGAGCCATGGTTACCTATGAAAGAAGGCAGTTGGGGTGTTCTTTCTTTCTGGCTCCCTTAAATCTTAAGAACTTTTATATTCTCTTCATTACCCAGATCTGTTGCCTTCCATTTGCTAGATCCAAAGTCATTATCAGGGGAGACTGAAGGTTTCACCCTTGTGTGAGTGTGACTCTTATCCTCAGACACTGACACTTTCAAGGTGTGAATAAATGTAGGTTGGGTCAAACTGGTTTCAAAAGCAGACTGCATGAATTCCAACAATGTCAATATATCAGGGTGAGTTCCCAAAGGCAGAAGCCATTTCCATTACTTTCTCCCAGGCCAGAAATAAAGTGTCATTGTGTGGACCTGTTGGCAATCTATTGGACCCTCTTGTCTCCTTGGCTGGACATTTTTCAGTGGACAAACCTTTCTGTATATTCTGAAATTTCTGTGCCTGGAGAAATAGTACTAAACATTGTATTTAGAAAGAATTAATAGTGTGTCCATCTGGAGCAAATCATTGGTAGGTTGTAAGAAGGATGGTTTTGGAGCTTTCTGTTTTCTGAATTTCCTATTTTTCCTAATTATGCTTCAAATTAGGCACTAAACTATGTTGTTTCCAATGCTGTCACTTAAGCACCCTATGTAAAAGTAAAATGGCTGGGAAAACATCAAAAACTACTCACCTTTATGCCCACTTTATCATCTCTATAAAATGAAGAGCTGGCCCTGAAGCCAGGAGAACTTGGGTTCACTCTAGTCCTGTCACCTTTAGCCCTGTAACTCTAGGCAGCTCAATAACTCTTCAAATTCTCTCTAAGGCTACAAATGTAAGTAGTGGAGAAGGCACTGATCTGTACTAATCAGAACAGGTTCTCACCTGGAAGAAGTATTTTGCACAGTTTCTGGAACAATAGGCACTAAATATAGTGCAGAGACATTTAGGAAGCAGAGCAGATAAAGCACTGTGTCCAGAGTCAAAGAAAATCTGAGTTCAAACTAGCCTCTGTACTCTCTGTGCATTCTTGGGCAAGTCACTAAATTTTTGTATCTCCTTCTTATTCTGTAAAATGGGTATAATGATAGCATCAAACCCCCAAGGTTGTTGTGAGGGTAAAATAAAATCAATTTTATCAAGTACTTTGCAAACCTCAAAATGTTATACAAATGCAAGCTTTTTTTTTTTTTACTGTATAAGCTTCATATGAGTTTTGTAAGACATTCGTGTGTGTGTGTGTGCGCGCGCGCGCAAGTTGCTTCCCCCTCAGCTTTTTGAGGATAGGGACTATTTTGCTTTTATCTTTGTATTTCCAGTGCTCAGCATAGTGCCTGGAACATAGTGATTCAGTGCTTCATCAACACTTACCTTGAATGAAAGGTTGATGGATTTCAAATTGTTTTCTAGAATGATTGGATCAACTTATTGTCTCCCTACTACTTGAACTCTGGAAGCTTCTCTCCTGAGAAGTCATAACATCCATTTCAAAGGCCCCTGCAAAAATCAGTGATCTCTAGAGATGACCCTTTAAAGTATAGTAGACTAGAACTCAAGTATGATGTAATTCACTTAACAGATACAAGAAGTTGTGTCTTAATAGAATTTTTCTAAATGGAACCATATTTTAAATGTATCAAGGGAGTTTTTTATGGATTTCCATGAAAAAGAAAAGCTTAGTCAGCCATGCAGAAAAAACCAAAGCTGATGAAGAATGCCTTATTGTGCAGACTATGACACAAAGTTGAATGGAAAGACAATTGAATTAGTTCCATAGCATATATATCTTGCACAAGCCCTGTAGTTGGGCAATAAGCTTATATTCAAATTGAACAGGAAAAAAGAGGTAAATTGCATTTGGGAAATAGAAAAGTACTCTCAATAATTCCATGCTGGTCATTGTTATAAAAATCCATTTTATGAACATCAAAATTCTTTTGTTTATCTTCCCCCCTGCCCCAAACTATCCTCTTTCCCAGATTTTCCTAATTCTCTCCAGAGCATCATTGGTCTTCAATAACCTAGATTTACAATCTCAATGTCATTCTTGACAACTCACTCTCAGTCAAATTAATGAGCATTTATTAAGTGTCTACTCTATGCCAGGCACTATACTAAGTATTGAGGATACAACAAATGCAATCTACTCTCAAGAAGTCATAGTTTAAAGGTTAGAAAGAAACTGTTTTCTACTCATTTATTTAAATATGTAAATGTAATATCTCTTCCTTGCCCTTTCCCCTACCTCAATATGGATATAAACTTCTTGAGAATAGGGACTGGCTAGTCTTTCTATGTGCCATAGTAACTTACATATATTTGAAATATTTGTGTTTAAAATAAATGTTTCTCAAGCAAAAATAAAAAGACACTATGATCTTGTGGCAAGACTGAAGAATAAAAGATGGGTAGCCTCAGTGCTTTACTTGTACGTAAGATACACAGATAAAGGGTACCAATGGAAGGCTTCCATCCTATTGGCTAAGAATTCTAGAGAGGATCTATGGAAAGATGGACAGGAAACATAGAAAGGGAGACAATGTTTCAATATGGATTATAATATGTAAGAGTACAAATGTTTCCCATAATTTTCTAGCAACCTGAAGTATAGAAGAAAGGGAGCTGCCCATCTAAAAACACTATGAAGACCAGATATTGCAACACTTTCCCCAGGGAGGAGGAGGGAGAAGAGGAAGGGGGAAAATGCCAAGTCAGAACACTCATTTCAAGCAAAAGATATCAATAAATCATTAAAAGTTTCTGGAGCAAATTTTCTAGGAGGAGAAATATAACATTTTATTAATGTGAGAAATCATCTCTTGTTGGAAACCTGGTTTTTCTAAGTTCAAATCTTGATATATCAGGCATCCTTAAAATGGGGCACATTAGCAAGTGCAACTTTCCATGGCATTGGTATTCATTGCAAAAATTAAGCTAAGTGACTAATATACAAAGGTACATAGAATTCTTCCCAGTTCCTGTCCTCTTTCCCAATAATGGCCCTCAGCAACTACTGAATCAGAAACAGGTTTGCTCAGCCTATAAAAATGACAAGTTGAGCCCAGTCTTGATTGTTCTATGTTCAATTTCCTTACCACCCCTCTTTCTCCTTTGTCTTTTGCTTCCTTCTCTTCTTCCCAGTTCCCTATATCCTTTGACTTCTGACTGCATGTGCTCCTTCAGAGCTTATAACACCTGGAGAATATTCTCTGTTTCAAAGTCCTCTGAAGAGCTTTTTGAACTCAAGGGAGGAAAGATACATAAAGCTCAATTAATAAATAAGCAAACAGACATCAAGGCTACCAGCTGTCCTGGTAACAAGACTTTATGCTTTCCTGGCTCATGCTGTCTTCAGGACCTAAGAGCACTTAATGAATTAGGCTTGCTCACAGTCCTCAAGAAAAATGCCCTGGTGTCCACAAAGGCAGTCTTAGCAATAAGGCAGTGGCTTTGTGTGTGGCCACTTGCCACAAATTCCCCAGACTTCCTTCCCAGGAGCCAGGCTGTCTGACATTTGAAGGGTCCTCCTTTCCTCCATCCTCCCTACCCCATGCTAGGAAATGGACAGTAGGAGGAAAATCCAGTGAGAGTTCCTTGTATCCAGTTGTAACAGAAGACTAGTCTCCCATCAGCTTGAAGATGTCTGATAAAATATCATAAAATAGGACTATCAGATCACAAATCTAGAGAATTAAGAGACCTGGTGGGGGCATCTCATTCTAGTCAATCATCCTATGGATGGGATAACTGATGCCTGGAAAGATTAAGGGTGTTTTCCCAGAGGAAGGACAGGAACCTAGATTCTGGCTCCAGAATCATTGTACTTTCAATCAAGGGGTATATGTACCGGACACACTTTTAGGTTTAACCTACATTATTAATGTTTTCTCAATTGCTTTATTAAGTATCTACAATCAATAAAAAGAAATAAATCAAGCCCTGATTTGTAGCATTTGATGATTTCTAATTTGCAAATATTCATACTGAAAACTTAACTGACTCTCTCTATATGACACACTTTTAAGTTAAATTTGTGTCAACATTTCTCCATCACTTACTCTTGAGAATCAACAAAACAATAAAACAAGCCCTGATTTGTGTCAATGCTCATGCTGAGCATTTGATCACTGGCCCTTCAGCACACCTCCCATCATAACTGACCTTCTTCTAATCCTTTACCTGAACTGTATCATTTAAACTCTGCAATGACTCTAGAAAAAGAGGGAAGTAGCTATTTATTATTCCCATCTTTCAGATAAGTAAACTGATGTTGAAAGGTTATATGACTTGTTCATTTCTTTAGTAAGGAGAGCAGGCAAATGGCATTGTGAAGAAAACTGGATCTGAAAACAGGGAAAATTGAGTTTGAATTCTGCCTCATGCAATAACTAGCTGTGTGATCCAAGACAAATCTCCTAGTTTCCTTATTTTTTAAATGAGGATGATAATAATGTCTACTTATTGTGAGGATCAAATGAATTATGTGTGAATTACTTTTCAAACTGAAATATACCTTATACAGGTATATGTCATTATCATTATGTCTAACCTAGGATGGGACAATTGCAGTGAATAGATCATTAGGTTTAGAATCAGGAATACCTAAGTTCAAATCTGGTCTCAGACTCTTTAAAACCCTGGAAAAGCCATTTAATCCTGTTTGCCTCAGTTTCCTCATCTGTAAAATGGTTGAAGAAGGAAATGGCAAACCACTCCAGTATCTTTGTCAAGAAAACCCCAAACAACAAACATGTAGAATTAAGTCCAAGTGTTTTTGATTACTACAGTCTATCACTCTGTATACAATAAAATTTCACCAATCCCTGATGAATCATTAAGTAAGTTGGGAGAAACTTTGAGTCTCCCTTCTTCAAAGACAAGATGCATTTTGTAGGCTTTAGTAACAGACTTTAACACAATCTTAACCTATGCTATTCAAGAGAGGGAAAAAGAAAGACTGACCACTGGAGCAGTCTTCCAGTAGGGAGCTCAAGTTAGCCCCTATCAATAGTTCTAGTGATATTTATTATCCCCATTTTACAGAGAAGAAAATTGAGCCTCAGGTGAAGTCACTTTCCTAAGGGTACACAGCTAGGAATTAGTGGGGTCACTGTTCCTTCCCTGACATCCTGCTGTCTCCAGCTCAGGAGGCTGCCATGGCTCCCGAGGAATTGAGCACAACACATTGCCCTGAGCCCTGTGAAAAGGTTCCAGCTGGCACCAGCTCTCAATCCCCCTCATTTCCTGTCTGGCTGATTTACTGCTTTGGCCAAGGATTCCGGTGTTCATCTCCACTCCTGGACCCTGCTGTTGCCTGGCATTCGGAGCCATTTGACTAAGTTACAAGGATTTGTCCTTGTGCCTCTGCTCCTTTCAAACTCACTTAGGCTGATTGATTCTCAATCTAGTTGCTGCAGAGAAGCCCCAGATTCGGCTCTTTCTTCAATGGGCTGTCATCTGGCTTGTTCTGAGTCACTGGAATGCAACATCCATCAATCAATCAACAAGCATTTACTGAGCACCTGCTATGTGCCAGGTACCAGAAAGACAAAAATCCAAATAGCCCCTTCTCCCACACCCTCCTCCCTGCCTTCCCCCTTCAGGTAGCAAAAATCTCTATGGTAATCATCCAGGACTCCCATATCAGGGGTTATCAACTCTATTCCTTCAGTTGGGATGGAGAGACCACCAGGCCTTATCCTCTGCCTTCCACAATCTTCTCAGGTCTTTTAAGATTTTTCATTTGCCCCTGTTCTATTCCCTACCTGATGAGGTAACAACCCAAGGACCCCTGGGTCTTTCTATTAACCCTTCCACTACTCCTTTAGGACTTCTGGGCTTTTCTATTCACCTGAGTGATAAACTTTCTTTTATGCATGGTCTCTCCCACTTGCAGAGTTCCTTGAGAGAAAAGATAGTTTGGCTTCTTCTTTTTATGTCCCTAATATTTGGTATTTATATTTTTTCTTCATTCTATCAAAGGAAACAACATGTGTACATATATAACATATATACACATACATGAGTGTATATAATGCCCGCACAACACAGAGATACACATACATGAACACATACATACAGTTCTAGTTAGAGGTTAGAAATAAGGCTATAAAGGAAACACAAAGTAAGTTCTGTGGGAGGATACCAGCAACTGGAGGGGTTATGAAAGGCCTCACATAGCTGAGTCTTGGAGGAAATCAGACATTCTAATAGGTGGAGGTAAGTAAAGAGGGCATGGCAGGGATGAGGGATAGCCTGTGTAAGGAAAATGGGGCAGTTGGGTATGAGCTGTGGCAAGATCATAGACAAGTGGTGTCAAACTCAAATAGAAACAGGTTTCTGTGGGTGGAAGATTACTTTAGAAAACCACAACTTAACATTATCTGTGTTGTATTGCATTTTTATTTATTTTTGTTAAATATTTCTCAGTTGCATTTTAACCTGGTTGGGGCACTCTGGAGTTTTTGGATTTGGGAATTTGATAATTCTATTCTAAACCATAGAGCACATGAATAGGAAACTGAGGCAAACAGTTGCATAGGGTCACATGGCTAATAAGTGTCTGAGTTCAAATTTGAACTCAGGAAGGTGAATCTTCTTGACTCTAGGCCTGGCAGTCCACTTGGCCACCTAGCTGCCCCAAAAGGAAATTACTATTGTTTATTAAGTAATGTAGTCATATTTGGGTTTTAGGAATGGTGGGGAGATAGTTCTTGTCAGGAAGCTAACAAAAAAAGCTATTGCAATAATCTAGGAAACAGGTGGTGAGGGTCTGAACTGGGGGGTGGTAACTTGTCTAGGAAGAACGGACAATTTCTAAAGATGCTAGAGGATATTAGACAATTCTTGCTAGCTGACTGGATATGTGAATAAAAAATGCGATATCTAGAAAACTGAGTATTAAAAAGATGACTATATCCTCAAAAGGATCAGAGACTATAACTTGGAACACTTAATTGCCACTCTGAATGATCATAAGCCCACTTTGCCCTAAGGCTGCTGAGCAGCATAATGGATAGAATGTTGGACCTGGAGTTAGAAAACTTTAGGCCCTCATTGTGTGACTCTGGGCAAATCACTTATTCTCTGTCTGCCCTAGTTTGTGCAAATGCAAAATGGGGATAATAATAGTACCCATCTCCCAGGATTGTTGTAAGGATCAAATGAAATAATATTTGTAAAGAGCTTAGCACACTGCCTGACACATAGTAAGGACTTAATAAAAGCTTCCTTCCTTTCTTCCATAAACCCAATCCCTAGATAAGGTCAGACTGCATAGGGCAAATGATAAAATTGTTGGTTTCTTGGAGACCAGCACCATGACTTTTCCTTCCTAAATCCACTAAAGTACTTTGACCAATGCCTAGTAGGCATTCACCAAATATGGGTGGAATTGAATTTGCTGAGATTGAAATCAAGACCCAGAAATTCAGTAACATAAAAAAATCCATTGATCACCACCTTTCAGATGAAGGAAAATCTACAGGAATATCAAAGACAAATTTTCAAATCCCCAGCTCAAGGAGAACAGAGTGGTACCACAATTAGAATCACACAAGATCTAGCAGAAGCTACATGAAAAGACCACAGGTAATGGAACACAATATATCAATAAGCAAAAGAATTGGAGTTGCAGCAAAAAATATCACATCCACCAAAATTAAGCATAATTCTGAATGAAAAAAGGACATTCAATGAATTGCCAGATTTTGATGGGGTTTTTGTTGCAAAAAAATCTAAACTTAATAGAAAATTTAACATGCAACAGGGATTCCATAAGGACAAATTATTTCTTATATGTGAAAATGTAAACCATATGTCTAAGATAGTCATTAGTAATTGGGTAGTTCAAAAGAAAGATTAGGGTAGAGCTGAGTTTGATCTGATTCTAAAAAGCAAGAGTGAATAGGAAAAGGTAAAAAGAGTAATCATTTTATACAAATGAGGTGCAAGAGGAAGAAGTGACACAGAGGAATTAGATGGGGGAGGCTGGTTGGAAGTTCCCTACTCTTCTTGGGAATGGGTTAAAGAGAGAACAATTTATATATAGTTAGAAGGGTATAAATGTCTTCTAAATTTAGAAAAAAATAAGAAAGTAAGGAAATAGAGAAGGGAAGAGGATAAGGAGGGGATTTTTAAAGGGAATTCTACTCCACATCAGATCTGAGTTAAAAAGAGAATAAAATATACTTTTAAGTTTATAAAGAAATAAGAGGCTGAGGAAATAGGATAGGGGCATAGAAGGGTATATAGATTAATGGGAATGGGGTAAATAGGGAACAACATATATATTTGGAAAGCTATAAACAAGAGAGCAAAGGGAAAGGATGGGAGAGAGGATAAGAGAATTCTTGGAGGCAGGTTAGGTTGAGTAATAGGAGATCAAGGTAACAGGTAGAAATAAAGCAGAGAAATCAGGAGGGATAAGAAATAAGGGATATACACAAATATAAAATAAAAATCAGGGGTAGAATTTATTATGTAAAAAAAGCAGAGGTGGTAATCATGATTTCAAAGTTAAAGCTAAAATATATTTATTCAAAATAGAAAAATAGGGAAACTATACCATATGTTAGATATATTAATCAGTATTGTTTTAGACTATTTAAAATAACTAGACAGTATAAGGCTAGGATATTGTTGTGATGTAGAAAGTGATGAGTTGGTGAAGTTAGAAAAATATGGAAAAACTTGGATTTATGAAAGTTTTCTACTTTCAGAGAAACAGAGGACAAATAAGCATACTATGGTCTTACATAGATGCATATGAATGTAGAAATATATATATATATG
Organism: Myrmecobius fasciatus; assembly: GCA_023553655.1. Lineage (NCBI taxonomy): Eukaryota > Metazoa > Chordata > Mammalia > Dasyuromorphia > Myrmecobiidae > Myrmecobius > Myrmecobius fasciatus. The sequence goes on from JAJPUD010002524.1 coordinate 56,527, forward strand.
TGTGTGTGATTATAAATTCATATGTATATGCATGTATGTGAATGTATATTGTGAATGTATATATGCATGGATATCATGTGCACCAATATACATATATATGAATGTATATGCAAATGCATACATATATATAACCTTGCTTAATTGTAGTCTTCTTGGGAGAGGGGGAAGGGAGGAGGAAAAGGAATAAAGTAAAAAGTGCACAGCAGAAAACAAAACAAAATCTACAAGGAAGCAAAGAAAAGATGGACAGCTCTGAGTTCAATGTGTAATATTTATTATACAGGCTTTCTTGAAATGGAAGTTTATTGCTTTATATTTTGAATCCTCTCTTATGTTCTGTTGTGCACAAGGCAATGTTTTTTCCCCCTTTTCCTATTTTGTGTTTAAGTTTTAAATAAATAACAAGAAGAAGAGCTCATGGGAGGAGGATAGATATATAAAGTCCAATAAGCAAATAAACAGAGTTGTCAAAGCTACTGACTCACATAATCATGGAAGCACAGATTCTCTGAGTTAGAAGAGCATCTAAGGCTATCTAAATCTAAGCCAAACCCGAAAAAGACACCTCTCTACAACAAACCCAATAAGTGACCATCAGGCCTCCATTTAAAGACTTTCACTGAAGGAGAAAACTCACTTGAAAGCTAGGTGGTTCAGTGGCTAAAGTGCTTGTGTCAGGAAGACCTGACTGAATTCTGCCCCTGACATTTTTTAGCCATGCAATCTTGGGAAAGTCACTTACCCATTATAAAACTTAGTTTTCTTTTTTGTAGAATTCTATAGAATGTAGAATGAAGGCAATAATGAAGGCACTTAGAGATTAAATGAGATAGTATGTATGGAGTTATATATAGTGATAATGTAATGTGTGGGTTGCAACATGCATATAGATACATATGCAAGCCATACCTCATAAGGCATCTACTGTTGGATGCCACCAATGTTTAGGATGTGTTCCTTGGATCAAAATTAAATTAATCTCCCTCTTTCCAATTCTACCAGGTATTCTGGGTCTGCCCTAACAGGGCAAGAAAAAAAATCTAATTGTTCTTTCATTTGATAGCCCTTCAAATATTTGAAATCAATTACCCTGTCCTTTTTCCCCCATATTCTTTTCTTCTTTAGAATAAATAATCCCAATTCCTTTCAATAACCCTGTATGACAAAATCTCTGTTTCTGTTATCCTGCTCAATGTCCTTCTAAAAATGTAGCACTCACTATTGGGCACTATTATCCAGGCAGAGTACATTGGGATTCTCACCTCCATCATTATGACCATTATGCTTCATACTACTATAGAAGGTAACATTTTGGTGTCTGGCTTTAAAACCGTATTGTTGATTCATATTGAGCTTATAGTCTATGAAAATCCTTACATTCCCACTCCACCTCCAGAGGAACTGTTATCTTAGAATAGTTTAGTCCTCCTTAGCCTGAAGCTGATTTTTTGAACCTAAATGTAGAATTTCCCAAGTAAATTTCATCTTATTAATTTTATCTATTATCCAAACCAGTGAAGATCTTTTTGGATCCCCACAATAAGAAAAGGCATTTAATAGCATATTAACATTTATAAAGCACTTGAACTACATGATTTCATTTAATATTCAAAACAATTTAAAAGAGAAGGAAAAAAAAACATTTATAAGATGCCTACTATGTGCCAGGCACAGTGCTAAGTGCTGGGGATACAAAGAAAGACAAAATATAGGCCCTGTTCTCAAGGAGGAGACACCATGTAAATAAAATAGGCATACATTCATTATACAGAAATAATGGAAGGTAATGTTAGAGAGAAAACTCTGGGAGAAAGGAACTAAAAGGCACTTTGAGCTCTGCTTTCCAGATGAAAAACTGAAGCTCAGAGAGTGTTAGCCACAGTCACATAGCTAGCAAGTCTCAGAGGAAGGTTTTTTTTTTTAATTACATTGGTTATATTGATTGTAGTTTTGTTCTTCATTCTCAATAAACAATTGAATTAGATGTTCTGTGTACTTATAGGTTTTTGCCTGGATAGGTCAAGTTTCTGTATACCAACCTAAATCAACATTTTATTTTCCAAGGCAAATTTCTCCTTCATACTTTCTCCTGAAAATCTGTTAATAAATTGCAATTATAATATGTTATAAAGATGCTTAGATATAATTTAGCTTCTACTATTTACAGATTGCTCATATGATCTTGATGATGGAGATATAAACCTTGGAATGAACATTTGTAGCTCCTGCTTGCAATCTGGTCAAGCATTAAATTATTCAAAATAAACATTAAATTAGCTGATCTAAGTATAACAAAATAAAACTTAAATGAGTGGATCTTATTCTGCATTCACTGTACATAAAGGACCCTTTTTTCCTTGTAATCTGGTAAAAACAAATTAGTTAATCTAAGTAGAGCAAAATTAATTTAAAATTAGGTCACCTTGCATTCATTGTACATGAAGAACCCTTCCCCAGTCAACATTCAGGAGTTTCCCTTTTTCTTCTCCAATTCAATTCCCAAACCAAGCAATCCCTAAACGGTAATATTCAGATTCCTATTACAGCAACAGGAAAGAGCCCGGGGTAGGGCTGGTTTTTACTAGCTTTTTTTTTTTTAAATAATAGCATAGTAGAAAAACAGAGAGGAATTCATTTTAAAACCCCAAACCCTCAGAGATTTGGGGTTATTGTAAATTGTAAGTTAAATAAAATGCTTTTCTAAAGGAGAGGGTTTAAATTTATCTTTGGTATACCTCATGTAATCAGAGTTATTTGTTAAATATACCTACACAATTCAGCAAAAGCAGAAACATCACAGCAAATACTAGTTTAACAACAAGCCATACAAATCAAAACATATTAAAGTTTTCTGAGGGTTAATTCAGTACAAAATTTTAATTTCAGAGTTTAACAATTGTAAATGTTTGTGCACATTTTGTCAATCAAGAATCAAACTTCAATCTAAACCACTGCATATACACATTAAAACAAAAAGAACAAATCATGAAAAAATGCTTGGGGGCTTCTTTACCATAAGGAAATAATTAACAATATTAAACTTGCATTCTAAACATCATAAACATCCATCTCTCCAGTTTCTTCTACTTTCTTTCTTTCAGGAAATAACTTTTCCAACAAAGATAGTTTATCTGATGAAAGAAAGCTATTCTTTGGCAAGTTTATCTTAAATTCAATTATTGGAATTCCTTTCTTATAAAGTTGTTGATAAATTGGCATATTTTCATTTCACACATTTGATATTTCTACATATAATAATCTGACCATGATGAGAAGTAATGACTATAGTTTTGTTTTCAAGAGTTATTATTGATTTCTGAAAGTGAAACAATGCTTCAACCAACTTCCTAAATCCAGATTTATTGCTCCATGATTTCTCTATTCCTCCCATATCCCCTGCAAATTCAACAATTTTTTATACTTTCATCAGAATTAATGATAAAAATATTAAAGGGCAAGGGTCAAAGATATTTCCATTGGGTATTTCATTAGAGACTACCTGCTATGTTAACGTTGGATTATTATTGGACTACTCTTTGAATCAGACCACCCAATAAAATCTGAATCTGACTACAATATTATCCAGTTCACAGTTCTCCATATTCTCTACAAAAATAGTATGAGATACTTTAGTTAAAGGCTTTAGTGAAATCTAGGTAAGATATATGGGCAGCATTCTCTAATCCTTTAGTTTAGTAACATTGTTGAAAAATTAAATAAGGTTAGTCTGACATGACCTGTTCTTGAAGAAGCCATGTTGCTTCCTTGCAATGACTGCTTCCCTTTTTCTAACCATCACTTTAATTTTCCAAATTTCCCAAAGAATCAAAGTCAAGACTGGTAGCTTATGGTTTTCAGATTCTATTTTCTTCCCTTTTTTGAAATTCAGGTTAACAATTTTCTTTATTCAAGCTTGTAGTGATTCTCCCATAAAGACTACTCTTTGCATCTAGACATTCTAATAGTTTCAATTCTAACTTCTTCCCACTAAGCCAGGGAACAGCAAATTATTGCTGGAGGGCCAAATCTAGCCACTTTTTTGACAGGGTCCTAAGCTAAGTATGGTTTTTTACAATTTTAAATCCAACAAAACTTTATTTTTTGAAAAATGTAAAAACCATGCTCACAGCTCCTGATCTAGCCCTCATTTTGAACACAAGGATAACCTGCATGATTTTGCCTAATGCTTCCCTGAAATCTAGGTATCCTAAAGCTGCTGAATTCCCTTGATCTACCAGTCTATTAAAGAAATGAGGTTAGACTAGCTTGACCTTTTCTTGATGAAATCCTGCTGGATTTGGGGGATCACCGCCTCCCTTTCTATATATTCACAAATTTTCCTGTTGAAAATATGTTTTTGAATTCTGACAGGACTAAAAATCAAACTCATTGGTCTATGCCTTGCAGATTCCACTCTCTTCCTTCTTGCGAAAAATGGGACATTTGCCAAATTCTCCATTTTTTTTAATCACAACAAGAAACACTTGCTTAGCAACAAGATCTATGACTTTTTTCTGTACCCTAGGACTTAGTTCACTTAGGTACAGTGAAACAGTCAACATAAATATGGATAACTCTTCCATGTCTATGACATTATTCAGTCACATCAGCTTTAATCTCTGTATCCTGGAAAGTTTATCTTTTAAACACATTGGGAAGTTGAAGACACTGCAAAAAACTGCAGCTAGAGTTGTAATCTCTCTCTGTAAACCAGTCAGATAAATATTCCTTTATCAGTTCCACCTATTTTTGCTTTCATTTCCCTGTTAATCATTTGGTTCTTCCCTTCTTAATCCAAAAACCATTCTCCTCAGAAAACAAAACAGGAGCAAACATGGCTCCTTGCCATAATTCATCATAATCACCTAGTCATGCAGTCCTAAACTTGTTTTGATCTTTTTTCTTGCCCTCAATGTAGGTAGGTATCCTTCTCCTGTTAATACACACACTTTTTCATCCTTAACATTCATCAGGAGTTTTAGCTTCTTTTGCCTTTAATGTTCCTGATATTACTTTTGCCAGTCTGTGCTACTTCTATAGAATTCTTTTAACAATCTGAGCGTATTGATGAATTACCTGTTTTTCCCCCAAGAACTCAATTTTATTTTATTTTCAGTTCTGAATTCTCTCCCTTCCTCATTAAGAAGACAAGAAAAACAAAACCCATTACAAATATTTATAGTCATGGAAAAAATTTTTGCATTAGCCATGTCAAAAAAAGAAAGAGAAAAAATATGCTTTAGTCTGCAGAGTCCATCCTTCTATTTTCTAGAGGTAGATAGAATGTTTCATCAAGAGTTCTTTGAAATTATGATGCTATTGTGTTGATTAGCCTTACTCTTTCAAATGATTAGCTTTATAGTATTGCTGTTACTATAGAAATTGTTTTCCTGGTTCTTCTTACTTTATTTTTGCATGATTTCATATGTCTTCCCAGATTTTTCTGAAACTATTCTTTTCATATTTTCTTACAGTACAATAGTATTTTAATACATTCATATGCTATAACATTTTTAGCTGTTCTGTAAGTGATGGGCATCCTTTAGTTTCTAATTCTTTGCCACCACAAAAAGAACTGTTATAAATATTTCTGCAGTTTTCTTTTCCTCTTTCTTTGATCTCTTTTGGATGTAAACTTAGCAGTAGTATCATTAAAGCTGAGATCCCTATGCAGCCATATCATTGTAAGCAGATCCCTCTTTTTTCCTTAATAGAATAATTTCAGTTTTTCTTTGGCATTTCATTCTTAAAAGCTTCGAATCCCTTTGAATTCCAATGTAGAATACTGACCTATTAAATCTCACCAATTCTTTCACTGAACACTCTGAAATGTGATCTCAAAATTTAGAGGGCCCATCAGACTATGCTTGATTTTCCTTTCCTTCCAGATCACTAATTCTGTCAATTAGATTACCATAAAGTTGGGTGGCTTTGGAACTGGTTAAAGGACTGGACCCAAAGAGATATCATGGGCAATTAAATGTCAGCTTAAAAGCTTTCTCTACTTGAATGCCCCAGGGACATGTTTGTCTATATCCTTTATGGGTATCATTGTGTTAGTTTAATGTTTTTTAATCAATGACTTAAATAAAAGTATAAATGACATGTTTCTCAGATTTTCAGATGATACAAATCTGGAAGATATAGATAATATGCTGGATAACTGAATCAGGACAACAGACTAGCATACTGGGACAAATATAATGTCAAACAATTGTTTTTTAAGTGCTCACCATGTACCAGATATGGTGCTAAGTGCTGGAGATACAAAAAAAAAAATAAAGAAAAAGAAAAAGAAAAAAAAATCTCTGCCTTTAAGAACCCTCAATGAAGAAGACAACTTGCAAACAATTATGTATAAATGAGATATATCTTAAGGGATAAATTAAAGATAATTTCAGAGGGAATACACTAGAATTAAAGAGGATTGAAAAAGTCTTCTTGAAAAAAGTGAGATTTTTTTTGCTTATATTTGAAGAAAGCCAGGAGGTAAAGATGAGGAAGAGGATTCTAGACATCCAGAAAAAATGAAGATTTGGGAAGTGTGGTGTCTTGTGTGAAAAATGGCAAGGAAGCCGATATCATTGAATGGTAGTAAAAGTGGAGGGGAGTAATGTCTGAGAAGACTGGAAAGTTATGAAATAGCTTGATTATAAAGAGTTTTAAAAGCCAGACAGAGGCTTTTGTATTTGATCCTGGATGTAATAGGGAATTACTGGCATTTATTGGATATAATCAGTAAAGATAGTATAAACCCTTACACTTCGATTTGAAAAACAAAATGAGGGAAGAGTGACTAGATAGCATTTCAACAGAAAAAGATTTGGGGCTTTCAGTACACTGTTAGTTCATTATAAGTGAGCAGTGTCAACATGGCAGCCTGGAGACCCAATGGGATCTTAAACCTAATGGAGAGTTATAGCATCTAGGTCGGATCACATCAAAGTATTGTCTTTAGTTCTGGGCACCAATTTTTTTAATAGTAAAAAATTGAGAGCATAAAATGAAGGGTGAACAAGATGGCAAAGGAGATCAGTAAGGGCAGGTCAAGGAAATGGGGAAGTCTGGTCACGAGAAGAAGACTTAGGGGAAATGTGGTGGTTGTTTTCAAGTATTTAAAAAGATGTCACCTAATAGAGGGATTCGATGTATACTATTTGAACCTAGACTGTTCAGTGCAGAGCAATGGATTTAAGTTTACAGAGAATTAAATTTAGTCTTGATGTCAGAAAGAACTTCTGAACCAAATAGAATGGATTGCCTGGGGAAGGACGAAGGAACTGTTTCTCTTTTCCTGAAAGTCTTCAAACAAAGCATGGAAGCCTACCTGCCAGGTATTTTGGCCTATTTAGGTTTGGGTTGAACTAAGTGATCTGAGGGTTTTCCCAACTCTGAAACTCAATGATTCTATGTTTATGTGTCCTGATAAATTTTCTGCCCTGTTGGCATTCACTTCAAAAATCAGATATCATGGTAGGATTTAATTTTATTGATTCTCCTCTGATGTCTATAGTGACCACCACAAGTGTTTCAGGACCTACAAATGAATTTCCTAGTAAAACTCAGAGAGATCTCCAAGATGGTAACTTTTCCTAATGTTACCCTGAAAGAGATCCAGGGCCACAAAAATCTCCAGAGAGCTCAAAGAGCATCCTAATATTACAGTCTGCCCACAAATTAAAATAATATGTAATAGGAGGACCTGAAATAATGACATCTTAAACAACAGTAACTTGTTTAAACAACAAGTAAGCTTGCCTCTTTTTGTGTTCACAGATCCTTCTAATCACATTGATGGTAAAATATTTATGTATATATATATATATATATATGTGTGTGTGTGTGTGTGTGTGTGTATACACACACATATAGACAATACTAAGGTAAAATTTTAAGGAGGCTATATCAGCTGGGGGTAGGAGGGATTAGGAAAGGCCACATGTAGAAGGTGGAGGTTATATAAGAAGAAGGTGAGTTATATAAGTTTTGATAGGAATTAGAGATTCCAAGAGACTGAGGTAAGGAAGGGAACAAATTCCCTCTAGAATAATGGAATATTATCTGAAGAACAAGAACAGTTTGACTCCCTGAGCATTGTGTAAAGGGAAACATGTTCCAAAGAACTCTAGTGGTGACTATGGACATGTAAAAATCATTGACCACAGTATTTGTGAGTCCTGCCTGTTTTGGGGAATTAGATTCAGATGAAACCCTTTTCCCATTTCTGGATGAAAAAAGGTCAGAGGAGGTTTTGACTGAGATCTCTGGAATTAATTGAACTGCTTCTTTCTTTCTACCCTGGACCAGTGCCCTGTTTGCTGATTAAATCCCCTAATAGAATCTTCCTTGGCTAAGAGCCCCACCTACAAATCCCTTCTGCAGTATGTAGTGGAAAGGCTTCCAACTGCCTAGAGAAAAAAATGATTGGTCCCTGAAATTCAGTTCAATTCAGCAAACAGGTATTTAGTACCAACCTACTGCAGAACACCATGCAAGGTGATGAGAGAATCTGTAAAATTTACATAAAACATAGCTCCAAAACTCATGGAACTTATGGTCTTAAAATTCAGAAATAAATATAAACTCTTCAGCTTGTCTCTTAAAGGATCTCCACAATATGTCCCAATCTACCTTTGAACAAGTGAATGAAGAGGCATTTATTAAGCATTTACTATATACAGCAATAAAGATATAAATAGAAAAGCAAGGCAGTTCTTGTTCTTAAGAAGCTCTCATTTTAATAGGAGGATACAACAAATATAGAGTAGTTCAGTTACCAGGAAATAGAACTTAGGAACTTTTTAATCTTATTTCATGAAATTTCCCTTTATGCACTATGAATTCCAGCCAAATTAGATTACTAACCGGAACATGGAACAGAGCACCTTATTCTCTGTTTCCCCCCTTTTACACAGTTATGTTCTTAACTTAATCCCCTCTTCATCTCCATCCATATCTTCAAGGATTAATTCAGATGCCATCTTTTCCATGAAGCTTTCTCTGATGCTCTTTCCCTTGTCAAATGACCCTGAATTATATCTATGTATATGTTATTTCACCAGCAGAATATAAGGTTCTCAAAGGTAAAAACTATTTTAGTTTTAGCTTCACATATATAAGATTTATCACAGTGTCTTGCACACAGACCCTTAATAAGTATTTGTTGAATCTGACTTGAAACAAGACAGTGAGGGAACTTCTTTGCCCTCCAGCCATGTCTTCTTCTATTACTCTCTATGGCACCATCATCCTCCCATTCGTCCAGGCTTAAAAGCTAGATGTCATCCTCAATTTCTGAATCTTTCACCCTATATCACTCATCTGTTTTCTGTTGAAGTCTTGCTGTCTTACCTTCATAATATCTCTTGTATATGCTCTTTTCTCTCTTCTGATAGGGCTGCCACCCACACATTGACTATTGTAATAGCTTTCTGCTTGTTTTTTTCTGCCTCAGATTTCTCTCTCCTGCAGTCTAACCTCCACTCAGGTATCAAACTGATGATATTCCTAAAACAGAGATCCGACCATGTTATCCTTCTATTCAATAAATTTCATTTTGACTCCCTTTTACCTCCAGGATTAAATATAAGACTCTCTGTTTGGCTTCAAAGCCCTTCACAACTTGCCCCTTCCTAACTTTTCAGTATTCTTACCCCTCACACTCCTCATTGGTCTTGAATGTGACTGACATGCTGTCTCCCTACTGCATGTATTTTCATTGGCTATCCCATATTCCTGGAATTCTCTCCAAATTCATATCTGTCTCCTGACTTTTCTGGCTTCCTTCAAATCCCAACTAAAATCCTACCTTCTACAAGAACTTCTTCTTAATACCATTGCCTTCTCTCTGAGATTATCCCCAATTTATCTGGTATATACACAATATACATATATACATATATATGTGCACATACATATATGTTATATATCTCTATATAAAATGGGTATACAATTGCATATTTCCCTTATCATTAGACTGATCTCTCTGGGAGTAGTGACTCTTTTTTTTTTTTTTTTTTGGTCTTTCTCTATATCTTCAGCCCTTAGCAGTGTCTGGCACATTGCATTTACTCAGATGCTACTTAGTTTGATTATAAGGATCAGTTAAGGAAGGAATTATTAGGTCTACAGAATAGAGAACTTAGGGGAACAGGAAGGGTGGTTTTAACTACTTAAAAAGATTTTTGTGGGGAAGAGATTCATTCCACTTGGCCACAGTCTAGACCTAGAAGCAATGGGAGGAATTTGCAAAGAGGCAATTTTGTTTTAGTGTAAAGAAAAACTCTTTAACCAAATGACCCCAGAGAATAATGACCTGCTGCAGAAGGTCTTAAGTTCTCCTCAAGCGGGTTTTTCCGTTGAAACCTAAATGATTACTTGTGGAGGGCTGTAGAAGTAATTCATGGTCAGCTTTGAGCTGAACCAGGTGGCTGATGGGGTTCCTACCAGCTCTGTGCAATAAAAAGAAGGTTAGGTTTGGGATCAGGAAGAAAAGTTTAAATCTGTCCTCAGACACTTACTAGCTGTGTGATCCTAGATCACTTATTTCACGTCTCTCTGCCTCAGTTTCCTTATCTATAAAATGGAGGTAATAATAGCACCTACCTCTTTGGGTTGTTGTCAGGACCAAATAATAATTGTAAGGTGCTTAATAAAAATACTTTTTTTTTCTTTTTCTGAGGTTCTGTCATTCTTTATGCCTGGATCTTGCCACCCTACTGTCCTGCTCAAAAAACCTTTTATGACTCTTGATCAGACTCTTCCACTGATAATTGAGACAGGCAAAGTGCACTCTCTTTCAGTTTTATTTCCTATTGTACTCTTTCAAGCCACTATAGAACAAACAATGCTGTTTCTTTTGTTCTTCAAATATACTTTTTGGTTTTCTAGCTGCCAAGCCCTTGATCAGGCTATTCCCTAGGGCTGTAATGTGCTGTTCTTAAATTTGCTTGTTGAATTGCTAGCCTTTAAAACTTAAATTAAATAATGTCTCCTCAAAGATTTTTTTTCCCCTTGCTCCTCCTTGGTAATGGGTTTTACTTATGCCTTAAATAGCGTCCTATTTTTCTATTTCTCTAATCCATCATCAATATTATTATAGTTGCATTTTATGTTGATATTTTATCTCTGTTCTACAACATAGATTCCAAAAGAATAAAAAACTGAACGTTGTTTCTCTCCCAGAACATAGCACAACTTTCTGCACATACTTTTTATGTACAGATTTGTTGCATGGGGAAAATATTGCCTTGAGCTCCTTTTAGTAAGTCTAACAGTTTACAATAGAGGAGAGTTTTCCAATACATTTAGAGAAAGCAAAAATGGAAGACTGCTCCGTCCTCTTCTCCTACCCCTATTTCCTATCCCCATCCTTAACCATAGTCAGTCAGGCTGGGAAAACTGAAGTGGAAAGGATAAATAAAACATATCTTTATGTCTACCTCTAACATCTGAAGTGAATTTGACATCTGGTTTGAAAATGTGAGTCTGACTAAAAGACATTCCCCAATAAATGGTCAAAGGATATGAACAAATATTTCTCAAAAAAGGAAAAGAGAATGGCAAATTATTAACCATATGTTAGAATGTTTAAAATAGCCAATAACAAGAGAAAGTCACATCAAAATAATCCTGAGTTTGTGGCAAAAAGGGAAAAGTCAGTGCTGAAGGTATTGCGGGAAGAGAAGCATATTTAGTGCATCGTTGATGGATCTTCAGTTTGTATAACTACTTTGGAAAACAATAGGAATTTTGCAAATAAAGTAACTAAGATGTCATACCCTTTGACTCAGAGATTTTACTACTAGCCATATATATTCAGAAGGTTTCTGATTAAAACAAACAAAAAGAATGTCTATATATACTCCAAAATATTTATAGCAGAACTTGGAGGGTGGGGTACAGCAAAGGACCACAGATAAAAAGTACATATATCTGGAAATGGCTTAAACAAATTATGGAGCACAAATGTAATGGAATATTATTATGTCATAAGAAATGGTAAATATGATCGATGAATATGGGAAAGCATGAAATTACTTAGATGAATTGAAGCATAACAATGTAAGCAAAACCAAGAAAGCAACAGATATAATAGCAACAACAATGTCAATAGAAACAATCACAAAACAATTGAAAGTGAATGTTGCAAAATTACAACAACAAAACAAATCAGTTTTCCCCATATACATATGTAAATGAGAGAAGAGGTGAGTAGTTCAGGTTGGGCTAAATAGCCAAATATTCATATTTTTCCAAGTGTGATTAGCAGTCTAGTGTGGGAGATAAAGGTTCTAGACTAAGAATTAGAAAAAGACATCAGTTCAAAATCTTGCTTCTGACCATTACTAAGTGTGTAATCATGGACAAGTCACAAACTCTGTAAGCTTCAAAAACTCTCTAGAGTTTGTCTAAGTCATAATTGAATTGTGGTTTGTTTTGGTAAATGAGAGTGCCCATACTGATGAAATAACAGTTCCTTTGAGTATTGTTCTAATAGAGGCTGGCTTTGAGTATAAATCAACTCCTACCTTTGGAAGGGAATTTATCTTATGACATGAACTAGCCCAGAAGTGAACTGGATAACTTTAAAACTTTCAGGGCGCTAACCACCCTCCAGAAAATATTTATTGATTGTCTTCTATGTGAGAGAGTTCCAAGACAGACTGAAATAACTGGCTTGACACATTTAAAATGCAGTTTGTGTGTGTGTGTGTGTGTGTGTATGTGTGTTTGTGTATATACAGATATATACATATGTATAGGTGCTTATTTATGTACATATGAGCATGTTTGTTTATATACTATTACATACATAGCATACATGATATAGATTTATAAGTTAAAATGAATCTTTTTCAAATTATTTTTGAATTGTTCTTATTGATAAGGAATATACAAAAATGTTATATACATAAGGAAAATATCTATATACTAAAATGAATCTTTTCTAAAGCCATTTTTGAGTTGTTCTTAATAATCAGACAGAACAGTGTAGGGGAAAATCGTGGATATTCAGGAGACCTGAATTTCAGTCCTAGCACTGTCATTAACTTGCTATATGATCTTGAACAAATTACCTAGACTTTCTAATCCTCAGTTACTCCATCTACAAAATAGGAATAAGAATCCTCATACCACCTATCTAAGTTGTTGTGAGGAAAATGCCTTGTTAACTATAAAGTACCATTTAAATGGGAACTGTTATTATTATGAGTAGTAGCACTCTCCAGGTGATTTGGCAAATATCAGGAAGTAAAACCTACTGTGTGCTATTGTTAAAATATGATATATTGTTATATATGTCTATATATGTAATTAATATATATATAACATTTATATATATAACTAAGAAGTCATCACGATTCTGAATATCTACCTATAAGTAAGCCACTAAACTGATAATGATTTTCAAAGATCATTCTTTATGGGATATGTGTGGAAACCTATAATATTGCTGCTGCTTTTCATGTTTCAATAGTGTAAGATAAAATGCATTTCTTCCTTCTTACCATTCTAACAATGGAAGATCAAAGGTATCATCATCAGGGCAAGATGCCCTTTACAAAATTACTTGAAAAATTCCTTTAGGCAGATAAGGGAATGATAATTTCTAAGTCAGGTGGAAATTTAAGAAAAATGACTTAAAAACACATGAATTCAATGTCAGTAGCAACATTGCTAATGATGTGGAAGCTTTTAGCCACCAGTGCTCTGGCATTTGCCTAGAATCCAGTTCTACTTCATGCCCATCATTAGGACAAAATGGCATCCAGATGATGTAGCTGCCCTGTCTGTTCCAGAATTTATAGGCTAGGAGGAAAATTCAAACCGATTCCCTTTGAATCTAAGGGAAAGTCAAAGGTGACTCTTTGTAGATGAGCTATGTGAGAAGAGGAAGGTTTGCAGTGAAACAACAATCTTTAGAGTTGATTTTTATAAAGTAGCAAACATCTCCAGGGTTTAAAAACAGTTTCAGCCTATATGAAACCACAAATGCCTCACAAGAGACCTGTTCATCATCATATTACTCTCAATAATTGTCATGCCCAAAGAAAACAACACACACACTCACACACATCCACACACACCATCTGCCAGAAGGTATACCCATAAGGCCACAAGGGAGTTTGAAATTCAGATCCTGGTGAATCTGGTCTTTCTACTTGATTATAGTTTGCATAGGACTGGCAAAAGAGGCAGGAGGAGAAAATCCTTGGAGTTTTTTAAAACCATAAAGTGAACTGGCACAAGCTGCTCTGGGTAAAGTTAATTTAGTGAGAGATTGTGTGAAACTGTTTTGATGGAAATCATTAATTGTTGTGTAGACAGTGGAGAGCCAGAACTGATCTGAGAAGGCAGAGAACAAAGGTCTTTCCTGCACTGACATGTGGTGATCTGAAGGTGTTTGAGGGACCAGGATTGTTCTGCCTGGGAGCAATTCTTTCATCTCCTTAGTTCCTTCTATACACAAGGGAATGAAAATAGTATCTAGTACCCTATTACACACCTTTCAAATATCTGTTGACTGACTATTGTGCTTTTAAGTTGGAAAAGCATCGAAGAGGAATTCTGGGAGAGAAACACCAACTAACTGGGCTGATGGGAAAGGAATCCTTAAAGGTATATCTAGGTACCCACTAAACTCTTCAGAGGTAAAATGTTGTGCTGGAAAGAACACTAGTTCTGAAGTCAGGAGACCTGGGTTCAAGTCCTAAATCCAAGGATTCCTGGCTATGTGATCTTTGAACCACTAATTTAGAATGGGAAATAGAATGGATTTAGAATGGGAAAGGATAGAATCAGAATTGGATCCAATTTTCTACCTCCAAATTTTTACCTGTGGACTCTCCCCCTTCCCCCCGCAATCTGGAATACATCCCTTCGATTTTTGTCTCATAAAATCCCCAGTTTTCTTGAAAGAACACAATAGATATCACCTCCCACATGTTGTCTTTCCCCAAAGTCCCTTTATATTTTTATATTTTGTAAAGAGACAACCTGGCATAGTGAACAGAATGCTTCTCACATTGACAAAAACAGACATGTTTGACTTAATGACATTTCTTTCTTTTATTTTCACAAGCCCATATATACACCTCCCCACATTCATTATACAATTTAAATACCCTGCTTCTCAAAACTGTCTCTACTTTGTTTCCAAACACAATTTCACTTTAGTCCTAAAAGACCCATTTTATTGGTCTCTTTAAGTGACCTCATATTACTTTGGCTCATACATTAAATTGTGGAGGATTAGGTGTATCTAACTGTGCACGGGTGTCTAACAGATTCCTCTTTCTTCCTTTTAAAGTCAAAGTCAGAGCTAGTCAAAATGTTGACCTCTTAGTGAGGGAAACTACAGCTTATCTATCATAGGAAGATACTTATCTAAACTCACATATCATAGGAAGATACTTATCTAAACACAGCACTAATCATGGTGGTACATCCCTTGCCTGGAGATGTTCACGCTCAGACTAATTCGTACTTTCTGGACAAAGCAACTCTCATTTCTAATTATGTATGGGCAAACCAGAAGCTAAGCAGAGAGTTCTGGGCAAAACACACAAGGGATTTTATTTGATCCACATCAACAGACCATTTTGCTTCTTCCTTGGATGGGGCTGGGGAGATATTCCAAGACTGAAACAGACCCAGCTTATTAGTGCTTACTGCAATATTGATGATGTAACCATATCAGTTTCTTTTTTGCATTGGACTCTCTGGCCATAAATCTCAAAATATTTAAAATGCAAATAGATAATCTCTTTGCCCCTCCAGTCCTGGGGAGAGGCAAGAGCTATTGCCATTTTCCCAATGCAAATGGGGACATAGAGGGATGAGCCAGTACTGACTTGTTTGATGTCATAGAAAAGGCAGGACTACACTTTACTCTGGATGCCTAAGATTTATGCCTTCACCATCACGAGACAAATCTCCCAAACCTAGAAAAAGTTTTCTGTAATATAAGTGCTGGGCTCTTCAAGCAGAGTTCTAGGAAATTCCAAACTGTTGTTAAAGAATACTATTTTTCTTATTCTATTCCTTTCCCACTTCCCCACGTCTTCACAACCATCCTAAAGTTTCTGCAAAGTCTGTCCCATCTTTCCTTCACCTTTTCCCAGGGACATAATCATTCCGCAGGAAAGTCCTAGGACTCTAAATAAGAGTATAAATATATGTCATTTCCAAGCACTTCATCAATACAGAACACATCCTTCCTTTTCCCTGGAGGACTCTAAATCCAACCTACCCTCAATCAAAGTAAACATAATCCTAAAGTAATCTCAGTCCCTATCTGATTCCTTCTGTCCATCACTATTTCTCTTCCCTACCACCCCCAACTCTTTTGAAGTGTAAAAGATATTAACGGCAGTGTCTGGGTAAAGCAAGACTCCGAAATTTGCCCGGGTAAAAACTCAGCATTTGGACAACTCTCATCAGAAACAGCAGACAATTTAAACCACCATTGCAACAGAAACCTCTCAAATATATTAGGCAGAAAGGAGTGGGGTTAGGCAAGGGTTGTGGGCTGGGCAGAGGAGAGGAAAGAACCTAAGAATGAGTAGCAGTTGACTGGGCTTCAAAATAAGAACAGGTGGGAATATTTAGTTGTCACGTCCCTCTCCTCCCAACCACTCACGCAACACGTCAGATTTGACACGAAATGCAAAATTCAAGGACATCAGGATTTCATATGGGGTGAGGGGCAGGGAACCTCCACAACCACACGTTGAATTATAGAAGAGGAGAGGGCTGGAGAGGGAGAAGGACCAAATCACCGAACAACATCATTTCCCTAGGATGGTTCCTCTTTCCTTCTCCCTACTCTTCCTCCGACCTCTACCCCTCAGCAAACGGAAACATTTCATAGTTAGCATAGGAAAGCTTTTCTTTTTCCGTCTTCGCAGACCCCTCCAGCCCTGGCCTGATGTGCCAAGGGACAAGAGGACAAAGGGACGTAAGGGAGGGAAATGAGTTACTTACCAGGGAAGCTCTAGTTTTCTGAGAGCAGCTGTCCCCACTTCCTCCCTTTCCCCTTCCCCAGCCCAGCCAAACTCGGTCCAGGCAGCAGCGCTTGAGAGGCGGCGGGCGAATTGGATAACTAGAAGGGAGGGGAAAGAGGGAGGGGGGACGCGGGTTTTCTGGCTGTGGCCAGTGCCTCCCTCCAGCTCCCGCCCCGCTAAGTCTTGCAACCCAGCGGCCATAGGCCCCCACCCCACGCCCACTCCCGCCCCAAGGAAGCTGAATTCAGTTTTACACCCGGGAGCTCACAATGGTCACTGGCTGGCAGGGGTGAGTGGGTGGCTAGAAGATGCAAGACACAGTGGGGTCATGCAGCTTTTAGCTCGGGGAAAAGGAACGATTCTCAAGGCAAAAGGGGGTGAAAACACTTTGTAACGGAGTTGGTCTCACGCGCCCCACCTTCCCCAGTGCTCTGCGCCCAGGGCGCAGACTGACAGGCAGGCCGGCGGGCCAACAGGCACTGTCTGGGTCAACACGCCCAGGAAGACGCCCTGAAGAACAGAGCTTCATGGAGACAGGATCGGGACACAGAGGGACACAAGCACTCAGAAAGTAGCCCCACCAACCAGCAACACAAACAGACCTTGGTCCCAACGTCGGGCTAATGCACAAAACTTCAAGGTAAAGGAAGAATTGACTACAGCTGGATCCCCCCAGGGCTGATGAGAACGTAAAAGCTCTATGAGCATAGCCAGACCGACAGAATAGATAGATGGAGAGCAAGAGGGAGGAGGAAGGTAGACTAGAGAGACTGGCAGACAGAAAGACGAACAGACAGAGAGGAGGAAGGAAGAGACTAAAGATTGACAAAGGTGTTTATTCCCCGCCCCCACTTTCTCCGAGAACATTGAGCGTACCCTCACACACACACTCACACACACACCTGGTTATTCCGTAAAACTCTAGCGCTCCGCCGTCGGTGTTGCCGCATCTCCTCCGGCGGACAGAAGCACGGATGGTCAGGTCCGCCAGAAGCACAGCCGCAAAGCTCGAAGGCCGGGGGTGGGGGTTGGGGGCAGGGCTCAGGCAGTCGGGAGACTGAGGGGCTTCTTTTTCTTCCCTGGCACACACCCACTTTCCCAGGCTCGGCCCGGTAGCCGAGAGAAGGAGGAGAAGCAACGTCGCGGCTGGGGGCGGGGAAAGGAGAGCCAAGTCCAGCCCGTGTCCTCTGGGGGACATGGGAGACCTGCAGCCAACTGCCAGGGCAGAATCCGAGGAAAGACAAGACACCTTCGGGGCACTAATGGAAATCAAAGGATGAACTAAAACGCCTGGCATGGCGCGCGCGCGCATACACACACATACACACACGCACACACACACACACACACACACACACACACACACACTTGGCAAAGGGATGGGAAAGGACATGGAGGAGTATCAGCAAGAGCTCAACCCAGGTGGAGCTGTCCGTGGTATTAAGCCTCCCTCAATACCCAATTTCATCAGCCACAACCCAGCCTCCAGATCATTTCACCGTGCTCATTCTGCCCCTCTATTTCCCTTTTCTCTTTCTCTCTTTCTTCCCTTAGACGCCAGTTTCTTCTCCCTCGAAGAAAACTCCCTGTGGGCATAAGAAACGGGCAGAGGGGAGGGCATTCAGGCAATCTTCTGAAGATCCCTTACCCTAGCAAGATTGGGACCCCTTTTCTGGGAGTTTTCGAAGACCAATTTCGTAGGAACTTAGCGAGATTGAAAGTGTTCTTCTTTTCCCTTCCCTTTGTCAAAAAAGTGAAGTTTTTCTTTATTCCCAAGTACTCCAGCGACTTGATTTTGCATGCTAAGGTGACAATCCAGTAATGTCTCCAGGTGACTTGGACTGAGGACAGGTTATTGTGCCTTGTGATTGGTGCTAGCAGGGATCCTGGATGAATTCCTAGGCAAATGAGAACAGACTTGGAGAAGGGCAAATGGAAGGAAGGAGATGAAAGCTTAAGAGCTGGTATCACCCATAGAAGGAAACTTTAGCTGTACTATTACCCTTTGGTAGAGCAGATTTGAATTGCTAGTGGCTATGAATGTGGTTGTGAGAAGACTTCACAGTCAATTTGCTTCAGTTTTGTTTTCCCTTGTAAGATAGGGATAATAGATTATTGTGAAGATCAAATGAGATAATGTTTGTAAAAATGTAGTTAATACAGTGCCTGGCACATATTAAGTGCTATATAAATGATTATTCCCTCTCCCTCTACCACACCTACAGTTAAATGGTCAAAGGATGTGAACATACAGCTCTTTAAAGAATTGAAAACTATTAACAACTTTATGAAAGAATGATAAAAGAATGTAATGAATCACTAATAACAGAAATGGAGTTTCACCTCACACTTAGGAAACTGCTAAAGCTTATGAAGTATGAAAAGAGACAATGTTGGAGGAGTTAAGGAAAGACAGACACACTGATGCATTTTTGCTAAAGCTATGAATTAATACAAACATTCTGGAAAACAATTTGGAGTGTACAAATAAAATGGTTACCATAACCCAGGAGGTCATTGACAAAAAGGAAGACTCCATTTATACCAACATATTTATAGCAGTGTATGTGTGTTTGTGTATGTGTGTTAGCAAAGAACCAGAAACAAAGTAGACACCTATCTATTAGGAAATGGCTAACAAATTGTGGAATATGAATGTAAGGGAATATTACTGTGCTATAACAAAAGACTAATACATAAATATGGAGAAGCATGGAAAGATTTACATGAACTATTTCAAAGTGAAGTAAGCATGCTCCCCCCACCATATGCACAATGATTACAGTAACATAAATGGAAAGAACACCTACCATAAAGTAAACAAACAAAAAGAATGTTGCTAAATGACAAAGAGCAAACTTGGTCTCAAAGAAGAACTATGGGAAGACATTTCTTCCTACTTCTTTGAAAAGACAGGGAATCCAAAGATGTATAATACTGAATATAATCTCAGATTCTAAATGTCGACCAGTTTTGTTAATTTTTTTCTCTTTTTCCTATTTTTCTTTTAAATTTGTTATATGGAATGACTCTCAAAGAGGGGAAATGTAGGGGATACAGTGGGAAATCTAGGTAATGCAAAAACAAGCAATATCAATAAAATTTATTTTAAAAAAGAAAGTGGGCTTCACTTGTGGAACATGAAGGAAATGCATTTTGCTGTCAGATTTTATTCCTGCCTCTTCTTTTCCTCCCTTTTTGTTCCCTCTAACAGATTTCAGCCTCCTGGAAAGCAGAGTATCTGAGGACATATTGTCATCTGCACCTTGGATATTCCATTTCTGTTACTGTCTGGCCTCTCAAGGAAGTTATATATGGCCCTCTGCTCAGTTCATTGTCATGGAAGGGACAGAAGGATGGAAGGTTCACAAGTTCAGTACATTTGCTTGACTGATGGAAATCAGGTTTTGGAAAAGAGTGGCCATTTATCTGAATTTTGGTGACAAAACAAGGGGAAACAAAGACAGACAAAGCAATGTCCAAGTGCTTTTCCCTCTGATGTATTTTATTTTTTATTGTCAAAAGTAACAAGCATATAATTTCTTTCCCACCTACCACCTCCAAGAAGAAAAAGCCTTGTAATACATATGCAGTCAAGCAGCAATTTTTAAAATATATAACATCTTTAATGAAATTCTTGTGCACTTTAAAATCTCTCAAAACATACCTTTTTTTTGCTGAGCAATTGGGGTAAAGTGACTTGCCCAGGGTCACACAACTAGGAAATGTTAAGTGTCTGAGGCCAAATTTGAACTCAGGTCTTCCTGACTTCAGGGCTGGTGCTCTATCCTAAAAACATATTTCTAAACTCCCTTCTTTACTTTTCTCCTGAAACTACCACTCCCAATATATTTAATGTTTTAAAAGCTCTAAGGTGGTTTTGCTCCTGTCCTATATAATAAATTATGTTAGCCTATGTGGAAAAAGAAAAGTCACAGTTCTTTTTTTAAAATAATAGCCCTTTATTTTCAAAATACATGCAAAGATAGTTTTCAACATTCACCTTTGCAAAGCATTGTTCTTCTGAATTTTTCTCCCTTCTTTCCCTTTCCTCTCTCCCCCAGACAGCAAGTACTCCAATATAAATTAAACACGTGCAATTCTGTGCATATTTCCATATTTATCATGCTGCACAAAAAATCAAATCAAAAAGGAAAAAAAATGAGAAAAAAAGTAAGCAAACAACAAAAAAGGTGAAAGTACTATGTTGTGATCCCCACTCAGTTCCCACAGTCCTCTCTCTTCATCACAACATCTTTGAAACTGGTCTGAATCATTTCATTGTTGAAGAGAGCCACGTCCATCAGAATTGATCATTGTAGTCTTGCTGTGTACAATGATTTCCTAGTTCTGCTCATTTCACTTACCATCAGTTCATGTAGGTCTCTTCAGGCCTCTCTGAAATTATCCTGCTGTCGTTTCCTATAGAACAATAATATTCCATAACATTCATATACCATAACTTATTCAGCCATTCTTCAATATCATCCACTCAATTTCCAGTTCCTTGCCACTACAAAAGGGCTGCTACAAACATTTTTTGCACATGCGGATTTTTTTCCTTTTTTATGATCTCTACATCCCAGTAGAGAAACTGCTGGATCAAAGAATCTGCACAGGTTGATAGCTCTTTGGGCATAGTTCCAAATTGTCTCCAGAATGGTTGGATCAGTTCACAACTCTACCAGTCCACAACTCAGTGTCTTAGTGTCACATTTTTCCTACATCCCCTCTGACGTTCATCATTATCTTTTCCTGTCATTTTAGCCAATCTGAGAGGTGTGTAGTGGTACCTCAGAGTAGTCTTAATTTGCATTTCTCTGATCAATGGTGATTTAGAGCATTTTTTCATATGACTAGAAATGGAAAAGCCACAGTGCTAATAGAATATTTGATCTGAAGACAACAAAAGCAATATGTGAATTTTTCCTTCCAAATGATTTCTTTACCTCACTGACCAACCATAAAAATAGCCTCAAAGATTTTTGAATTTTAAAGCTGGAAGAGATTTAAGGATTCAAATTCTTTATATTCAAAGAGAAATGCACTCAGATCACCTTAGGAAGATCATTATCTGTCCTATCCTTAAATATTTCTAAAGAAGAATGGCTTCACAAGACTCCTTGGTAATGGAACAAAGAATTCTACAATCCATAAAGTTAGTCAATTCTTCTTTCAGTTCAATCTGTTGAGGTATATCATAAGCCTGTTGTTTCAGCATAGTCAGTTTTGATGTCCACCTTTCATGTGAACAGATCCCTCCTTATTTTTTTTTTTTTTTTTGCTTTTTGGCTGAGGCAATTGGGGTTAAGTGACTTGCCCAGGGTCACACAGCTAGGGAATGTTAAGTGTCTGAGACCAGATTTGAACCCAGATCCTCCTGACTTCAGGGCTGGTGCTCTATCCACTGCGCCACCTAGCTGCCCTCCCTCCTTGTTTTTAAGCCATATCTCTTTTTCCAATTTCTAGCAACATTTAGAAATAAATTCACATATAAACACATCATATTTATATGTGTTTATAGAGGAAGCATGGAATCATTGATGGAAGCTAGATAACCTTAAAACCAGAAAGATATGAGATCAGGTTCTTTCTGTAATATAGAATAATTGTGTGAACAAGTTACTTAAAACTGAGAGGGCTATAGACAACTTTTTTTTTAATTAAAGCTTTTTATTTGCAAAACATACGCATGGGTAATTTTTCAACATTGACCCTTGCAAAGCCTTCTGTTCCAAATTTTTCTCCCATTCCCTCCGCCCCCTCCCCTAGATGGCAGGTTGTCTAATACATGTTAATTATGTTAAAATACATGATGAACCAAATATATATATATATATACACATATTTGCACAGTTATCTTACTGTACAAGAAAAATCAGATCTACAAGAAAAATAAACCTGAGAAAGAAAACATAATGTAAGAAAACATCAACAGAAAGCATGAAAATGCTATGTTGTGGTCCATACTCAGTTCCCATAGCCTCTCTCTGGGTGTATATGGCTTTCTTCATCATTGAACAACTGGAACTGGTTTGAAACATTTCATTGTTGAAGAGAGCCATGTCCATCAGAATTGATCATCATATAGTCTTGCTGTTGCCATGTATAATGATCTCCTGGTTCTGCTTTCACTTAGCATCAGTTCATGTAAGTCTCTCCAGGCCTCTCTGAAATCATCCTGTTGGTCGTTTCTCACAGAACAATAATATTCCATAACATTCATATACCATAATTTATTCAGCCATTCTCCAATTAATGGGCATCCTTTCAGTTTCCAGTTTCTAGCCACTACAAAAAGGGCTGCCACAAACATTCTTGCACATGTGGGGCCCTTTCCTTCCTTTAAGATCTCTTTGGGATATAGACCCAAAAGAAACCCTACTGGGTCAAAGGGTATGCACAGTTTGATAACTTTTTGAGCATAGCTCCAAATTGCTCTCCAGAATGGCTGGATCCATTCACAGTTCCACCAACAATGTATCAGTGTCCCAGTTTTCCCACACCCCCTCCAACATTCGTCATTATCTTTTCCTGTCATTTTAGCCAATTTGACAGGTGTTTAATGGGTATATCTCAGAGTTGTCTTAATTTGCATTTCTCTGATCAATACCGATTTGGAGCACCTTTTCATATGACTAGAAATAGTTTCAATTTCTTCATCTGAAAGTTGTCTGTTCATATCCTTTGACCATTTATTGATTGGAGAGTGGCTTGAATTCTTATAAATATGAGCAATTCTCTACATATTTTAGAAAGGAGGCCTTTATCAGAACCCTTAAATGTAAAAATGATTTCCCAATTTATTGTTTCCCTCCTAATCTTGTCTGCACTAGTTTTGATTGTACAAAACCTTTTTAACTTAATATAATCAAAATTATCTATCTGGTGTTCAATTAGGAGTTCCAGATCTTCTTTGGACATAAATTTATTCCATCTCCACAGGTCTGAGAGGTAAACTATCCTATGCTCCTCTAATTTGCTTATAATATCACTCTTTATGTCTAAATCATGAACCCATTTAGATCTTATCTTTGTATGTGGTGTTAGGTGTGGTTTAAGCCCTAATTTCTTCCATACTAATTTCCCATTTTCCCGGCAGTTTTTGTCAAATAGCGAGTTCTTATTCCAGAAGCTGGGGTCTTTGGGTTTGTCAAACACTAGCTTGCCATAGTTATTGCCTAGTTTTCCTGTGATCCTATCCTATCCCACTGATCAACTATTCTATTTCTTAGCCAGTACCAAATGGTTTTGATGACCGCTACTTTATAATATAGTTTTAGATCTGGCACAGCTGGGCCACCTTCATCAGCATTTTTTTTCATTAATTCCCTTGAAATTCTTGATCTTTGTTCAGATGAACTTTGCTACTATTTTTTCTAGATCTGTAAAATAATTTCTTGGCAGTTTGATTGGTATGGCACTAAATAAGTAGATTATTTTGGGTAGTATAGTCATTTTTATTATATTCGCTCAGCCTACCCATGAGCACTTGATATTTTTCCAAGTGATTAGGTCTGACTTTATTTGTGTGGGAAGCATTTTGTAGTTTAGTTCGTATAATTCCTGACTTTCCCTTAGCAGATTCCCAAATATTTTATACTATCGACACATTTTTAAATGGAATTTCTCTTTGTATCTCTTGCTGTTGGATTTTGTTAGTAATATATAAAAATGCTGATGATTTATGTGGATTTATTTTGTATCCTACAACTTTGCTAAAGTTGTGAATTGTTTCTAGTAGTTTTTTAGTTGAGTCTCTAGGGTTCTCTAAGTATACCATCAAATCATCTGCAAAGTATAATAATTTGGTTTCTTCATGACCTACTCAAATTCCTTTAATCTCTTTTTCTTCTCTTAGTGCCAAAGCTAACATTTCTAATACAATACTGAATAGTAATGGTGATAGTGGGCAGCCTTGTTTCACTCCTGATCTTATTGGGAATGGTTCTAGTTTGTCCCCATAACATATGATGCTTGCTGATGGTTTTAAATAGATGCTACTGATCATTTTAAGAAAGAGTCCATTTATTCCTATACCCTCTAGTGTTTTTAATAGGAATGGGTGTTGGATTTTATCAAATGCTTTTTCTGCATCTATTGAGATAATCATATGGTTTTTGTTAGTTTGGTTACTAATGTAGTTGATTATGCTGATAGTTTTCCTAATATTGAATCAGCCCTGCATTCCTGATATAAATTCTACTTGGTCATAGTGTATTATCCTGGGGATGACTTTCTGTAATCCATAGACAACTTTTTAAGACTATTCATTACTTTCATACCAAATTGTATTGGGAAGAGGTGTTCCCTGACCTGGAAGTTCCTTGCACCTATGTAATCATAGATTTAGAATCCATCCATAAATATATATGTAGAAAGATAACTAGATAATACATCTACATCTACAAATTATTAGGTGCAGAGTTGTCATAAGGCCCCTGGGCAGTTTAAAATAATAGGATGTAGGTATCCCAGAAACCATTTTTAAGGAGCATTTAATTGCATAATTGCACAAAATATATTCTTGTTTGAAATACTATCCTGACTAGCAGAAATGAAATCTTTAACTCACTGCTTAATTTATATGTGCATGCATGCATACATAAATACACATATGACATACAAACACATACATCTATTTATAAATTTACATCTAAATCTAAATTCAACTTTTAAAACTATCCAAGGACAGGTGTGAAGAACTTTTAAATATATATATATATATATTTAATAATAAATATATATAGAATAAGACGTTTATACAGGTAGTTTATATACATATATATATATAAACTACCTGTATATACGTCTTATTCTGATATCTTATTGTGACAGGAAAGTGACCATGAGTTCTAGAAGGCTATTCCAGAGAAGTGCTTCTTCCCCAAAAAAATACAGCTCCTAGTTTTATTTGTTAATTTAGTTGGGGAAGGTTTTTAATTTTATTAGTCCCTTAATACTTTGGTGTTTTTTGGATTTGTTGCTTTTCTAAATTTTAAATTGCGTGTCCAAATCATTGATCTACTTCTATTTTGTTGGTAGAAAATGTTTAGAAATATAAAAATTTAAAGTACCACTTTGCTTATATTTCTTAAGTTTTGGCAAGTTGTCTTATTGTTGTCATTTCCTTTGATGACATTTTCTATTGTTTCTGTTATTTGTTCTTTGAAACATCAATTCTTTAGGATTAAATTAGTCTTCAATTAAGTTTAATACTTTCTTTACAAGCCCTTTATAGACCAACATTTTCATTTCATTTTTGACAACAAAGGATATGTTTAATTTTTTTACTTCTATGAATTGGTATGTGAGGTTTTTGTATACCAAAAACAAAGAAGATGTAAAGATACTATGCATACATGAACTGATGCTGAGTGAAATCAGCAGAACCAGGAGAACATTACACACAGCAACAAGACTATACGATGATCAATTTTGATGGACATGGTTCTCTTCAACAATGATGTGATTCAAACCAGTTGTTCAGCGATGAAGATAGTCATATACATCCAGAGAGAGGCCTGTGGGAACTGGGTGTGAACCACAACACAACATTTTAACGCTTTCTGTGAATATTTCCATGCATTCTGTTTTCCTTTTTAGGTTGTTTTTTTCTTCTTCTCTTTCTAGATCTGATGTTTCTTGTGCAGTAAGATAACTGTATAGATATGTATACATATATTGTATTAGTCATATAATTTATCCTATTTAGCATGTATTAGATTACCTGTCATCTGGGGTGGGGGTGGGGGGAAGGAGGGGAAAAGCTTGGGAAAAAAAAGTTTTTGCAAAGGTCAATGTTGAAAAATCACTCATATGTTTTGTAAATAAAAAGCTTTATATATAAAAAAATACTATGCATAACTGGAAAATATACAAAGTTTTTTTTCAGTTTTTTCCAGAGAATCCTCATGTCTACTTTTTCTAAAGTTCCATTCAGGTCCTTAACTTCTTTATTGTTATCTTTTGGGAAGATATGTCTAGGAATAAAGGGGTACATTGAGATCTTTCACTATTATGGTTTTCCTATCTCTTACTCCTTATAATTCAATGACTATTTAGGTGCCATGTCATTTGGTGCATATGTATTAAGGATTGGTAATAATTTTTATCTTTGGTGCCTTTAAACATAATGGCCCTACTTCTGCCCCATCTCATCACTTTCCCTTCTCAATTTGCCTTTTATTAACTTTTTATGCAATATTATAGCTTTATTACCTATGTCATAGAAGGCTCAAGTATGATACTTTTACCCATTTTTCTCTTCCTCTCTTCCCTGACTCCCCTCTTCTAAATGTGTGAAGGTTCAAGTTGGTTTCCATGGTGGCAATACTGTTTCAATCACCTGTTTTGGGATGAATGGCCTGTATTATTTTCTTCCTTTTTTAATGCTTCTGGGAGGGATGGCTTGAAGTTAAGGTGATCAGGGCATCCATAATGAAAGCCCATGGCATTCTTCCTCTTGGAAAAACTATGCCCTTATGTCATTAGGTGCTTTTGCCCTGTTAAGCAGAATGCAAAGATAAAGTTTCATCTTTTAATGGAAGTGAATGAAATAAGCAATCTCCCAGTTACTATGGTACAGCAGAAGGAGCATGGATTTAGGGATTAAAAGACCTGGACTTTAGTCTTGGTATTCTCATTTACTTGTTTTGTGACTCTATTTGGCATCTCTTAACTTCACAACCCAACCATGCTGCCCATACTATCAGATCCCTACCAAGGGGAGTGTTGGTAAATGTTTAACATCTGGCTCTCCAAAAATGCACAAAACACTTTTAAGCTTAATTTACATTTTCACCATTTTCTCCATCACTTCCTTAAGACTAAAAGTAAACAAAACAATAACTCAATTTCTGACTTAAAGTGCTTGGTGATTTCCAAGGTGTAAATACTTAAACTGAAAATTTAATAATTGGCTCTTGGGAGCTGAGATAAGACGGATCCATCACACTTTTACAACTCATCCCTATTTCCCCATAAATTCATACAGGGCTACCCAACAGAATTCTAGAGATCTTCCTTGATTTCTCTTGCTATCATGAAGAAATTAATAAAACATGAATACTGTCCCTTAGTTATCTCTCACTCTCATCAAATGACCAGTCTAATTTCTTTTTAGGTCATATATATGTATAATAAATAACAATAATAAAAGTTGTTATAGTAGTAATAGTCATCATTGTCATTGTCATAGTAATTATATTTAGTATCTGGGCAATCCTTTCATTTTTAATGTGTATGTTTAATCCTTTTTTAAAAGTAATTTTCATAAGATCATCTATGTGTTTAATCACTTAAATAGACTTTATTCCTGCAAACATGTCCCTGTTCCCTTATTACCTTTAAATGGTGAGCTAAGGCTTTTGATGTATCTTCTTCTTTAACCAGAAACAATCTAGGACACTTTTCTTCCTCATCTTTCTTTCTTCGTAAAGGCAAAGGGGGAAGTGAAGAAGAGGTAAAAAGAATTGCTTATATCATTTTTAAAAGCAAGAAGACATGCTTATTTTTAGATCAACCATTTTATTTTGAAAAAAAAAGCATTTAAAAAGGATTCAGTCAAGGGAAAAGGTTTTTCTAAGTATGCCTTACTTTATGCAATAGGTACAGTGTAGTAAAATTGGCTTTAAAGTGCATCTTTAGATATAAAGCCAATATTTCTGTAGACTTCCATTATAAAATTGGAAATGTATTCCCACAAAAGAAGAAATTCTCAATAAAAAGAGTGGAAAAATGTTGTCAAAGAAGAGATGAAATCAATGGAATGGACTACCTTGAAAGGCCTAGAGTTCTCCGTTAATGAAGGAATTCTTATAGAAACTAGATGACTATATTTATTTGGAATATTGAAGAGAGGATTCCTATGTAAATATGAATTGAGCTATGTATGGTCTAAGGCCCCTTCGAGTTCTGGAGCACTTAGAGAAAGGAATATTTCACTCAGAATAAGGGGAAAATAGTAATTAGCACTATTGCAAAATGGAGGGGGGTGCTCCATTACATATATATATATATATATATCAGAGTTAGTGGTAATAATGTAATACTCAGGGAGGCAGTATGACACATTGGAGATTAGGTAATACTTTATTGATGTTAATTGAGAATTCAGAATCCATAGCTATGGATCAGGACTGCTGGGACTCTTGTCTCAAAGCACACAGTCCATTGTGAGTTTAGACTGACAGACATGCCAGCCGACTGGATCTCAAGCAGGTCCAGCAAATAGTAAGTTTGGTCATAACATTTTTATAGACCTCCTGCACTCAGACTGAACAAAGAACTCGGAAGGAGGGGTTGAGTACTGGGGAGGGGGAGAATTGAGTTCCAGGAGGAGCTATCAATTCAATTCTGACAGGTAGGGAGTAAAGGAAGCTTGAGAAGGAACTGGGAGAAGGAAGTCTGAAGCCAAAAGATCAGAGGTATGTCGAGGCTGACCATCTGGAGGTCTTATGACTCCTTTGGAATGTGAGTCCAATTATTTCTGATGGTCAGAAGGAAGGAGGTTGCTATTTTTGGGCAGAACAATTAAGAGAAACTGAAACAGAGCAACTGAGGGAAACTGAGACATGGGAACCATGGCACAACAATATAAGGAAGAAATGTTCCAGCAGAGGCTAAATGTGAGCAAGTAGAGGATTCTTGTTCACTCACAGAGTGGACTTAATGGTCCTGAGTAGCCAGCCCTATGCCACCCTTGGCATTGCAGTACATCAGTAGGGGTATGCCTATTGATGGTTGTAGCTTGCACACAGCCCTTCCTTTTTGCTTTTTTAATACTTGGCAGGTCCAAGGATCTCCCCTCTGATTTAAATTCCTTTTGCTCCCCTTTTCAATGCTAAGACATTTTCTTCATTTTCTTATGCCTTGGCATTTCTTAACTACACACTCATAACTCCCCCAAATTTCCCATTTTTTCATAATAACTACATTGAAAAAAGATACTTCATTAGTAGGTGCCTCCTTGTATACGTGTCATTTGTCAGTCCTGGAAGTTCAAAATTTTGTTTATTACATTAAAAACATTTAGGATGAAAGAATACTTGTATTTTTAAATGCTACTTTCAATTCTTCAGATAATTTTTATGGCAATTTCCTCTTTTGAAATTTCCCTAATAGGAATGGAATAAGTCACTTTTTTCTGCCTAGAGACAGGAGCTTGGCAGCACAGCAACCCCCTCGCCCAATATTTCATTCCTTGACAGTGCAGCATTATTTCTTTTCATTGGATTTCAAATGACTATAATTCAGAACCAATTATAATTACAAAGTACTATTGGGCATCTGACTCCTCATTTATTCTCCACTGGCATTACTGGCATGCATCCCTCCATTTTTCCTATTGCAGAATATCTTTTTGAGAGTTGCTGTATGAATACACATCCATTCAAATCACGATCATTCTACCTGCCTGGCAAAGACAGATGAGTTCAGGGATGGAACTTAAAAAAGAAAATGATTAATAATCGATTTACAGTTGGTGCTAAAGTGTTGAGTTCATGATTACTTCTTAGTGTGCTGCACTGGAGGCTGGAAAGGCCGTCTGCCTCTCAGTGCCCATCTGTTTTCTCTAGCACTAAATTTATATTCTTCACTGTTTGTGTAAGAGGCTGGGTGGTGAAGTGAAGGAGTGCTGACTTTGCAATCAGTAAGACCTGTTCCTAACTCCTACTTGGATATATAACCATGAACAAAACACTCAAACTTTGGCAATTCTCTAAAATTTTTCTACTAAATTATGGGTTGGTTGTGACAGGGAGAGATATAATTTGGAATCCTGAGATGTTCAGTTTAGTGGATAGGCATTTTATATGTCCTATGTGTGTTTGAAGGAAAATAGAAACAGAAATAGAAGAACTGGCAATCAAGAGTTCTTGAAGGGAGATGGGGAGTTATGGTGGCCATGATGATCATGAACTGTTTTTTTTAATTGGGGAGGATGGAGAGTAATCTAAAGTCTTAAAGATGAAGGTCTTCATGACCTTCATGAAGGTCAACAATGATCTTCTAGAAGCAGGTGTTGGAAAGGGTTTGAAGAGATGTATCATCAGAAGAAAACATGCTTTCAGAGAATAACAGAAATTAGAAAGAATGTGTGAGGAAGTGATCTAGGATCATAGAATTAGAGATTTGAAGCTAGAAAGGATATTAGAGCTCATCACCCAAAACCCTTCATTTTACAAGTAAGAAAATGAAAGTCCATAGTGAAGTGACTTAATAAAACCATATAACCAGTAAGAAAGTGATGGATCCAGAATTCAGTCTTAGGTCTCAACTCTAGATCCAGTAAATTTCCCATGGCAGCACAATAGAGAAGAGAGTGAGAAGGCACAGTGGGCATGTAAAGGAGAAGGTAGGGACTGAGGAGGGATAGTTCTGAGTCTACAATGGAGTGCCTTATAACCGAGACCAAAATAGTAAGTGTATACTTCCAGTGCATCTGACCCTTGTGAGTCATTGATATGAAGACCCATGCTATGCAATATGTCTGGGATGAATAGCAAGCTGACCCCTTCCTTCCTTTCCAGTCTTTTTACCCCTTTCAGCTCTCCACATACTCTTTGCTGTTACTCAAGCATGATGCTCCATCCCCTGATTTTGTGACTTTTCACTGGAAATAGCTCATGCCTAGAATGCTCTCCCTCCTCAACTATGCCTTCTGACTTCCCTGACCTTTTTCAAAATTCCACTCAGATCTCATTTTTCATAAAAAGCCTTTCTAGGTCACCTTCCTCTCTCCCCCCAACTCTGCTAGTGTCTTCCTTTGAGATTCCTTCCATCTACATTGTTGTGTATCTTGTATGTAACTGTGTGTTTTATTACTCCTTTACAATGTGAGCTTCTTGAGGGCAAGAACTCTTTTTTGCCTTTCTTTGCAGCCCTAGTACCTGGTTCATAGGAAATAATAAATTTTTGTTGACTGATTGACCTATCATCTCCTTTTTTCTAATGTCCATTTCCTCAGTTTCCCTTTATATTCTTTGTATGAAGGTCATTATTGAAAACATGCTGTAGCTTGTTTATTCACTGCTTGTGTTTTTGTTTTCTTGTGACCACTAGCCTGGTTAAGAAAAATTATGGTTCAAGTCCTGTCCTGAATCATCTATTTTGAAAGCTTAGGTATAGCAGCCTTTTTCCAAAGGTATTGTCAGCCTTGGGTTTGGCTCCCTTTGGAGACAGTAGACTTAGTAATTTGTGGTTCCATGGATTTTGAAACATTAGATGAAGCTTGCAGATAGTGGGACCCATATATCTAATGCCTTTGGGACCTGTGAATTTGGTGGGAATCTTAGGGTGACTGCATCTAGCGGTGTCTTTGGGACCTGGTAGGTTGGTGACTTGAGGTCAGAGGAGCTTGCATTTATGGACTTGGGTATTAAGGGCCTTGATGACTGTAGGGTATTGGTTTTAGTAATGTATACTGAATCTTTATCAGTCCTTTCTTGTTATGTTGCTTAACAAACTTTGTGGTTCTCAGAAACTTGGAGTTATTTTCTTTTAGAGATTATCTCTGTGACCTGGCTTCTTGATGCCATTTGTGGGACTGGTAGTGGGTTATATAGATCTTAGACTTGGCCATTTTTACACCAATGTCTACACTGCCAGGACCTTCACAGACTAGAAGAGATTGAGAGCAAAAGAAACAGAGCCTAAATCTTTGAGTCAGAGGCAACTTTGGATTGAATGTCCAAAGAAATGCAACAGTACAGAATCACATTAGCAAACGTCAGAATAATATCGAGTTTGTCAAAACCATTAGCACTTTGACAAAATCAGTTTGTTTTGACTTATATTGTTAAGGTTATCCATTCAGCTTTCTGTCTATCTATCTATGTATCTATGTATCTATGTATCTATCTATGTATCTATGTATCTATGTATCTATGTATCTATGTATCTATCTATCTATCTATCTATCTATCTATCTATCTATCTATCTAT
>JAJPUD010002524.1:89493-221031 GCA_023553655.1 Myrmecobius fasciatus
TATCTATCTATCTATCTATCTATCTATCTATCTATCTATCTATCTATCTAGGATAAGACCTATCTATCTATCTATCTATCTATCTATCTATCTATCTATCTATCCATCTAGGACCAGACCTGAGATGTAATTGGTCTAGAGAGCTTATAAATGCAGATCAACACTTATTCTGCAATATATTGTTTAAGATAATTTGGGGGGGGGCATTGAGAAGTTAAATAAGTTGCTTAGGGTCATACAGCTAGTATTTATCAAACTGCCTCATGATTTCCATTCACTACCTCTCCCAGACTAATTACTGAGAGTAAGAAATAAAAGTATGTTTAACTTTAATATAATATCTTGTAAGTACTAAACTAAAATTTTCAAATTTGTTTTAATTTCATATGACTTAGACATATCAAACAAATAAAATCATCTCATAAAATGTTGTGCCCCATAGCTTTGAGCATAGCAGAGTTTCTTAAACCATTAGCTTTGAAATTAGAAAGAAAAAAGAAACTATAACTCATGATCTTGCTAATTGTCCTTCCTTCGTTACAAAAAAATAGCATTAACACATCCTTATTTATTTGTTCAACAACAGAAAACTGAATGACCAAAATCAGCCATCACCACTGGCACCAAGCTGGGTGCTAGGGACTTTCCTCTATCCTTCTTCCATTAGCCTGTGAACAAGTAGCTCACAAGATAGACTAGTACCACTTGCCACCCCTGAGTAGAACCATAGACCTATCCCTTTCTCAGCCCAACCCTAAATACCCATTGCCTAATCCCAACCAGACACTGGACCCCTGTTGTCAGCTAGATGGTTGTCAAATGTCTACTTCTGCTGGGATATTCCATACCCTGCTCCACACTGAGGCCCACTATTCTCTTAGTGGGAACCACTTGTCTTTATATTGTTCCTCAAGTTTTTATCATCTGTCCCATTGCTTTCTGACACAATCTAACTACTACCTGGCCATCTGCAAAGATCTAAACTGTTATAGGTTAGGGGAGGTGAAATTGCATTTATTTTCTCATTTTATTCTCATAGCATCTCAAGGTAGATGCTATGATAATCCACATTTTACAGTTGAGGAAACTGAGACAAACAGGTTAAATGAATTGCCCAGAGTCACAGGCAGTGTTTAAACAAGATTTGAACTCAGTTTTCCTCATTCCATTCCCAGTACTCTCCACTGTGCCATCAACTGTCTGTGTTTTGAAATTAGAAAATAAACTCATTGAGCAAGGGAACTGTCCAGTTTCTTATTTTTATCTTCACTTATTAATATACACTTGACACATAGTAGGCACTTAATGGTTTTTTCTATTTCACTTGCAACATACTGAGTTTTACTAGTCCTTGCCACTGAATGTTCCAACAAAGCCATGCCAGAGGCCCATTATTGGTCACTTGGTAATCTATTTTCACCCTGTCACAAAATCCACATGGCAATACCTACAAGCACTGCAACCTAATGGCCTAAGGACAGAGAAGGATGGATGCAAGGAGGATAAGGACCTAGTATGAGGTGAAAAGGGAATAGCTCCAGAGGACAGTGGGTGAACTCGCACTGTTAAGATCTCTGTATCAATTTTTCTGGTTACAGAGCCTGGTACTGGCCTCATTTCAGCTGGGGCCAGTGGGAGGCCAGGCCTCAGAGGTAGCAGGATGATGCCTAAATCTCCTAATGGAGCTTGACAGCAGCAGAATTGAAAAGCACAAGCAGGGGCCCCAGAAAGCATCAGAAAAAGCACATCTCCACTCTCCTCTACCTCCTTGTTCCTGCCTCTTTGCTATCAGACTCATCCTTACAGGAGACAAATCATTTAGATGATTTTTTTTACTGTTACAAAGGTAAAAAAAACTTAAAAACAATATTAAAAATGAAAGTTAAAAATTGTTTTTACATATAATTTGAAAAAAATTAAAATTATGACATTAAATTAAAAAAAAAATAACCAAAAGCCAAAAAAACCAAAAGAGGATTGTGGATAGGGAAATGATAACAGTAAATACACTGCAATATTTGATAGGAGCCAGCAGGGGGAGATTCAAAGCTGTACTTATCTAAACATATATCTATATATCTAGTATATATTTATATGTGTTTGCATATGTGTACATATATGTGTGCATGTTTGAACATATGTGTCAGTACACACACATATATGTGTATGTATATATACATATACATATATATATATATAAACAAAGAATTATTTAAAAGAAATCATAGCTTGTAGTAGTTACTCTGCTCTTGGTTTCATATGCAAAATTATTTCAAACTCCAAAAACAGATGGTTGATTCTTCTCTCAGGGCCATTTATATAGTCTCACAAGTAGCTAAGAAGGTTCAGAACTCAACCAATTCTTTAATTCCACTTATACTGTGAATAGAGGCAAAGATCTCCTCTCTCAAGAAACTCCTAGTCTAATGGGAATCCAAAATGCAAATGACTTATATATAAACAAAACATATCCAGGATAAGTTAGGGGCAACACAGAGGGAAGGCACTATCATTAAGTGAAACTGAGAGAGGCTTCTTGTAAAAGGTGGGAATTTGGCTGGGATTTGATGGAAATCTGAGAAGCTGTGAGGCAGAAGTAAGAAGGAAGAGTTTCCAAGCCTGGGAAAAATCAGTGAAAATATATGGAGTGATTTTTGGGAAGCCAAAATGGTTGGAGTACAGTCGAGGACCTAGCTGAACTCTCCTAACATTCCCATCAAAAAACTTTAAAATTATTCCTCAAGTCACTTTAGAGCCACAGAACCAACAAAATATAAGAGAGATTTTTCCAGCCTAAGACAATTTAGGTGGTCCACAGGAGGCAGCCATCCCAATAACAACAGCAGCAGCAGCTTTAGGAGCTCTCAATTCAAAGATGCTGAGGGGGTCAGACAACTGGTCAGAAAGATTACATGAAACCCTTTTGTGGCACTGACTTCAGCTGGTGCTGATTGGCAATTCTATTGCCCACAAGAGGTTCTGGGTCAGTTGTAAGACTAAGATGAATGCTTCTGATCGATTACATGGGGATAGGAGCACCAGTCACAGTTCCAGAGCCAAGAGAAAGAGTAGCACTTGTGGCTGCAGGAGATCAGAAGAATTAAAAATTTTCTATTGTCGTATAAAAATGTTTTAACTCTCCATTGATTCGAGAAAGACAAATTTAAATAGCTCTGAAATGCCACCTCACACCTATCAGAAATGACAAATGCTGGAAGGATTGAAAGAAACTATGTTCATTAATGAACTAGTGCTGAAGTAGTCAACTGGTTCAACTATTGTGGAGAGCAATCTGGAACTATGTCCAAAGGGCTATAAAACCACACATTCTCTTTGATCCAGCAACACCGCCACTGGGTTTGTATCTCAAAAAGATCAATGTCATGGAAGCCTAAAGAGAAAAGACTGTCAAGAAGGAGAGCAGTGGCAAGGGCTGCAATATTCAAGAAGGATGAGGATTAAGAAAATCATTAGATTTAGCAATTAAGAAATCACTGGTCACTTTAGCAAAAGCAGTTTTGATTGAATAATAAGGTCAGAAGCTAGATTATAGAGAAGAAGAAAGTGAGGGAAAAGGAAGTGGAGGCACCTATCTATTGTAGATGGTCTTCTCAAGGACAGGCAAGAGTTGAGATAATAATGAGGAATGAGGGATCAAGTGAGGGTAGGATGGAGGAGCCATGGGCATGTTTGTAGGTAGTAGGGAAGCAGCCAATTGACAGAGAGATGTTGAAGATAAATAAGAATGGGGATAATAATAAGAGGGGGCAAGCTTCTGGAGAAGACAGGGATGGAATAGGATTATTTGTGCATAGAGGAGGATTTTCTTTGACTACAGGAGTCATTTCTTCATTCAGGCTGAAGAAGGAGATAATGACAGAAGGCCTCTGAATAACTTGAAATGAAGAGGGGAAAAGAGTTCCTGTCATTGAATGATGTCACTTCAGTGACAGAAGCAGCAAAATTCTCACCTGAGAGGATAAGAATAAAGGAGAGTTATGGAAGATTTGGGGAAGGATGAAAGGTTTGGAAAAGCTACTGGGTAAGTGGTACAATGAAATGTTCAGGGAAATGTAAAAGGATCATGTAGTAGCAGGGAGGGCCCAGTTGAGATTACATAACATAAATTTCTAGTGAACCTAGCCAGCAAGATTGGGTGATTTTCATTCAACAGAATGGGAGGGGCAAAAGCAGCAGATGGTGGGAGTGATCCAACACCTAGGCTTAGCAGGATAAGATCAGCAATAGAAGAAGGAGGCAAGAGATGCAAAAAGACAATGTAGGAGGGTTGGGCTGGCTCACTGAGGGAATCTCAGAGTTCATGATGGTGAAAGTCAGTGGGCAATAGCAAGATCAGAGTTTGACCACCTCTGTAGGTAGTGGAGGTGTGGTAGAGAAGAGCACGAGAACTGAGTAAGACTAGAAGATGGTGGGCTCGGCACTGAATCCATTGAGGAAAGAAGGGCACTATCCTGAAGGTCAGAAGACATCAGCTACCAGAATTTTTATTGGGCAGAAGTGATGGACTGAGTGAATATCAAAGGAGAAGTCATTGAGTGATGGTGGTAGAGGGAGAGGCTGGAAGTGGCAATGGTGCTGGAAAGGGTGACCAGGGAGGCTGTATGGAAGGAGTAGAAAAGGAAAAGATCTTAGATGAAAGCGGGCTTCTTCACTCAGGCATCAAGCCTTCCAAAAGCTCAGTGGAAGAGGGTGGGTGATAGATGGTACTGGGGAAGACATTGGCAGGGGAGCTTGAGGAAGATGAGAATAAAGGCACTGACAATGAGCAGGGTCATGACATGGGACAAGGGAGGTTTAAAATCACTGGGAAGGGAAGGTTATGATTGGAGTTTGCTGATCATTGAAGAATGACTTATAGTGGTGTTTTCAAGCTCCCCTGAAATTTGGCTTGAGGGTCAAAAGCATGAGGCTACTCAAGTTGGGAATCCATTGAAATAGGACAGTAAAATGTCTTTTCCCCAGGGCAGGTAGGCAGGAACCGGCCAAACCAGAAGATGAGGTGTAGATAACATGGTGGAAAGCTGTCTTTCTAGGTCCCCTGCAGATAGGAAGAGGCTAGGTGGGAAGTTGTATGGCAGATGGAAGTTGTATGAAGGAAGAAGAAGCCAGCCCTGACCACTTCACTCTTTCAAACAAAATGTAAGCTCTTTGTAGACAAGGATGATAACTTTTCCCCTCTTTGTTACATTGGAACTGTAACTGAACCAGTATGTTTTTTTTCTTCCTATAGAGATTTCTTAGGAAATAGGAGCTGTCATATCAACAGTTCTTATGATTGTTGGTACTTATCTTAAATTTCAATAAATGTGGTTGTCTAATCACCTATTATCTATCATGTCTATTGCAATAAATTTAATATTTACTGTGTCCAACTATGTATCTGACACTGTCCTAGATGATAAGGAGAGTCATAGAAAAAATTAAGATATGGACTCTGATCATAAGTAGCTTGAAGTTTCATTGGGAAATAGATACATATATTTTAAGATAACAAATAATCATGTTAAGCAGCATTTGAAACCTAAATTCTTTCAGAAAATAATTCTACTGTAAGAGAAATAACCTTATCAGAAAAATAAGAGAGACTATAAGAAGTAGCTTTGAGAGGCTACAAAGAAGGAAAGACACAGTGAACCACTGTCTTTTAGCTGATGGGCAAAGGGCCAAAAGCCCAATCTGATTCTTTCTCTTCAAAAATGAATAGAATAATTGCTCTTCTTGAATAATAAAAGAAATGGTTGGTGACTGGTATCTAGTGTGAAAAATGGGCATTATATTGGAAAACTGGGGCTTCATGTCTTTAAATGGATGAGACCTCACATGTTCACATAATCTTAGCATTACAAGGGACTTCAGAGTTCATACATTTTAACCTGTATCTGACTAAATATTTTTTCTATAACATTCTTGATAAGTGATCATTTAGCCTTTTCTTGACACTTTTGACTCAAAGAGAACTCAAAATAAAGTCTTGCTTTATGTAAATTCACATTATATACTTGAGTTTATGGAAAGAATTTTAAAAGAAATCTGCGTTCCAAAAAAATCCATGTTAACTTTTACTGTTCTCTCTCTTTCCCTCTTTCCCTCTCCCCCCCTTTCCTCTATTCAGTGCTCAGTAACCTTTCCTCCCCCACAAAGAAAATTTGAAAAATCCTAAAAAAACACACCCTTCTCCAAGTGAAAGCAGAACAGATACATGCTAAGGCCATTGCTGCCTATGCAGGTTGGAGACTTGCCTTCAGACCTCTGGGCTGGGAGAGGAGACTCTGCCCTGCTGAAATCTACTTACCACTGAACTTCACTGACTTTGGAAGAGAGAGGGAGGCTGAGGGCTTTGTACAGCTCTATCCTCCTCACATCCAATTCACTTAAAAGTTGAGACGTCATCCTTGTGATGTCATTGGTCCTCTTCAAGAATGAGAACAAAGGATAAACAACTTTTCTAAAAGTTCTCTGCACTGTTTCCATTTCTATCCACTGCAGTAATATACAAGTCTAAT
The DNA here is from genome assembly GCA_023553655.1 of Myrmecobius fasciatus. Taxonomy (NCBI): domain Eukaryota; kingdom Metazoa; phylum Chordata; class Mammalia; order Dasyuromorphia; family Myrmecobiidae; genus Myrmecobius; species Myrmecobius fasciatus. The sequence continues at coordinate 96,018 of JAJPUD010002524.1, forward strand.
CCTTCTCTGACATGACGAGTCTTCATATGTTTCAAACTGAAAATGTTTCCTCTTAATCTTCTAGGCTAAACATTCCTAGTTCCTTCAACCGGTTATGATCTATTTTAAAGCCCTTAGCTACCTTGATCACTCTCCATTGGACATGCTCCAGATAGCCAAACAGATTCCTAAAATATAGGGCCAAGAAGTGAACTCCAGGTGTTATTTGACTAAGGTAAAGTACAGTAATGCTAGCATCCCTCAATTCCTGGAAGCCCTCTCCTTCCTATTGTAATCTAAATTAATACTGGATTTTTGCTACCATATCACATTACTGATCCATAGTCAGTTTTTAATGCACTGAATTACCTAGTTTTTTTTTCAGATGAACATTATATAGCTATATCTTGCCCAATTTGTACTAGTAAAGTTTATTTATTTATCTTTTTGCTGAGGCAATTGGGATTAAGTGACTTGCCCAGGGTCACACAGCCAGAAAGTGTTAAGTGTCTGAGGTTAGATTTGAACTCAGGTCCTCCTGACTTCAGGGCTGATGCTCTATCCACTGTGCCACCTAGCTGCCCCTAAAGTTTATTTTTAACCCAAATGTAAGACTTATTTATCCCTATTAATCATCAAATTTAATTCCTTTTATATGACTTAGAATGTTATCAAGTAAAACTGGAATATTACATTATCCCTACTAAATCTTATTAGATCTTCCCCATTGTTCTAGTCTGTAAGTATTTTTTGGGGGGGTCCTATCATCCATTTTTTAAAGCTATGTTACCTAGTTTTGTCATCAGCGTATTTGGTACGTTTGCCACTTACACTTTTTTCTGAGTATAGGACAGAACCAAGCACAGATTCCTGGGGCACACGAGGGAAGATGGTTTTCCAGGCTGAAATCAAGCCATTAATGATTCTCATTGGATCTGGGCATTCAATCTGTCTCAAATTCACCTCAATTATTACAGACAGTTCTTGTTTAACCTAAGTGGATCCTTTGACAAATCACTGTGTAATTTAATCATTTGAATATGCCTGATATGGGGAAGGGAGGAAGAAAGGGAGACATGAAGGGGACAAAGGATAGTTTTAAATTGCTCTCCAGGATGCTTGGATCAGTTCACAATTCCATCAAAAGTGCATTGGCATTACAGTTTTCCCACATCCCCTTCAACATGTATCATTTTCAGGCCCTGTAGGGTTTTTTTTAAGGGTTTTTAAAACCTGTATTAAAAAATCCATAGTTGTTTCTATGGAATAAACCGAGGATATGGCTTTGAGCTGTGTCCTAATTGTGACTTGAGACTTTGCAATAACAAGTTGAGCCATAGCTAAAAAACTGAGGGTGTTTGTCTTGAATGAATATTCCACATGCCCTCTTAATTAGCATTTAAGTACTTCTTTTAAAGGCAATTAATTTTTTTGTTTCTGGAATAGATTTTCACAAAGAGAGCATAAGCCTGGACTAACGAAGGCAATGGGAGAAAAGATCAAAATGGAGAGGGGGGACTTCTACTTAATCTCATGTTTTGCAGTTTGTGCTTTGCACTACTTTGATACCCTTGTTGGTTAGGAGTTGCCCTTTCTTGGGAGATCTTAATAACCCCCTTTTTGCTTTTCTTACTTTGAGTTTGTTTTTGTGGCCGTTACTGTCCCACACATTAAGCAGGATATGTAATCTTGAGACAAACTGTTCTGAACAAAAAGAAATTCCCAAGGGGACCTGCCAGCCACATTTTATTTGATCTGAATCTCATAAGATGGAGCAGAAATAGCAGAGAAAAATTGCCAAAAGGAAAGTGATCTTTACAGTTCTTTGAGCAATACCTAGAACTTGGCAGATTTTTCCAAAGCACTTTTTTAGGTTGAAAGAGCTATCATCTAATCTCATCCTGCCAGCACCAAACGCTTTCTGACAGGCCATTTAAAGCCCAAGCACTTCTATTTACAATCCCTGCAATACAACTACTGTTTTCAACAGTCAAAGGAACCATCATTCTTAACTGTGGAAGACTGTCTTCAAGCCTTATAGACAAGAACAGAATCTCCAATCCAATCTTTAAAAAAAGCAAAGGGTTTTTGTTTATTAAGTAGGTTTCAAAAAAGTTAGGAAACATCCTTAGCTAGCAAAAAAGGAAATCTATATCTATTAAGTTTTGTTAATGCATCAGAATGAGAGAGCATACTTTTTCCTTTGTATTCTCATACATTCAAGAATAATCCCTTTGGTAAACATGAGTTCTATCAGTTTGGGAAGATAAAGATTATAGGATCATAGATTTAGGGATAGGAGGAATCTTTTTTATATTTTTATATTTTATATTTTGGAAACTGACAAACCAATGTCACATAGGAAGTAAGCAGAACAAGGACAAGACTAAATCAGCTTTCTTTTCACTTCAAGGTATCAAGCATCTGTTCTCCCTACTTTGCTCAGCAGTAGTGTGCTGTGCCAGTGATGTCTTATAGGAAGGGGAGCCAAGGTAAAGAGTGACCTCCTCAAGGAAATCTCATGGCTTTTCTAGGCTTCTCTTTCCTTGTCCATCCAGGCCAAGTGTTCTCTCTCTGCCTCCATTTTCCCTACCTACATTCGTCCCTCAAATGTGTTCTTTACTGCAGATAAGTCATTCCAATCATCTTGAAAATGATCCAAAAATGCTCTGGCTCTTTACCTAGCTCTTTCCCTTGGAAGTAGGGTAGTGCCATGAATGGTTGCTCCACATTTGAGACTGCCGGTAGGACTTAGGGTTACTAAGTAACTTTCACTGGCTTTCCTTTTCTTATATAAAATGAGGGGTCTAGGCTAAATGGCCTCTGAAGTCCTTCCAGCTCTAGATCTAGGACTCTATGATCCTCCAAAGTCATGCTGTGAGCCCAGTGGTCAAAGAAGAATCCTTACTTCTAAATCCTTTAACCTGCACCTTTGTAACCATTCAATTTCTAAACCTCCTTTCTTCCAGGATTATGCTTACTCTGTCCTTCCTCTTCCATGCCTTTTTAATCTCGTTATTAGCTTCTTTCAAATTACTTATAAATGTGGCCATCTCCCAAATCCTTAAAAAAAATTCCTATTACCTTGACCTTTCTATCCCCATCTTATTTGATCTTTTGTACTCAGCTAACTTTCTGAATAAAGATTATCTACACAATGATTTCTCCCCTTTCTAACTAAACCTCTCATCTTGATAATCCCTGATAATTCAATCTCCATCTCCTACCACTCTTATTAAAAACTGCTCTTTCAAAGTCCACAAAGTCTACAAGCATTTATTAAGCGCCTGCCATGTGCTAGGTACTGTTCCTGAAATGACTCAATTTTAATCCAGTGGCTTCTTTCATTCTTCATTCTTGATCTCCTTGTAGCATCAAATTTTATTGTTCCCACTCCCTTGATTTCAGAGATTGCATTCTCTTAGTTGTCTCTTGTACTTCTCTGTTCTTTCCAACACTTTAAGATTGGAGTTCCCCTGGGGTTCTATCTTTGATCCTATTTTTTTTCTCTATCTTCTTTCCCTTGGCAATCTCATTTACTTCCAGTTTCACCTACTTTAACACAGATGACTGTGAAATCTCTATCTTCAGCATTGACTTCTGAGTGCTAGACCTGTGTTTCCAACTGCTAACAGGACCTGAATATTTAAACTGTTTCATTCATCCTGAAGCTGTTAATTTACTGTGCCCTTTTTGGGGTTCAAAATTTTGTTTCCAACATATTGGTAAAACATTTAATAGAGTGCCTGGCACACAGGCGGCTACATAAATGTCAATGCAATTTTGAGCTTTAGTGGATTAAATCTTTATTGAGTGTTTTTAAATATAATATAAACAATATAAACAAGCAAGAATTTGTCTTCCTCAAGCAGCTTATATTTTAATAGGACATGATAAAGGGGAGCTCAGCTAGAATAGGTTGGGAGATATGTGGTGGGGTGGTTTGGAAATGGCCAGGAAGTCATGGTAGGTCTGGTTTTTCTCACACAAGGTGAAAGTTTTGGGGTTCCCAGGGAAGAATCCAGGATGATATTCTGTGGAATACTATGGGCATGGTGTGGAAAGTCCTACCAGTGACACGAGACTGCCCGAACTAATCTTAGTATCAGAGAATTTTAAACTGGAAGACCCCTTAGAGAACATGAAATCCAACTTCGTTTTACATGAAAATGCTGAAACCTAGAAAGGTGGAGCAATTTATCACAGAGGCAGCAAGTCAAGGTAGAATTTGGAGCCAGGTTCAGGGCTGGTTCTGATTTCACTTCTACCTGGAGTGGCCCTACCCTCTCCATTCATCTATTTTCCTTTGTAACAGGTTGTATATTAGTGGCTCCTCTCCTTTACTTCTGACATTCAAATTGCTACCACTTAATACTGATTTCCCTAGACCATCCTTCCAATTGGTCCCCTTTCATTCCTATCAATTTACTACAGATCTTCAACACCACCTTGATGGATTATTGAAATAGCTATCTTTTTTTTTTTTTTTTTGGAAGCTCCTGCTGAGGAGGGACACAAAAGAAATACCTATGGGAACAAGTATGGTAGAATTCTCAGGCACATTTTCCGTTGTAGCTTGCTTCAGCAGTTCATGTGACTGGGTAACTTGTGTGCATTTTTTTGGCTCATCTTTTAATTCTCAGAGAAAGGACAGATCAGTCCAGTCCCTTGCTCTTGGAGGTCACTTCCAACTAGAGTACATGGCTATGACCTGGAGGGCCAGGCTTCAGGAATAAAAAGGGAACATAATCCAGGTGGCAAAAAGAAGGGGAAAGGAAACTTAGCTCTGAACTGACCATTAGGGAAAATATCCAGGCCCATCGCTTTTCCCTCATGGCCAGCCAATGTCTTCAATGGGAATGCATGCAGATCTCCATCTCTATGGCCTTGTCATAGGCACCAGTGAGCAAGCAGCTGTCACGGAAAGGCTAAAACTTGATATCAGTCACCAAGTTCCAGTGGATGAAAATGGTGTACATGTGCCATCCATGAGAACCCACCCCTCTAATATAGGAGTTTTAAGGTGGAGGAAATAAAAAAGTTGAACATGCATCCCAAGGCAACAGGCCTCCGAGAGACAGGGACAACTTAGGCTCCAAAACCGCAAAAGGCACGTTTGGGAGGGATTAGTGTGGAGAGAGGACAGTCTTTAACGGGAAGAGCGCGTTTTGCAGCACCGGATGACCAGGGTCTGGTTTGAGAGGCACAGCTCAGACAAGTGGGCTAAGTTGGTCAGAAGGGAGTCAGTGTGGAGCATAATTTGATCTAGTCTAACCAGTTCCCCACGTGACGTGGTCCTGGACGACTCTACCCCAACTTTGCGCGTGTCAACGTTACCATTTTTTTTTTTTAACTTGATATAATGAATTAATCTCTTGGGAGATGACAGGCTTCTGGATCACAGCAGGAGCTCACTGGTGCTGTGAGGCAAACGGGCCCATTAGTCACTTGGTGTCCACTCCACAAATTAGCCTCGGGAGCATTTTCAGACGCAGAGCCATCGCTGCTGTCCCGCCCTTCGCGTGGGCAGTCGCCTCACCACTGTGAGCTGTTGGCAGGGGTGCCGCATGGATCCAGTCTTCCGGGGACAGCCAGGGGACCTTCGAGGGGAGGCGATGAAGGCCACGTTATGCCAGCCCATGCTGCAACTCCTCAGGAAGCCTCTTTCTAGGTTTCGAAGGGCCCACAGGTGCCAGGCTGATCTCTCAGGCTGTGGCCGGTGGTTTGGATTTGTGACTCAAATCACCCATTGTAGACGCTAGGCCTCCTCACTGCGGGAGGTAGCTTTTTGGGAATACTGCTCCAACCGTCAGAGGAGGATTCTCAACCATCGTGGCTACCAGAACGTTCACTCCGAGATCGGGAGTGAAAAACATGGAATAAGGTAGTTCTTGCGAGTCTATAGTGGGGCGGAGGCGGTTGTAGGGATTGGAGTTGGTTTCCTCCCTGACTCAGTCGGCCGGGAGAAGCGAATGTGAGGGATGCCTCAAAACGGGGACGCAGTATTGTAGCGATCTTAATGGTTCTCCTACTCCACTCCATCCTCCTCACTCTAATCTTGTGGTTCAAGGCGTGCTGTTTTCTGTTCCCAAACTATGAGTGACTCTACTTCTAGCATCACCTTACCACGCTCTGTATCCCAGCCCAATTACGTCTCCCAAACACTCCTCCTCTATACGTGCAAATTGATCTCTAACTTTTCTTTCAATCTCAAATCTGCCATCTTTTACTTGAAACCTTTGATTCACCCCGCTGCTAACAATTTTCCCATATTCCTGTTGCACTTTGGTGTCACTGTGTCATTTACATATTTTGTGTGACATTTAAAGATATCGCAGTCTTCAGTGCTCTGTATACAGTATGTGCTTAATGTGTGAATCAATCTGCATGATGTTCAACTGATCTCAACATCTGAAGCTAGTTCTGGTTTTTTACCAAAATTAGCCCAGTTTCCTATTGCTATAAATTGTTCTCCAATCTCTAAGCAACTGATAACCTTGGATTGGAAGGTGGGCAGAAAGGAAAGGAGAGGGGAAGGATTTTTATATGAATTGAGAGGATAAATTGATTCTTGGCCACCTTATTTCCCCAAATGGCAGATGGAACCTCTTGCAGAGATACACCAAATGGTGGAAGTTATTTTTGAATTTTAGCTCAAGGAGTTTTAGGTCATGAAAATAAGGGAATTCCTTAATGTCAGAATTCATGGAACAAACAAGAAGTTTGTAACAAAGTTACTTTGTGCTAGACATAGTGAACTTTAAAGCCTTAATATAACCAGATGAGTTCTCATTTTTGTTCAGCTCATGGGCTCTCTAATACTGAAGTTTATTACTCTTGTGCCTGACCTAATCAATGTTTTAAGCCCTGAAATAGAACCAAAATGGCTGAGAATGATGTTTGGTCCCTTAATGTCTGGCTTAAGGGTAAGGAGCTCAGACATATGCTGAGACTGGGAAGACAAGTGGGATTTCAATGTGGCATTGGGGCAGCAGTAAGTTTCTTGATTAAATTACCAAAACAAGCCCTTGAAATTAAAAAAAAATTATGAAATTAAGGTCCAGATATTGTCTCCACAGTGGGGTAGGGAGGAGGAACTCCTTAATACTAAAAATTATTGGGGCAGCTAGGTGGCATAGTGAATAGAGCACCAGCCCTGAAGTCAGGAGGACCTGAGTTCAAATCTGGTATCAGACACTTAACATTCCCTAGCTGTCTGACCCTGGGCAAATCACTTAACCCCCATTGCCTCAGCAAAAAGCAAAAAAAATACTAAAAATTATTTTATTTTACAGAATAATTTATATAATCATAACCTCCCCACATTTTTATCTTAGGGTAAGATAGGCCTGAAGGAATTGGGAGTCAGAGGATCACAAATATGGGTTCAAATCCTGCCTCTGCCACTTACCAGTTCTATGTCATCTGGTAAAGCACTTTTTTTATCTGTGAAATGAGATTGGACTAAAAGACATTTAATGGTTCCTCCTAGTTCTAAATCTCTATCAACTGAAAAGTTACATGACCTCTTTACAGAGGTTAGTACGTACAGTCAATAATTTGATGGGGTTAGGGATTACACAATTCTATTAAAATATGCATTAAGCATCTCCTCTGTGCCAGTCACTGTGCTAAGTGCAGGAGAGAGATTATTTTTCTTCTAAACATATTTCCACATTTACCATGTTATACGAGAAATCAGATCAAAAGGGGAAAAATTAAAAAAAAAGCAAACAAAAAAGGTGAAAATATTATGTTGTAATCTGTATTGTCCCCACAATCCTCTCTCTCAATGCAGATGGCTCTATCATAAGTCTTTTGGATTTGGCCTGAATTACCTCATTGTTGTAAAGAACCACATCCATCAGAGTTGGTCATCACAATCTTCTTGTTGCTGTGTACAATGTTGGAGATAGATATTTTTTAAAAAGCCACTGTACTAAAGTGTATAATTTAATCAGGGGAACAGAAGGAGCACTCAAATAGCTATAAAACACAAGGACAAAATCAAAGCAAAAGACCAAGTGTCATGAGAAGCTAGCAGTAATATAAAGTAGGAGGAAACTAAGATTTAATAGATGTGACATCTGAGCTGTGTCTTGAAGGAATTTAAATAGACTTCATGGTGGGAGTATGTCCAGGGAAGAGGTTAAGGCAGAAGAACGATGAGAATGAAGGATAGCCAATAATCAAATCTAGCTGACATTACATGAAGGGGAATAGAATAAATGGTAGGTAGGTTGGGGCTATGCTGTGGAGGCATTAGACATTAAGACTAACTAATAAGCTATGTCATTTTGTGTCATGGCCCTCTGGCAATTTTATGGACAGGTTCCTCAGGAAAATGTTTTCAAATATACCACACACAAGATTACAAAGTAAACCAATTAAAATGAAATTCAACTATCAAGATACAAAAAAGTTCACAGATCCCAAGTGAATAGGTGAGTGAGCCGGGGAATCAAACTAAAGAGGTCATTTTACCAACCAAGAGAAGGAATGGTTGGAGAGCAATAAAGAGGCAGAGGGCATTGTGTATGCTATTAAAATAGTTTAGGTGAGAGACAACTAGGTGGCAGAGTAGAATACTGGGCCAGAAGTTAGGAAGAACAGAGTTCAAATTCAGCCTCAGAAACTGTCTAGCTTTGTGACCCTGTTTGCTTCAGTTTTCTCATCTATAAAAGGAGCCAGAGAAGTAAATGTCAAACTGCTCACAGTATCTTTTGCTAAGAAAACTCCAAAGGCAAAGAGAGTCTGAAATAGGACTGTCCTATTTCAGACAGTAGCAGTGGTGAGTAGATGGCTTTAAGAGACACTGACAAAGTAGGATTAACAGTGTCAGCAACTAATTGGTTGAAAGAACTAATTGGTTTAGATAAAGGGAAAAATAAGAGAGCCAGGTTTTAAGCCAGGGTGCCTGGGAGGATGGGGTGCCGTCTAAATGATAGTGGCAAGTTCTGGGGTAAGGCATTTTGGAAGTGATTTGAGTAGACATGAGGATAACCTCCAGGTTACTGGAAATATAAGCTTGAAACATGAAAATGGTACTTGAGATAAGTCATACAATATCATATGTATATACACATGAAAATTTTCTTTATAGTCATCTGCTTGAAGATGGTAACTGAATCCAAAGGAAAGAGTATAAAGAGATGAAAAATCAAAGATAGGCCCTTATACTTGGTGAAACAGGAGGAAGATGAAAGCAGCTAAGGAAATGGAGAGTACATGAGAAGTAGGAGAACCATGAGAGAAATGCTATTTTAGCCAAGAAAGAAGACTCATGCAAAAGCAGCAATCAATAATACAGCTGAAAAGTCGAGGGCAATGAGCAAAAAGTGGGGGAAGGAGGAAAAGCTTAGTATAGCACCAATTGATAATTTTGCCATCTAGATAACTCGTATCATCAACTAGCTAAAAAAATCAGGGTTCTAAGCCTTCTGGAAAAGTTGGAAAATCAGAAACCACTAAGGGACTTATTTTTAGGCTATGTTAAAGTTATATAATTTTAATAACAGCTCAGTTTCTCTAACCCTTCACTCCGCCTTCCTACTGCTTAATGCCAAGTGGATTCACACTTCATTTCCACTGTCCTGCTCCACTAAGGTTTTTAGTGGTTTAGTGGTTGTGCTTTCTTCTCCAGGATGACCAAAATGACACTACTGTATTAGAGTGGACTTCATGTGTCCGACTGTGGCTGATCAGACCATACAAGTTCAGAATGCCCAGCCACGTAGGACACAGTATGAACATTTGGGGTGGTTTCTCCAAGTTTCTTCTGAGCTAATTCTGCTTTGCTCATAGAGCACAGCACCTTCTTTGATGAGGGCACACCATGCTGGGCAGTCCTGTGCCAGTGTCTGTCATACAATCAGTTCTAAAGTTTTTGAGAGAGACCTTGACAGTGTCCTCGAATCACTTTTTCTGACCACCTTGTGAGCACTTGCCCTGTGTTTCCAAAATCTTTTTGGCAAGTCTATTGGCATTCAAACATGGCCAGACCAATGGAGCGGTGCTCTCTGCAACAGAATTGGAATGCTGTGGTTTAGTTAAGAACTTCAGGGTCTGGTATTGTATCCCCTGCCAGAATCCAAGATAATTCAAATGTAGACAATTCACTTTCCTGGCATGGCGCTGCCATGTCCAGGTTTCACAGGCATATAACAAAGAAATCAGCACAGGTTATGTAGACCTTCAGCTGGGTAGTCAAGTCTAATCCCTCTCTTTCCCCCCCACTTTCTTTGGAGCCTCCCAGGTAGTTCTGGCAAGGCATGTATCAATGTTATTAATGCAGACATCCCTGGAAAGTACACTATCGAGGTAAATTAAATTATCCACAGCATTCAAAACTTCACCATTCGCTGTAACTGAAGTTTCCACATATGTGGCTGATGTGAGGCCCTATTTTCTTAGTGTTAACTGTTAGGCCAAGATTAGCACAAACAGCATCATTAAAAGTTATAGGCAAATTATGGCAGATGTTTCCTGATTCATTTATTATGCTTCTTTTGGGGACTAACCAAAGTAGAGACACCTACCTGGAAGATAACATGTTTTGAAGGCTCCAGCGTTTTCTTTAGGGATCAGATATGTATGTTCTTGTCACAGGTTCACATCCTCATAGTAGCAAGTGCCTCAGAAAATTATGCTGAGGGTTCTCAGCATGCAGGATGGCCTGGGCATGCAGGTACTGCCGTGTGGCTTTTCCCAAATGATACCTCACCCTTCTTAACAGTAATCATAATGATAACTATCACTTAGAAAGCACTTTATTTGTTGAGGGAGGGTAAATAACTAAGTCACACAGCTAAGTGTTAGAAGCAGGATTTAAACTCAGTTCTTCTCAATGGCTAGAACAAGACTCAATTCACTAAGTCATGCTGGTTCTCCAGTACTCCTCTGATGTTACAATCCCACTGCTAGGAGAGTGAAAGGAATGCAGCAGACATCCAATTAAGACAGCTAGTGTTAGTGCATGGTTACTCCATAGCACCCTTCACAGTCCTTTGCACCCAGTTGAGTGAATTCATGAATGTTTAACGTATGCAGCTCTCAATGGTGAAATTAGTCAAGATTCTATAGACACCCATAAACTCCGGTAATTGTGTCCATGGTGGATCACAGGCCTCTGCATTTAAAGCTTCAAGGACACTAGAATATTTTTCCCCTGGTAACCTATATTATCCATAATATAGCGAACCTATAACTGCTAGCTGACTTGAGCATCTGAACCCATAGCACAGCAATGTCTATCAGACACTGGATGATCCAAACTTATTTATGGTTCTCTGGAGTCACCTCAACTCTTCTATCACCCCTATATTAAATTAACAGTCAGGTCTTGTCAATTCAGCCTTCACATCTCACATTTGTTCTCCTCTCTCCACTGACAGTTATCAACTTGGCTCAGGGTCTCATCACTTCATCAGGCAAGGGCCTGGATTATTCCAAAATCTTCCAAATTTCCTTTGTTTTGCATGAATAAAATACAGCGATCATGTCAGATTATACTTCAAAAACAAACTCATTTGACATTTAAAGCACTTCACCACCTGGTCTGACATAACTTTATATATAGTCTACTTTCTGTTCCCTATATATCATCTTTTGCCTTTTGGCTGTCTTTAGCAGTCCACCTCAAAGGCTAGAAAACACTCCCTTTTCTTCCTGAGGTAACTGGGGCTAAGTGCCTTGCCCAGGGTCACACAACTAAGGTGGTGTTAAATGTCTGAGACCACATTTGAACTCAAGTCCTCCTGACTTCAGGGCTGGTGCTCTATCTACTGTGCCCTAGCTGCTCTTAAAGTAATACACTTTTAAAGATGTTGGAAATAGAAAGTCCCATGTATGCCAAAAATATTAACAGCAGTCCTTCTGATAGGAAATAACTGGAAATGGAAATGCCCAATGATTAGGAGATAGCTTGACATATATACACATGTGGGTATATATACATACACATGTTGACAGGTCTCATGTTTCATGTTGTTTCCTTTCATAAGAACACCTTCCTTGAGAATAGTGTCTGCTTAACTTTGGAGTTTCTATCTTTAAAGTCTAGCAAAATACCCAGCACACAGAAAGTTCTTAATAGTAACACTTGGATTCAGTCAAGTCTGTACCTGATAAAGCACCAGGACCAAATGCTTTAGGTGCTCAAGCAGTAGTGATGGCTACTGACGATGGCAGTCACACTAAGAACTTTTTTAAAATGTATTTTAGTGATTTGATAATCTATAGTTTATTAGTGAACTTGTACATTTAATTTTTCAACAATTATACATCTTCAACAAAAACTGTACAGAAAACATGGATTTATAACAATGCATATGGAATTCAGAAAATGTCTGAAGTTCAAGAACTGTGCTATTTTTCAGTAGAGATATCTCCTCCATATAATAGCCCAGCTTCAATGATAGGATACAGAATTGTAAGCACCTGCTCTCATTCAGAGGAACTGGATTTAAATCCTGCCTCTGCCAGTATATGTGTATCTTGGGCAAGTCACTTGACATCCCTGAGCCTCAATTTCCTTATCTGTAAAATGTAAGGTTTGGACAAGATGTCCCAGAAGATCGTTCTGGTTTTCAAACATTTGATCCTAATTCTTCTTAGTTCAAAGGTGATTCTGGACCACAAAGCTAGTGAAGCACAAGTTGTGCTTGGTTTGACATAAAGCTGGAAGGCTTTTAAGTGTGCTCTTGAAAACAAATCATGACTACTCTCTGAGGACCATTCTAGCTAACCCAAAGTCAGCATCACCAGTAGACTGGCTGCTGGTTAAGGGATATAATGTCCAAGATGACCTAAGAATTTGCTAATTCAAAACAGCCTTTAGTCCTGGGTGGTCTATTGCTTTCTGTAGGATAGAGGCAAAGTAGAGAAAAAGGGCAATAGTGCTAAATTTTGCATTTTTTACAAACATTAAGTTTTCATTACTCCAAAGATATACTTGTCCAAAGGAACTGAATCACATTCAGTCATATACTTTAAATGTAATGAGAAGATATAAAGGAAGATTCAGTTTCTCCTTGGAGAAGCCATAAAAGGTTTGAAATCAGATGTTTCATTCTGAGCCCAAAGGCATAAAAAATATATATGCTTACTTTACCCTGATTCATGACAATAAACAAATGTGAAGCTAATTGTAGAGGAAACTACACCCTAACAGTAATACTACTGTCCTATAAGACTCAAATAGGCCTAGTGATACCTTGTTCAACTCTCCACATATACTTGCTACAAATTGTGGGGTGAGGGAATTCAACTTCACAAAATTTCAAATTTCTTTTTTTATCCTTTGGTTTATCATTATACCAAATGAATGTGTGCCCATTCAATGATAATCAAGAGAAAATGGTAATAATGGTGAAAACTTAAAACTCCATAATGCTTTCTTATTTGTTGTATTACTAAAGAACTCAATTTAGGGCCATCACTTTAGGCTGTTATTGACTATATCTTATTTGGTAGAAAGATGAATGTCAAAGTACATATTTTTGTGTATTTTAAGAAAATCTCGGTATCAAACATGAAATTCAGGTATTATAAGCTTAAACTCAACATCATTTTATAATAATCATTCTGATACTTTCCTACCACATTTATATTTGCCTCTCCACCAACACCCAAATCATCTACAAGGTGTCTAAGCATACTACAGAATGAGGGAGAAAGGAGGGCATTTTATGTGTGTGTCCATTCCACATTTTATCCTTTTGCTGTCCTTCATGGAAATCCAATTGGTTTAAAAGCCACATACACACACAGCTTTTCTCCTGTTCTCTACATTTTTAAAAAAATATACATCTACCTACCTCTTTTATACAGGCCAAGAAGACACACAACTTATCTGGGCCTCGGTTTTCTTATCTGAGCCAGTTTCCTTATCTGAAAGATAAAGGGGTTGGACTAAGCTGACCCCCAAATTATTTTTAACTAAGACCTTCAAAATTCCCTGTGATGTTAACCTCATAAATTAAATGCAATTAACATTTCCTCTTACTTGAAAATCATGGGAAGAGAAAGGTACCTCAACATAAATTCTCTTACCAAAAACAAGAAAAATTCAGAGGTAGCAAGTAATTTGCCCAAAATCATATAGGTGCTAAGTAGCAAGAACTGGGACTTAAGATCAATGAATCAGATTCAGTGTTATTTTTCTATGTATTCAGGCAAAGGAGATATGCAGGAAGCTGGAGGACAACTGAGGTGAGTGGACTGGATCAGATCTTTAGATTCCTTCCTATAGATTATCTGACATTCAGCTTCATTCAAATAAAGTTTGAATACTTTTCCAAAACATTCATTGGCTACGAATAAGTATTCAGTCAATAGCACAATGAAAAGAATTAATGGTCAAAAGACCATCACAAAATAAAAGAAAGGAAACAGTGGAAATAGAGAAGGCAGGTTCCTGGTATTTCTATTCATTCCATGGCATTTTCATGGCTCCTGCTGCTTCCACTTAAGATATAATGTAAATTGGGGGGGAGGGGGAGGGAAGCACACCATAGGCCATAGGAGGCAACAGTGAGCAACAGGAGAAACATTTCTTGTGTTGTTATTTCTAGATTTTATGGCATTATTTGAGCATCAAAAGGCACTATTTAAAAGACTAATTCTAACTAAACTCAAAATTCTCAGTTTTAATTTTTCAGTCAATAGCCTAAAATAAAATCCTCTGGGATGTTGAATGGATGATTGGATTATAGATTTAGAGTTAGAAGGGATTTTTTTTAAGGTTTTGAATTCCAACCCCTAAACTTTAACCATAAAGTTAATGTCTAAGCTTCTAAGAATAAAAAAGTCTGAAAACAAAGACTGATGCAAGAAACTTTTCCCTGACCTGCATTATGATACAGAAGCCTCTGATGGATGTTAAGAAATAGTACTTAGATTGCTTTCTAAGTTTCTCTTTCAAAAATTCCAGTTCCTCAGCAAAAACTGAACCAAGTGAACCAATGCTATGGAGACAACTAATTAATCTAAGTAGATAAAACAAGTCCCTTCAATTGTCAGTAAAGGTTTGCTTTACTCAGTTCTAAATCCAAAGTTAAAGGAAACAAATTACATTTACCCTCCAGAACATCCTTTCCTAAAAAAAAAAGTTTTATATCTGGATACAAGCTTCCTCTTCTCTACTCTCCAGCCCCCACAATGGATGAACTCTCCCTTCTGACAAAGAAAATAGTTAAGCAAAACTGACACAACCACTCAATTTAATAGCATATGTACCACTCTGTACTGAGATTTTTCTACTTCAAGGAAAGGAACATGTATTACCTTATCTCTTCCCTGGGGTCAAACTGGTTACTGCAATTACTGTATTAGTTTTAGTTTTTACTTCCGTTTTTAAAAAAGGTACTCAAAATACAACAACTGAAATAAAAAAAGGATGGTTAATTGGACCATATTAGCAAAGGAAATTATTCCAAACAAGAGGAATATAAATTTAATTCAAATGGTTAGAAACGCTGAAATATTAGTGTATCCACTTCATTCAAGATGATTTTCCAAATGAGGGAAAACTTGATCTTTAACCATAAAAGTTACTTGGAGCGGGCTTATTTCTTTTTTAAGTATTTTATTCCTCCCTCCCCCAATTACACATAAAAACAATGTTTAACATTTTTCAAATTAAAAAGATATAGCAGTTTCTCTCATCTTAACTCAGAAAATTCTATCACTTGTTGACAGGCTTCTGTCTTCAGAAAAAGCAGCATGACTGGAGTAAGCTTGGAAAATTCAGAAACACAAGGAGCAAAATCTAATTTTATTGACTCAATAGATTATCTTATTGTATTTTTTTCAATTTCAAAATTCATACTACTACTTGGTCCAGTTTTTTTTTGTGTGTGTTTACTAAACTATCTAAGCCCAAGAACATGGGTAAAAAAGAACTCCTACTAGTTTGGAGGGAATTATTTTTCTGATGCTCAAAATTTTACTCAAATTTAGATATCGAGGAATTATATAAGTAACATTAAATATTTTATTATATGTCCATTTTCAATAAATTCCCCTGACCATCAAGAATAATGAACATAACTACTTAACTACAATGTCTGTCCACTTATCTTTCTTGTTTGTTCTTTTAAGGGGTCTTCCACTCCCAGATAAAGACAAGAACAATATTATTGTTACTGTTAGCACCAGACTACATGCCCACTTGGATGACCAAGGTTGCACATCTTTGTAATGGAAGCAAACACATTATGAAGTAAGCAAATCCCTTGCCATTTGAAAGTTTCTGTAGCAGTCTTCACTGGGTAAGCAGCAAAAATTAGAACAAAGGGAGCATTATATCTTGACCAAAAGGTATTACCTACATATATGCAATTAGAGATTTTATTTTACAAAGGGAATTATTTATCATTGATTCTTTTGCCTTAGGATAAGCAGATCCCATTCAAAAATCAGGAGAAAAATAGGCTGAGGTGTTTGAACCAAACTTTTTCAGTCACATTGACTGAACATAGAAAGCAAACTATACAAATAACAGAATTCTGAAAATGTTATCAGGGATTTAAGTAGGTGTGTAAATGGAAGTCCAGAATTAATTAAGTTGGAGGCCTTGGGCCCTTCTCCTGCCACTGTTACTTACTAGCCTATAATTTCAGGCAACTTACTTTATTTCCTTGGGCCTCAGGTTCTTTACCTTAAAAAAAAAGACCACAATAGAAGGAATCTCCAATTCCTTCCAGCTCTAAATGAAGTTAATCTATAGAAGGTTCTGTTTGTTCAAGGCATTGAGAAAAGAAAATTAGTTATTTCAAACCTTTCTAAAAACACATATCCATAAATAATTTTTAGATGACACTGGAAGGAACAGTCATTAACCACAGTTTTTTTAAATTGGTAATAAATTTTAAAATGACAAACAAATGAGAGCTACTGGTATCTATCTCAAAAAAACCCCCAATATTTAGATAATGGGACACAAATTCTGTTTTTACAAAGCCAAAGAGAATTGGAACACCTGCTGAATTAACAGTAGCAAATTATAAAAAAATAGCTGAAAACCCTGAGAAAATAGATGTGATATTCTTACTGTGAAACTTGGGAGGTCTGGAATAAAATCAACCAAGATGCTATTGATGAATTCCAGAAATCTAAACAACTTTGAATTGGTAATTTAGTCGAGCTTCTTCAACTCAATTTATAGAGGTAACTGACTCAAAGAAGTCAAGTAACCCATACATAGTAAACAGCAGAGCCAAAATTTGAACCTAGATCTACTGATGCCAAGTACAGCATCTTTTTCATTTACTACCCTCCAGATTTAATACTAACATTATCTAAATTTCTGTAACACCTATAACTTCCCCTCAGAATATAACTTTAAAATCTTGTGTAAGGAAAAGACAAAACCCATTCTTGAATCAGGAAATCTTTCAGCTTCTTCGTCCAAATTGTGCCAAGATAAAATGGAATTCAATAAAATTGTTTCTAGAAAACCCATTTTCACAAGTTAAAAAACCCACCACCACCTATTCTCACTCAAATACTATAATGTGAAACAAAGGCTACTTAACACAAGCAGAAAGCTGTCATTGCTTTATTACTATGCTGACAACCAAGAAAATTAAGCTATTGAGTTTAATCCCAGAGACACATACTATATAGCCTGTTTTGGCCTCTGGCCAAGACTTCAATTTCACATAAAAGGAACTAGTACATGATTCAGTTCTTCGTCTCTGTACTAGAAAAATCACTGGCTTAAACAAAGTTTTATCCATCTATAGGAGCTGAATTTTAGAAAGACTTCTCCCAGTGATCCATCTATTTGCATCCAGTGAAAGCTTACAGGGTTTCCTTAATTACTGGCAAAATATATTAATTGGTATGTAAGTCATTAGGAATGATGCTGAGCTTACAGAATAAAAAATTATGCATACTAGGTGACTTAACAAAGGTGAGGACTGAATGAAACATGGGAAATGAGCAATAGCTATCTCAATTAAGGATTGAGGCATGCAAGATGGTATGGAACCCCCCTTACTGGATAAAAAAAAAGAATTTAATCTTTAGAGAAATAGGTCTTAAAATTTTGAAAAAATCTTGCTATGCAAAATTTTTGGTGGCGATTCCTTTGTTGAGCATTGGTTTTTGACTCATGATAATCTTGTAAATATTTCAGATGAATAAAATACCCACATGAACAGCTGTTCCATTATTTCATTTGTTAGTACTCAAAAACACATGGCATATATTCTTCTCTTTCATCAGGGCTGACCCTCTAAAGGTTCATGATGAAGCTGCAACTTTTAGCTATTTGAAATACTGGCTTGGAGGAACCATGACTCAAGAGGAAAAGAAGGTAAAATCAGTGATTTCAAAAGCTCCCAGGCTATTCCTGGTTTCCTTGGGAAGGAGTATTTCAAGGGCAAAATAGCTGGAAATTGATGAGTTTAAAACTGCTGCCACATTTGGCATTGCTCGCTTTGTTTCCTGGAGCTACCTGGCAGTCCCTTACCCATCAGTCTGGAATCACACTTCATAAACACTATGCCTTATGTCCCCCAGAGAACATAAGGCTTTAGAACAGTAGCTGCTTACCAGAAAAAAAGCTGGGGATCCCTGCTTTTGGTATAGTTGATGCCATTATGCTAACTCCTGACATGAGAAATTTGATCATATTAACTCCTAAAACACAGTATCAGTGGAGCCTAAGAAAAAAGAAAAACAAAACCAAAAACCATGTCTCGTTTTTGGACACACTCATATGCACAACCTTGCCCATTACCTACTTTTAAAAGGTTCCAAGTGTTGGCTCAATAGTTCTGCTTATTAGTTCAAGTCACAATAATAGTTCCTTCTGGAAAGGGTAATCAATTCAGCTCTCTAAAGTTAAACCAAGGTCCATTGTCTCACAGGTAACTTCTCATGATTGACTTTCCTGTTTATTCTGCTTAAGTCAGAAATTAACAGTCTTCTTCCAAAGTATGTTGACACTGATTAATTTTGTATGGTCCTAAATGATATTCTACAAATGGCTACTGGTAAGTTGACCAGTTATCAAAAGGTCCATAAATATTTGTATTTTCTTCATCATCTAATTTGCCCAGTTGTGAAGTTTGTTCTGTGTGGGTTAGAACTAATTATAATACTAAGAAAAACAACTTCACATTTTGGAGGATCTTTTCCTGGTAATTTGGTTGTATTATTTAAAGGATAGTAATTTTAGCAAGTGAACATTTGCTTTATGAGTTATATCTACAGAGAAAAATTTTCTATCAATATCTCAAAGGATAAAGCACTAAAACACAGATAAGGAAATTAGATACTTG
This sequence comes from Myrmecobius fasciatus, assembly GCA_023553655.1. NCBI lineage: Eukaryota > Metazoa > Chordata > Mammalia > Dasyuromorphia > Myrmecobiidae > Myrmecobius > Myrmecobius fasciatus. Next base: position 115,289 of record JAJPUD010002524.1, read on the forward strand.
AGTTGGTAAGGGGACATTAATGAATATTCTTGTTTCTTTTTCTCATGGAAAATTCTAAGGATCATCATTCTTTAAGTTGTTTAACCCTTGGAAACCTATCATTACATTCAGAAAACTACTGAAACCTACATTATATACTGGGAATTCTCCCACCCACATCAAATAATGTCCAAATAGTCATACAACACCATAGATGCTATTAATTGATCACTGACTCATATTGTTTATGACTCATCAAAGTTTCTTAGCATACGGGTTGCTAAAATTACAATGCTAGTTCATTTTAGTCAACTGCGCCAACTACCAGTAAAATTTTAAAAATACATTTAAAAAAATAGGCATATCATCATCCTGATAATGTCCCTATATTTAACAGTAAAATATATTTTTTTAAAACTTTACAACATTTTAAACTACTGTCTTATCACCATCCAAAGTAAGCGGGTTGCCTTTTTTTCATTACTAAATAATTCTTAAGAAAGGTTTGGTGAACAATAATCTTTTTATATAGAATATTATATTTATGTAAGTAATTCCTTCTACTGATATTTAGTGATAAAACTGATGGGAAGGGGTTTAAAGTTACTCTAAGGTATGGAAAGTTAAACCTAACTGATCTGCTGTCTTAAATTTCTCCTTTGAAGTCAAAAGAGCTATCCAAAAGGTATAAATAGCATCTTTTCCTTGCAACTAGCAAGGTAATTCAAACTACTTTAACCTTCTTGCATCTCTTGAATAGTTTCTGCTACCTACTGTGGAGAAAAAAATCCGATTCAAAACTGCAAAGCTGAAGTCAATTTGGAATATTATTTTACCATGTAAAGTCAACTAGCACTGTTTACTTAGTTCAAAATTCCTATTCAATAAATACCATTTTCTATGAATTAAATGGAATGTCAAAAAGCAAGTCACAGAATCTGTTTGGCTTAGTAGAGTGTATGTTTTATAAATGCTAAAACCATTATCACTTAGTAACTCTTGTCTTTACATATTTCTGGCTATAGCTATAGAAGGCAATTAACGCTATTATGCTATTCTTTAGGAGATGTCTCTATATTACAAAATATATTGCCTCAATTTAAAAATCAAAGTGAGCTAAACTAAGCCAAAAATAAAGCCTCCAAGGAACACAGGTTTTATTACTGAGAACGGAAAAAGTTGTAATATAAAGTAGCAGAGGTAAGGGTAAAAGCCTTGAATTATCACTTCTTTTCACTTAAAAAAAATTCAAATTCAACAAAGGGGAAAAAAATCCTTAGATTTCCTCTATGGGAGGAAGAGATTTTCTTCTTAAACATGGATCACAAAACCTTACTCATTTTTTTCTTATTAGACTATCAGACATGTAAAAAGAAAAAAAATTATTTATAGGGTTTCCATTAAACAACAATCAATTTGAATCACTGCTAAAAAGAAAGATCAACATAACCATATAGCATAAGAACCACTATCTCTACTTTAAAAAAAAAACCAAAAAAAAATCAACTGCCTATTTTCTAAGTCAAAGTGGACTGTTTGCCTAAGAAAGCAAATGTACAGTCACACAATAAAGAAAAGGCAAGATATATCAACTACCTTAAATCATTTTGCATTGGTACTTCTTTTTGGATATGAAAAATATTGGCTTATTACCCCATCTATCCCATCTAGTTTTTTTTTTTCTCTTCCCCTCCCCTCATGCTTCCATTCTTCTCAATCTGGGATACCAATGTAGAAGGCTGCTAGACATGGCCAGGCGTGCAGCAGCTCCCAGTGCTGCTGTGGCTGTGCTCCGAGGGATGAAGAGCTTTTGAGACACGCTGTGCTCGGGAGAGAGTATAAAAGAGATCTGTTCTATGGATCCCTGGTCACAGGTGCTGTCTTTGAACATGGTAAGGGCATGGTTGTCGGAAAAATCCTCATTCTTCATATTTTCTGGAGCAACTTCCTCTGAAAAGAAAACGCAAAATGTAAAAGCAGCACAAAGCCATCTCCACCTACCACCTCCCTTCTCTACCCAAACTATATCACTTCCTTTTAGGTTGTACTCAATGCCTCCTTTTTTTGTTGACAATTCTCAATTGCAGGGCACATAATATGTGAGGTAGAAATAAATCAAAATAATTTTGTGGTAGTAGGGAGAAAATGGTTCAGGAAAGGGTGCATTAAGACAAAGCCAATTTGTGTCAGGATGGGAAGCAGAATAAAGACAAGAAAAAGGACAATCTCAGGAAATGAAATTGTCAAAAAAAAAAAAAGGCAGGAAAATCCTGAAAAGGGCATAAAAACAAAATTTCAAACACTCCCCATGAGACTTTATGGAAGGACAAAGGATAAAAAGCGGAGGGTTTTTTTAACCCCACATTAATGAAATTATAGACCTGTTGGACTACTGAAGTAGGATTTCAAAAAAAAGTCCTTCAGCTTTTCTTTTTCCTACCATAAACAAAGTAAACATTCAAATGGATCCCTTCAAAAAAGATATTCTTATTCTAATTCCAGGCTAATGTCAAAGGTAAAAGTAAAATGCCTAAATCTCAGAGTCAAATGTACACGTCACTGTGGCAGATTCTGGTTGCCCAAGTATCATATCTCTAGTTTTTCAGCAAAGGGAAGTAATATATAGGAGTGATGGAAATATTTGTGAAATGACCATGCCATTTTGTAGTTAGTAATGGTGAAGGAAGGAAATGCTGAATTACTTTATAGACTTTTATATAGGTTTAAAAAATTTAGTTAAGGATGATCTTTTGACTAGAGAGTCTAAGGGAAAATATAGTTCTTGCCACCATCATTTATCTATCATCTTTGAAATTCAGACTATCTGACAGTAACACCCTGCTAAATCCTTGCTATCATCTCACAACCTCCAGGCCACTTTTTCTTCAATGAGCTCTGCACCTACTTGGGTTTGCCTTTCCTATCAAAACCCACCCCTCTCCTGTTTCATAAACTTTCAGTATTCACACTGTACAACAAATTGGCATAATAGATCTTCCACCTTACCTTGCATCTCAGTCACCCCAAACACTGAACTCCCATTTCTGCTTTTCAATGCCTTGCCCTTCTTTCGCTTTCCTCCCCTTCTGTCCTCAAACCTGAATCTCTTAACAAGTGATTATATAATTTCTGGAATCAAAGGCAATCTACACCTCCCAAGGCATTTCATTTTTTTGGGGGGGAAGGGGAGGAAATTCTAATTGATGGGAATTTTTTCCTTTTATTAAATCTTTTATTTGCTGTTCTACTTATTGGTCTTATGTCATGGCATCACTTAACTGACATCATGATTCTTTTCAAGAACAAAGGCCAAACAACACTGTCTGGAAGCAAGGAGAACAATTTGAATTCCTTTCCCATGAAATAGGCCTTTGAATTCTTCTAGACAGTTAATGCATCTCCCCAAGCTAAGCATCCCATTATTTTATGTGGTCCTTATATGGTCTCTATTCTTCTTACCCTCCAGCTGCCCTTATCTTGATGTTCTCTAGTTTGTCAATATTCCTTCTAAAATGTGGTAGTGAGAACTCAATTGATCCAGCATAATGTATCTCTTGTTCTAAAAGTTGTTTTCCTCTTTTGGTCTTCCTTGTTTCTCCCCCTCCAGGTTCTGAGCCTACAGTCAGTAAATTCAACAAAGGACCACACTCACCTGAATCCTCTCTTTCTGGATCATGTCTAGGATTTTCCTTTTTCATTGCAGTTTGCTGAGCTACTGAACACTGCTGAGTTACAAAACTGTGTAGAGACTATGTAATCTAACCCTCCCCCAAAGGGTCCTTCACTGCTTCATGGCTGTCTTACATTCTTCCCTGACACCTTATTTCATTCTCCAGTGACTTTTCCAAATTTTGTCAACTCCCATTTTCTCCTTCCCCTCTCTCCATGAGCTTACATGACAAGCATGAGATCACTATTGAAATCTCGTTTCCTTTTCCTCAAAAATTCACATCTTTTTTTGTTGTTGTTCTCAGAGATAGTCCTCCTTGCCAAGACTAATCTTTCCACTTGTGTCCTTGATCCATTTCACAAATTATCACCCCTCTTCCCTTTATCTCCTATCTCTGTATAGTTTTCCCCCATTGCCTAAAAACACCATTAGATCTCACCATCTTTAAGTTCCTTCCTTTGACCTTTGTTCTCTCCTTATGATTTTATTTCCTTCCTCTCTTTTGCTGTTAAAATTCCAGGAGTGGCCTTGCAGTTAAGGAACAAATTGGGCACAAATTTTGCCTCTGATTCTCAAGAGCTTTGTAACTACATTAACTCCCTTAACTTCTCTAAGATTCAATTTCCTCAACTGTAAAATGTCTTTCAGTGTCTACCTCACATGGCTACTGGGAAGATCAAATGAGAAAATGCATATAAAGTGTTCTACAAGGTTTTTAAAAATACAATGTAATTATTAGTCAATATTATTAAATTAGAAATAATAGCTTTTGTTTACTTTTTCCATTTTCTCATGATGAATTCATTCTTCAATTGCTTGAAATCTGTCTTCCAACTTCCTCATTCTAAAGAAATTCTTCTCTTAAACGTCATGACCTATGATCCCTTTCACTTCTTGTCTTCCTATATACTTATTTGAAGCCTTCATTGCTACTGACAACTCTCCCTTCTGGAAACTGTGACTTCTTAATGGATTTTCCTGACTGCTTGATGGCTATCTCCCAAGGCCCTGCTTTATCCCCCTTCTCTACTTCTCTCTTACCTTATTTGCTCCTTTGTATTCAGTCATTACTTTCAGGCAGAAGATTCCCAAATGTTCAACCTTAATCATTCCCCTAATTCCAGGCCAAGGCCTCCAACTGTCTATTAAACATTTCTACCAGGGTATCTTGTCAGAAACTCAGATTCAGCACATATAAGCCTGAACCCAATTTCTTATTCTTTCTTAAACCTGCTCTCTCCTCACAGTTTTCCCCAATTTCTCTTAAAGGTACCACTATCCTTTCAGTCATGGAAACTTAATTAAAACCTCAGAGTCATCTCTGAGTCTTGCTTTTTCCTCAAGCTCCATGTCCAACATATTGGCCCAGTCATCAATTCTGTGTCTCTGATGTCTCTTGCCTTCATTTTCTTTCTCTCCACTCAAAATGCTCCAGAAGTCACTAAGGATTGTGAGCTTTGTATTCTCTAGAGATTCTGCTAATAGTTCAGGAACTCTCGCCTGAACCTTTAAAATAATCTCCTAACTTGCCTCCATGTTTCCATTATCTTCTATTCCCAGTTCCTACTTCATGCAGCTACCAAACTTTTTTCATGTACAGATATGACCAGGTTACTTCCCTATTTAAAAGTTGTCAGTAGTTCCCTAATGACTTAAAGATAAAATACAAATTCCTTAACCTGGCAATTACATCCACCTATAATGATTCCAATCTACTTTCTAGCCCCATTTTGCATTACTTCCTTTCATGATGAACTCTACATACAAGCCCAATTAGACACTGGTTATTCCCCAAACTCAAAATGCCATTCTTTATTTCTAAGCATTTTAACATAGCTAAGTGTTCTCTTCATCCTCAACTGTTCCTAGGACTCTGTGTCTGGGTATCTTCTGCATATGAGATACATTCCCTCCTCTCAACAGAATCCTATCCTATAGGGCAGGAACTATCATTTTTTATTTTTCTATCAGTACCTAGCACAGAATCTTGCATGTAGAAAATATTAATAAATGATGGCTAACTTGTTGAAAAAATGAAATTCTGACAACATAATTGGCAATAATCCAATAATAAGGAAGAGAAGCCAGTGATTGTATAGGAACTTTTTGATGCATTCAGATTCCAAACTAAAATTTTCTGAATATGGAAAGAGAGGAATAGGGACCAGGATGAATAATATGAGAGTAGTATAAGTTTGTTTAAAATCTAGAAATAAATAATTCCAAGGGCAACAAAATATGTTAACAATGACACCAAGAAAGCATGGAAATTACATAATGGAAGAGTAAGTAAAAATCTTTAAAAATTTAGATACAGCCTAAAATAGGAAAAAAAATAGGAGAGTACTTTAATCCTATTGGCCAGGACAAAACATATTCCAGAATACTGAAATAGTTTGTGCTTGTCATTAAAGAGCTACTATTAATGAACGCTAAGAAATCAAAAGAAAGACCTGAAGACACTTAAAATGGGGGAGTGATTGTGGGAATATGGCAGGGGTCAGAAAATTCAAAGCTCTCCAGATTTCCCCCACACAAATAAAACAAGACTGTTGAAAAACAATTAAGACTTGGGACAGAACAGGGGTCCTTTTTATGGATAGCTGGAGAAGCCCCGAAGAGCCCAGGACAGAAGTATTAACGGGTATGAAGTAAGAACACCTCTAGGCTTGAAATAGTCCTGGGATTAGCTGGGCTTAATAAATTAGCCTTATATATATTATATATTACATGTATATTATATCATATATCATGTATGTTATATATGATATATATATATAATTATATAATATATAATTAACTTATATAATAAGTTAATAAATTAGCAGAACCACAGAACTTTCACTTCTTGGACATCAAAGAGATTCCAAGGTCTGAGTGTGAGGAGGGCAGGTGGCTGCTGGCTATGGGCACTTACAGGAGGGTGGAGCTCTTGCTTTGGGATTACAGATCTAAGAGGGAGCTGAAGTGAAGCCAGAGGCACCATTTCTCCCACCCTAGGTCTAGAGATGATTGCAGTATTTAAAAAAAAAGAAAAGGAAAGGAAAGAAAAGAAAACAAAAGAAAAGGGCAGGCAAAGGAAAAGAACCAAACCATAGAAAGTTACTTATGGGAATAGAGAAAAACAGAGGTTTATCTTCAAAGGAGGATACTGAAGTAAAAAAAAAAAAAAAAAGCCTCCCCTACCCCAAAGAGTAAATTGTTAAATGGTTACCTGCCCAGAAAGAATTTATTGAAAAACTAAAAAAAAAACTTTAAAAATCAAGAGATTAAGGAAAAACTTTAAAAAACAATCCCAAGAAAAACAAGATTATGAAACCAAAGTCAACTAATTTGAAAAGGAGAGGCCAGAGTCTTAAAGAAGAAAATGCCTCTTTGAAAATTAGAAGTGGGCAAAGGTAAGCCAGTGAAGTTATAAGAGACAAAGAAATAATAAAACAAAATATAAAGAATGAAAAAAAGAGGTGAAACATAAGAAAAATAACAAATCTGGAGAACAGATCCAATAGAAAAACCATAAGAAAAACTGGACTACCTGAAAGCTATGACCAAAGCTTGACACAATAATACAAGAAATAATTAAAGAAAATTGCCCTGAAGTGATAGAACATAAAGGAAGAGGAGAAACAGAAAAAAACCTACCACCAGAGTTCCTACAAGGAAAACATAAACTAGAATTGCTAAAATCTGAAACCCCTAGATCAAAGAGAAAATTTGCAAGCAAGTAAATAACAACAAAAACCCCATTAAAATATGTTGGAGCTTCAATCAGAATTGTATAGAATTTATCAGCAGCTACAATAAAAGACTACAGGTCCTGAAATACTATATGTCAACAATCAAAAGAAGGGTTATGGCCAAAAATATTATATCCAGAAAAATTATCAATAATACTGAATGGGGGAACAAATTCAATGAACTGTCAGATTTTCAGGGCTTTGTCTCAAAAAAACTTGAACTCAACAAAAATCTAACACAAAAGAGCCAATATCAAAGATTAATTTTAAGAGACTCAATAAGGACAAATTGTTTATGCTTTATACATGGAAATGGAAACCCTATAATCTAAGACTGACATTAGTAACTGGGTAGTCCAAAAGAAAAATTGGAATAGTAGAGTTGATATCACTCTATAAAGCAAAATGAACTAGCTATATATATATATATATATATATAGAGAGAGAGAGAGAGAGAGAGAGAGAGAGAGAGAGAGAGAGCGCAATTATGCTATACAAATGACAGTAAAAACCAACAAGAGGAATGAAATGTTAGGAAGAGAGCTGGTAGTTTCCATCAGGAATGGATTAAAGGGTGAATACACACACCCACACATACCCAGACACACCCAAAGCGGGAATAGCACCCTTCAAAATTTATAAAGAAATAAGGGAGGAGGAAATAGGATAAAGTGTAATACAGAAGGTTGTTTAGATTAACAGGAATGGGATAAGATGTGTTCATTAGTGGGAATAAGATAAGGAGGGAGGAAAAAGGGGAAGAAGCTAAGAGAGATCCATAGGGGATAGGGTGGGGAGGTTAAGTAATAGCAACTAAATTAAAAGTAAAGTAGAAAAATTAGCAGGAATAACAAATAAGAGATATATACAAACATAATAACAATGATCAGGAGTAGAATTTGTCAGAAAAAAAAGTGGGGGTAATAATCATTGATCTTACACAAAGTCAAACAAAGATTCAATCAAGAGAGAAATCTACATTTTGTCAGCCATATTAATACTGTTTTAGATGGATGTGTATATGTATATATAAGAATGTGTATCTGTGTATATAAACCTATATATGTAGATATATGTTATGTTATGCATGTATACATACATATATAAAATATATCCATGCTTAATTGCAATTTGCTTGAGGAAAATGGGGAGAAAAAAGGGAAAAAAGAAGAGAACACAAAATCTACAAGGAAGCAAAGATGGGCAATGTCTTATGAATGCAATGTCTTCTATTATTTTATATGCTTTCTTGAAATAGAAATTTATTGTTACATATTTTGAATCATCCCTGATATTCTGCTGGTCAGATACTTTTTTTCTATCTTTTTCTATTTTGTTTCTCTAACTTTGCATTTAAGTTTTAAAGATTAGGCTGAGAAAATGTTAAGATGACAGGATTAAATTGAGAAATAATGATAAGCTGGAATATGTTTTGTTGAAACAAAAATGAAGTATGATAAGGATAAAGATAAAATCCTGCCTTTAGGTTAAAAAAAAATTCAAGTATGTAATTAGTTAAGGAAGACCTGAAAATCAGTTTGTAGGAAAATTCTACAATGTTAAGGTGAAAAATTCCATTCAACTTTAGTCTACATGGATAGAAGTATAAAATGTAGATTTGGAAACAAAGCCCTATCATTTGTTTTTACCAGTTATAATCATATCATATGTGATTATATTGTGTCCAATTCCAGGTACATTTTAAGAGATACACTGACAAATTAAAGACTTGTTGAGAGGACAGTAACCAGAATGATGACTTTTTTGGAAAGCATTTTATATAAGCAATGGTGGAAGAAACCAAGCATATTTAGCCTGAAGGTTTTTTCTGGAAGAGTAGAGGTAGGAAATAGGACATTAAATAGAAGTCCTTCAAATATTTTATGACAATTACAGGGAAGAAACTGTAGTTTACCCAGATAGCAAAATCAATAGGTAAAAATGGGACAGAATATTTTTTTAATTATGGGAAACCTAATTCCTGGAGCACATCAAAATATGACTCACTTATCTACAAAGTAATGAACAGTATAAACAGAAATCAGATGATAATTTAAAAGGATCTTCTGCACTGGGTAGCTACCTAAACTAGATTATTAATATTTCTTCTAACATTAAGATTCTATGAATCTGTGAAAGAGAACCAGGATCCATATAGAGTATAGGATCAAGAATACAACATTACATTTGTCACTCATTTGCAGATATGGGAGTACTTAAACCTACTTAAACCAGTGTGCTTCTCCTGGGAATCAACCACTGTGGGAAGTAAATTACAGGTAAGTGCTGCTGTAGAAAGCTGAATTTGCTTTGGCAGAGTTTGAACACGACCAGGCTCAGAATGGTTCAATTCTGCTGACTGCTGAGAATGGATCAGAGAGATGTAGAACTCTTCCAATGATTTGGACAGTGTGGAAGAATCTGAAGAATCTTCTAGATTTAGTTGCTGTAATTATATTAGGAGGAATGGGGGGGAGGGAAAAAAGAAAAATTAGCACCATATAATCAGAATTATATCCCCTTTACCTTTCCATTCCTTTCAATGATAACAAACAAACTGGTCATTTCTAAGAACATTTTGTTGCACAGGAATCAGATTACTCCATTTTTGCCTAGTCATCAAATCAAAAATAGGCTTAAAGCTATAAATTATATACTACTTATATAAACCATGGATTTTTTTTCTTCTTTACAAAAATAACTGACATAAGTACTACTATAACCTTATCAAATACTTTGAATCACCCAGCAACTGTCACTGACTACCACTATCCTTTCAAACCCTAAAAAAAAAGATAACTTCTAGATTTTCATTTGTTTCAAGTCCAAACATATATCTTAGCATTCACATGACTATCTTGTAACAGAAAAGGTTAATTTGTCATTTTTGACTCTATGCCTTAATTCAATCCAACAAATAGTATTTTACTGAGAACTAATTGGGATACAGAGATAAACACAAAAAAGTCACAGATTTTTAGAGTTCAAAGAGACCACAGCAGTCACATAGTTAATTGCAAAATCTAAAAAGAGTACCCATTAAAACACAACTGGCAAGTGGCCATTTGCTTCTCAAGACCACCACTGAAAAGGAACCCACTCCAAAACACTCCATTCCACTTATAAATGATTCTATTAAACAAGCTTTTCCTAACATCAAATCTAAATTTGTCTCTCTGCAACTTGCAATTATTGCTCCTAGCTATACCCCCATGGGGCTAAAGAGAACAAATCTAGTCTCTTGCCACATCTTCAAATACTTGAAACAGAACGACCTTTTTGCCCTAAGTCTTCTCTTCTCCAAGGTCAATAGAAGACTACAGATTTAGAACTGGATAGAACCAAAGAAGCCATCTACCCCAACCTTCTCATTTCATAATAAGGTCACACATATGGCATTCTCATATGGCACGAACTTAAGGCTCTTCATCACCTTGAATGCCCTTCTCTTGATGTTCAACAGCTGATCAATACTGTTCCTAAACTCTGGCACCAGGAAATGAACACAAACCTTGAGATGTGCTTTGACAAGGGAAAATACAAAGGGACTACCACCTCCTTATTCTAGAAAGCTTTGCCTCTCTTGATGCAGTCCAGGATAGCATTTGTTTTATTTAGCTTCTATTATACGCATCCTGAGCTTTCAGCCTGAACTGTTTCAGACAAGTTCTCCAACCAGGCTCCTCTCCTTTTTCAGCCTTCTAAAACTGATTTTCTGAACCTATGTTAACATTTTACATTTAACCCTATTAAAGGCCTTCTTAATAAATTAAGCTCAATGTTGCAGGCTGTTAAGATCTTTTTGGATCTTGAAGTTGTCAACCACTATTAGCTGTGTTCTCGCAGCTCTCATGGTTTCATCTACAAATTTGTTAAGCATGCCATAGATACCTTTATCCAAGATGCTGAAAAAAAATGTTAAATAGCAGAGGGCCATTCCATTGGATATTACCTTCCAAGTAAATAAGGTACTGTTAATGATTACTTTTTGTAGTCCAATCAATTAATTCTAAACCCATCTAACCTCCATTTTTTTACAACCTCCATCTCACCATTTTTTTCACAGTATTAGTATGAAATAGCGTATCAAATACTTTACTAAAAACTTAGGTAAACTAGCTATAGCATTTCCCTCATCTACTAGTTTTTCAACAAAGGAAATAATGGTAGTATGGCATGACTTATTCTTGATAAAACCATACTGATGGCTCTTTGTGATCACTGCTTCCTTTCCTGGATATATTCTATTTTTTGAACAAGTGCTTCTAGAACTTTGTTAGGAAGAAAGTCAAGTTCATTGGCCTAAAATTCCATGCCCTTTTTTAGAAAATCAGAACATCATTTTGCCCTTCTTTAGCCCTGTAGTTACTTTTCCATTCTCTATGACCTATCAAATATCATGTGGGGTTCAGTTACTGCATCTGCCTTTCAGTACCTGAGGATGTAGTTTATTTCGGCCAGGTGTCTTGAATTCATCAAGGGCAGCTAGGCGCTGTTTTATAATTTCCTTACTTATCTTGGGTATCAATTCTCTATTAGCCATTTTTGTTCTGTCCTTTCCCATCCAAAAGTCATTGTCCTTGGCAGAGAAGAAAGAAGCAAAATAATAACTGAGCAACTCTGCCTTTTCCCTCTTAAAAGTTACCAGTGTCCCATCCACCCCAAGCAGCAGTTCTGTTCTTTGAGATTTCTTTTTCCCAATAATCAATCCCATCCCCAAACCTTTTTCTTAACCTTTCTTCATTAGCTTCAGATCATTCTGAGCTTTAGCACTCTCACAGATCTTACAGTACTGTGCTACACTTCAACTTCTGTTACTTACCCTTGTGTGTTTGTTTTAAAAGCAAGTTGGCTTGACAGTTCCTGTGCATCCACAGCCATCTCTTCAGACAACCTGTTTTTCACATAAATCATTTCCCTTTGTCTCTCTTCAGAATTTCATCCTTGAAATCTCTAAATTTTATTCTATGGAATAATACTCTAGTCCTTCCTCTGAACTGTTTGAAATCTGATCTCTCAAAATCTTGGGTTCATGTCCCCACTATTCCCTTATCAAGTTCTAGGAGGGGGTGAGCACTTTCTTCAAGGTTCCTAACATATACCCAAGCAACTTGCTCCTCCCTGACACTGAGAATCAGATCCAGAATATCATTTCCCCTTGTTAAGTTTCTCCACCTTATGAAGAATGAAATTATCATTAAGGCAAGTAAAGAAAAAAGGTAGTTACATTCTACTTAGGGAGAGAGTGAAAGTTCCACTATATGTCTAGAATATAGAAGGTTCCTATCACTCATCTATCTTGTCAATCTGCCAGGCTTGTGATCTATTTCCCATTTCTGTCCAAGTGTTATCTGTAGCACATTCTGATGACAAGTAAGTGTGATTTTTCTTTACCTGATCTTTTCCAGAATGCTTCCTACCTCTGATTTCCTATTTCACTATATAAATATACCTTCCTAATATATAATATTACATACCTTCCCTGGCCCATTTTTCCTGTCCTGTTTCTTTTGAATAAGATCCCTGCCATCAAGGAGCTAATGTTCCATTGGATATGTAAATGTAGATATAACTCATGAACTAACAAGTATAGAAGGCTTACCAACTAATCTTCAGCCAGTCTTTTATTTTATTATCTAAAACTTATTTTATCATAATTATTGAGAATAAGACAAGCAGAGAATCATAATAAATTATCTGAAATTGATATTTTTGGACAAGCTGATTATTCAGAATTATGTCAATTTTTCATTGATTAACAAGTGATAATTCTTGCATTTCCCTATTTCATGTAGTATATTTATCATAAAATTATAGTTAATTCTTGTGGTAAAGTTAATAAGTCTTTGGACATATCCTCTGATTAAAACTGATTTCAAATAGGTAACATATGCTCAATTTCTCTGTGTATGAACTCTTAGGTACCAGTTTTTCACTTTTGTTCATACATATGTATGTGAACTAACTAAATACTTTTCAACATTTTTACTTTATTTTGATAAAGCACCTAATTTTCCATATTTTACTGGAAGTTATGAGGTTATATAATTAGTGCTGTACATTTGATATCAATTTTGTTGAAACAGAATTTCTCAAAATATTTTGCAATTCAGGCATAAACTTAACTTAGAAAGTAGTGTCAAATTTTTATAATTGTTTTTAAATGAATCCATAAACTGTGCCCATCAAAATGTGCATATCCTTTGATCCAGCAGTGTTTCTACTAGGCCCATAACCCAAAGAGATCATAAAGGGAAAAATATGTGCAAAAATGTTTGTGGCAGCCCTTTTTATGGTGGCAAAAAACTGGAAACTGGATGGATAACATTGAAGAATGGATGAATAAGTTATGGTATGTGAATGTTATGTAATAATATTGTTCTATAGGAAATGACAGCAGGTTGATTTCAGAAAGTCTGGAGAGACCTACTTGAACTAATGCTAAGTGAAGTGAGTGGAACCAGGAGAACATGGGATGACCAACTATGATGAACTTGGCTCTTTTCAACAATGAGGCGATTCCAGCCAGTTCCAATAGACTTGTGATAGAGAGCCCAGAGAGAGGACTGTGGGGACTGAATGTGGATTGCAACATAGCATTTTCACCTTTTTTGTTTGCTTTTTTCTCTTCTTGATCTGATTTTTTCTTTATCATTTCTATAAATGTGGAAATATGTATAAGATTGCATATGTTTAACATATACTGGGTTATTTGCTGCCTAGGGTGGGGATAGGGACAAGGGAGAGAGAAAATTTTGAAGCACAAAAGTTTTACAAAGGTGAATGTTGAAAACTATCTTAGCATATATTTTGAAAATAAAAAGCTATTATTCAATCAAATAAAATGAATCCATAGCTTTCATGAGTCTTTGATGGTGAATACTGTCATGTACTTTCTTTTTTCCCCCATTTGACATTTAATTTTTTTTCCAATTACATGTAAAGGTAATTTTCAACATTTATTTTTATAAAATTTTGAGTTCCAAATTCTTTTTCCCTCCCACTTCATCCTCCTCCCCAAGATGGCAAGCAATCTAATATAGGTAATACATGTACAGCAATATTAAAAATATTTCCACATTAGTCATGTTGTGAAAGAATTATCATAACAAAAGGGAAAAACCCTGAAAAAGAAACAAGCAAAAAAAGTGAAAATATTATGCTTTAATCTGCATTCAGATTCCAGGGTTCGTTCTTTGGATATGGATAATGTTCCGTCATGAAGTCTTTTAGAATTGTTTTGGATGACTAAATTACTGAAATGAGCTAAGTCCATCAAAGGTGATCATCATGTGACGTTGTTACTGTGTATAATGTTTTCTTAGTTCTGCTCATTTTACTTAGCATCAACCTATCTAATTTTTTTCAGGTTTTTCTGCAATCTACTTACTCATCATTTCTTACAACACAGTAGTATTTCATTCCTATATCAAGTTTGTTCAGCCGTTCCCTGACTGATGGGCTTCCCCTCAATTTCCAATTTTTTGCCACTCAAAATGAGCTCTATAAACATTTTTGTACATGTGGGTCCTTTTCCATATTTTATGATCTCTTTGGAATACAGACCCAGTAGTTGTAGTGCTGAATTAAAAGGTATGCAATAATTTTAGTCCTTTGGGCATAGTTCCAAATTGTTCTTTAGAGTAGTTGGATCAGTTCACAACTCCACCAACAATGCATAAGTATTCCCATTTTCTCATATCCTCTCCAATACCTACCATTTTCCTTTTCTGTCATATTCTTGGCATATACTTTCAATACAATGTTATCAAATCTGCATCTCTACATAATGTCAACAAGCTAAGCATTACAATCTGTTGAACCTTCCCAGTATAGATGGGAACATGTTATCTCAATGTTCTGAACGGCCTCCTCAATCTTGCTGATCAGTTCCTGAACTTCCCTAATTTTTGCTATTTTTTTTCAGGGACAATCTCATTATTGGTAACTTCACCATGCTATTTGCCAACAACTGAGAAATCAACCAAAAGAGTTCAGCATACAATTTATGGAAGTTCCTGATAAACTTCATTAGTTCACCAATTTTAGAGCTGGATTACTTAAAAGGAAATTGACATGAAGGTTGACATAATGGTATAATTGGATATTTTTGAAGCTTTTTCAGATTCTCTGACTCCAAGATAAACATACAAATTAGCACCTAATCAAAGATGCTCTGAGAGCTTTTATATTCTTTTTTTTGTGACATGAAACCAATTTTGGTTGGGATGACGATCCTAAGCAGTTATTTTGTCAAAAATGTTTATTCAATTCTGCAATAATTTTTTAATTGTTGATTTTCCTCTGAATAAAGGCTCTGAAGGCTTCTAATCACAAACTAAGATATTCTAACATCTAAAGATGTTACACTTTCATATGCAATTCAATAATTTTATGTACTTTACACAAGATTTCTACTATCTGAGAAGCAGATTGAGTAAACTGAAATACACTAAACTAGCTTGGCATGTTCTATATAACTTTTTATTAAAAAGAATTAATTTTGAAGAAACAAAGAAAAGATAAGTGGCTATTAATAGGAAAGGCTAAATAAAAACAGCATTTAAGCATAATGGAATATTGCTGTGCCCTATGAAACAAGAAATGCAAAAATTTTGGAGAAATAAAAGGAGACATTTTCTCATAAAGTTTGAAAATTTCAGTACTAAAAACAAAGTAAATGCTAACTAATTGGGGAATATCTAAATAAACTGTGGTAAATAAATATGATAGAATGTTAATGTGCCTAAGAATGTGAAGAATTCAGAGAAATACAGAAAATGAGTTAATGCAAAGTGAAGTAAGCAGACCAAAAAAAAAAAATAATGTTACACAATAGCTAAAACAATGTATAAAGAAAGAATAATAACCACAACAAAACCCTAAAATTAAAACACTGTGTAATTAGAATGACTAAGCTTAACCAAAATCAGAAATGAGAAAATACATTTCTGTAGTAGTAAAACTACAGAAGTGTTAACACTACATTTATTTTGTCAGATTTAACTGATATGTTGGTTTATCTTTCTGAACTGAATTTTTTTCCTTCTCTTTCTTTGGTATCTTTTATTATAAGGATGACACTTTGCTGCTGAGTAAAATTTTTGGAGGTACATTTTTGGAAATAAAAGTAATGTAAAAAAAGATAGCAATACAATTTAAAATAAACAACTATAATGAAATTAAGATATGAGAGAAGAATGTACTGGGAGAAAGGGAAAGGAAGAAGTGGAATGGCGCAAATTATCTGCCATAAAAAAAAGAAGCAAGAAAAAGCTTTTACAACAGAAGGCAAAAGGAGAAGAGGAGAATTCATCAGAATTGGCTCAAACTGGAAATAACATACATACTCAATATGGGTATAGCAATCTATCTTAGGAAAACATAAGGGGAATAGGATACAGGAAGGGGGGAAGGTGATAAAAGAGAGCACACTGAGGGAGGGAGTGCTTTAGTAGCAAAATCCTTTTGAGGAGTGACAAGGTGAAAGAAGAGGAAGAATAAATGGGGGAAAATACAGGTAGTAATAGTAATTGTAAAAAGACTGTCAAAGACTGTTAAAGCAAGTTTCTCTGATAAGGCTTCATTTCTCAAACATAGAGGAAACGGTCAAATTTACAAAAAAAAAAATCACACCCCAATTGATAAATGATTAAAAGACTTTGCCCAAAGGACTATGAATTCATGCACATCCATTGACCTAAAAAAAGATTTAAAAAAAGTAATAAAAGA
The DNA here is from genome assembly GCA_023553655.1 of Myrmecobius fasciatus. Taxonomy (NCBI): domain Eukaryota; kingdom Metazoa; phylum Chordata; class Mammalia; order Dasyuromorphia; family Myrmecobiidae; genus Myrmecobius; species Myrmecobius fasciatus. Next base: position 132,407 of record JAJPUD010002524.1, read on the forward strand.
AAAATGGCCTATATGTACAAAAATATTCATAGCAGCTCTCTTCTCAGGGCAAAAAAAAATTGAAAATTGAGGGAATGCCCATCAATTGGGGAATAGCTCAATAAACTGTGGTATGTCTTTGTGACAGAGTATCATTTTTCTATGGAAAATGATGAGCAGGATGCTCTCAGAAAGAAAAATACATGGAAAGTCCTCCATGAACTTAAGCAAAGTGAAATATTCTGTATACGAAGTAATAGCAACATTCTGGGATAACCAGTTACAAATGACTGCTATTTTCAGCAGAACAATGATCCATGACTACTCTGAAGGACTTGTAAAAAATCTTATCCATACCTAGAGAAGGAACTGATTGTGTCTGAATATAGACTGAAGCATTCTCTATTTCTTTTTTTTTAAACTGTATTTATCTTGAGGGTTTTCATTTTCATTAGGGTTTCTTTTACAACATGATTCTTATGGAAATATTTTGTATAACTTCACATGTGGTTTCTTAATTGTGAGTGGGGATAAAGGAGAGAACCTAGAACTCAAAAATAAATGTAAAACAAAATTTGTTTTATATGTAACTGAAGAAAAATATTAAGTCAAAAAATAAAAAAAATCAAAAAATTAACAATGAATCTTTCCATTTAGAAATAGTTGGATGAACTAGCAGTTAACAGTAACATCAAACAAATTCTTTGTTCATTATTCTCAAATTGATTATTCTCAAATTGACTTCAACAGGAAATCATTAATATTATATATTTAAGCTCCTCAAGGATAGAGAATGTATTATTTTTAATCTTTGTATCTTTAGCATCCCTCATAGTATGTCTTTCTCATTATACACAGATACAGGAGAAATCTCAAATTTCAACAACATGGAAAACTCTTGGTGTGGAAATTTCTTCCATCAATGCAGAAAGAAATCCTAGATAGATTTCTGAGCCACAGAATAGGTCTTTACTAAGGCCATACTAGTCATCCTCTTCTGGACATTTTTCAGCCATAAATATTTCTCCTAAAATGTGGTATCTAGAACTGAGCACTTTGCTTCAGATCTAGTCTTATGAGCCTAGCTTAAAATGGAATGAATAATAAGAGAAATTCAAGATGGAGAGAAGGAAAATAAAGTGACAAAATTTTAAACATAGTTAAATCTTTGCTATTCCCAAAAGCCATTCAAAACTCCCCAAATAAGTGTTGAAAAACTTAAAATATTTAAGTCATTATCTGAAATGTTTGTATAAGTATTCTAAGATTATATACAAAATCTACAATATACAAAGTATTTGTGTATCATAGATTTTACTATTGAGATTATTTTGCCATTATATTAGTAGTAATATAACTTGGGATCCAGACTTTTCCTCATTCAAGGCCAGTACTTGTAAAAGTTAGTTTTGGAAGGACATGCCTGATTAATGAGATTACCCTGGTCCTCAAGGCACATATTTTTCAATCTTGGCAGGACCCCACCCAACTAGGAGACCTAACTTCAATTTGGAGTATAAATAGAATTCAGTCTGGATAAATTCTTATTGGGCCAAGAGGGAAGTCCTTGTCCTTTTACCCCTCCGTTAGAGCTGAGGAGCCAGCTCAAGAAAAGAAAAACAATTAGAGTGTTCTAGATGGAAACAGATTGCCCCCCCCAGAGTGCTGAAATTGCTAAATCTCATGATCAACCCTTGTTCTCAACAAAAGAAGCTTAAGATTTCTACTCTCATTAAATGTTCACCAATCAGGGTTGATTTTTACTATTCAAGGGCATTCCTCTTCAACACACACACACACACACACACACACACACACACACACACACACAGACCACAAAAACAAAAAAACCCCAACAACCAAAAAAACATCTAAGGCTTTGAGGCTCTTCATGGGTTTGTTGTTGGTTACTGAAAGAAATCCATGGTCACTGATTTATTGATTGTTGGCTAGCCTAAATACTAAATTGATTATTCATTACCCATAATTATGTCCCTTGGGGTTTTTCTCCCCTGACACAACATTCTATTAACTTTTTAAAAAGTTTTTATTTCTGACTTTTGGGCAGCAATTGTCAAAATAGCAACCTGATTTGTTCCCTTTTGCATTTTTTGATGTGTTTTCTCCAATTATTAGAATGTTCTTATTCAATAGGTTTTCACCTTTTCCATATTGAATTAAATATAACATGTCAATTACTTAAGCAACAATAAATATGCCTTTAATGATTAGTTATCAAGTATAATTGTGAAAAAAATTGAGCAAATTTCTTTGATGAAGGCCTCATTTCTTTTGAGAAATTTCATACACAGAACTCAAATTTATAAAAATAAGAGCTATTTTCTAATTGATAAATGAATAAAACATAAGGATAGTTTTCAGATGAAGTAATCTATAGCCAGATAAAAAAATGTTCTAACTCACTACTGACTGGAGAAATGAAAATGTACTACCAAATACCTACTATAAGATTGGGTAATAGGAAAGAAAAGAAAAATGACAAATGTTGGAGGGGATGTGAAAAAATTGAAACATTACTGCATTATTGGTGGAATTGTGAAGTGATTTAACCACTCTGTAGAACAATTTGGAACTACGGCCGGTTTTGACCAAGAAATACCACTAGTAGGTCTGTATCCCAAAAGAGATTTTTAAAAAGGAAAAAGAATCTACATGTACAAAAAATATTTATGGCAGCTCTTTTCTAGGGCCAAAGAATTGGAAATTGAGGGAATTCCCATAAATTGGAGGAATGCTGAAAAATTTGTAGTATGTTATGATGATGAAATATTGTGCTATTCACGAGAACAGGATGCCCTCAGAAAAATCTGGAAAGACTTTCATGAGCTAATACAAAGTGAAATGTACTGTGTACAAACTGACAGTATTTTAAGATGATTAGCTGTGAATGACAACTATTCTCATCAATTTAATGATTATCCAACATAATTCATAAAAGTTAATATACATGTATAACCAGAAAAAATTAAACAATAAAAAGGAAGGATGAAAAAAGATGACCTAAGACAACCCTAAAGGACTTATGAAAGCATTATCCATACCCAGAGAAAGAACTGATGGTATCTGAATACAGAAAGAAACTTTTTTTAAATTTTATTTTTCTTGAGGATGGGTTTTTTTGGTCTTTTTTCTTTCCCAACATGACAGGGAAATGTTTTGCATGACTACATTTGTATAACCTATATGGAATTGCTTGATTTCTTAATGAAGAGGAGAAGGGAGGAAAGGAAAGAATATGGAACTCGAAGTTTTGAAAACAAATATTAAAAATGGTTTTCACATGTAACTGGGGAAAAATACTGAAATAAAATTTTAAAAATGATTAGGTGTTTGATAGAGTTCCAATTGCATTTTTATATATGATTTTAATTATAACAACAATCTTTCAACAAATTCAATCTCACTTAATACTTTACACTTAAACAATACCTTAATTTCACATAAGTTGTTCTCTGTTTTGTGGGAAACATCCCCTTCACCTAGGACAAATTTTCAAGCATTTCTGGCCTGTTGATAGGCAGGATGACAAACACCATCATTAAGATTACAGCCATGACAGGTTAAAATAATTGAATACATATATTCTTAATGTTTGCCATGGTTTAGTAAACCTATAAACTAACAAAATAAAGGAGTCAATTCAGTGAGTCAGTGAAGGACCAACTCCAGAAAAGATTTAATGTGACTTAACTTACCATCTGGCCTTCTAAACTATTAATTTTTCTCTCCTTTTTACATTGTTGTTAAAACATATTTACAGCAACTCATTTTCAGCCAGTATTTTAACACTATGAGAAATTATATTCCATTTACTCCAATATATTCCTAAACATGTGTAAAAACCGTTTAAGTGTTATGTAGGCAAATAAACAAGTAAACAAGCAAGCAAACAGAACATAAACATGCAGAATCCACAAATGACCAAATAGATTAGTAATAATTAACTTAAGGTAAGATTAGGCCCAGTATTTTCATTCTACAGAATGAATCAAGGTAATATAGTACAAGCACACAGGATTTAAGAGACCAAGGTGAAGTTTCTAATTTAGATTGATTAGCTTAACTCTAGTATGAGTAAGGTTTTAGGTAAAAGGCAAAGTACAAAAAAAATCTTAACTTGGGTGGCAGTAGTAGTAGTAGCTTGATTACCAAGGGAAAATAACAGCAATAGAAAAATCTTCTTACTGTTTAACAGAAACAGAAAGATCTTGGTATTCACAGGACCCAAGTATCAAGGGATTCAAATTGAGAAGTCCCTACGCTCATAAAAGAAAGGAGACCAAGGGAGATAAGAAAGGGATCATGTAATGCCAACATAATAATACCTTTGTTGGTAATTGTTTAAGGGCCTCTCATTTCTCCTGTTTTTACTTTCTTCTTCTGAAAGTAGGCAGGAAGGAACACTAACAGGGTGGAATCTGAGTGAAAGATTTAGAGGGTTATGTGACCACCAGAGTTACGAGGCAGAAGGGATTTTAATAGAACAAGCACATCAGTCTCCTCATTTTCTGGATGAATTTTCTGGAAGTCAGAAAAGGGAAGGTACAATCCCAAAGTTTCGAGCCAGAAAGCAGCAGAGTTCAAATTCAACCCAAGTCCTCTGCTTCTACATTCAGGCTTGTTCCCATGTAACTGTGGGCCTAAGGGGTAGCAAGAGGGTCTCCTTGTGATTTTTCATAGCTAGATAGGAAGCAATAAAGCTCAAAAGAGGGAAGAGGTAATCAAAGGAATGTTCTAGTGTTCCTGCCACATCTGAAATTACTGGTTGGTTGTTTGAACAATGGAACATCATGGCTTACCCAGAAATAAAGAAAACTCCATAAGCCATTGGTCCCACATAGGAAGTTTATATTTCATGGCTGGTCTTCTGTCTAAAGCTTGCATTTCTACTACTTAAACCAAAAAATGTTTAGACTCAATCCTGATCTTGTCCTTAGGCAGGATGAAGACATGAGGATATTGAAGGAAAGATACCTGCAGCGGAGCAACCAGACTCCTGTAGCCACAGGAAAAAAAGAGCATCCTGGACAGAAAGAAAAATGTATTCTACCCAGTCTACTTTGTGTAACAGAAATGTTACTCTTCTTTGTCTAAAAAGGTGATGTCTTCCACCTGAGAGTCTCACCTCTTTTCAGGGGTTGGAGACACTCTGCCACACTATTTCGCTTCTCCATAGCTTTCTAACCAAATTATTCCTTAGGGCCTACCAAAATGCTTTTTTGAAATTGTTCCCTTTTGCTCCTATGTCTGGCCTCTTCCATAGAACAGACTTTCATATACTTGTCCTGGAACCCTCTTCTACAAGTTTTAAGAAAAATACATAAAAATCAAAAGTGGGAAAAATTCAGAGCTGTCTCCAAAGTCAAAGTTATGAGTACTTCAAAAACAAGAAAGGATCTTCCCCCACCGCCAACAAAGGCCCAATTCTCTAGTGTAGGGATCTGCATTATGTTCCTGCTTTTTTGTGTACGGCTCTAAGTTTTATTATATTTAAAAATGTAAAAAAAAAAAAACAGTCCAAGCCAGTAAGGCACATAAAAACAGGCAGCCGGTTGTCCTTTGGCTGACCTCTCTCTAGAGGACATGGCAACCAAAATGCAGACAAATGAGAGAAAAAAGCTAGTTCCCTCTAAAGAGCAGATTCAGCAACCTTGTAAAAATTGTTTCCTTTTATCTGATCAAGGCTCTTACCTATGAATAAATTCTCCTTAATTGTTTGTTCATTTGTTTTTTTAACTGTGCAGTCATTTTTCAGTTGCATCCAACTCTTCTTGACCCCATTTGGAGTTTTCTTGACAAAAATACTGGAGTGCTCTGCTACCTCCTTCTCTAGCTCATTTTACAGAAGAGGAAACTGAGGTAAATAGAGTAAAATGACTTGCCCAGTCACTGTGAGAAATACTAAAAGTGAAGTTTCCATACTGTCCAATCAGCTTTCAGAAGGAGGAACCAACCTAACAGCAAAATGCTGACAAAGGGGGCTAGACTAGCCCCCAGCATAAACCAGCCAGGCTAGATGGCAGGAGGCTCCTTTTCTTCACTGGGCTTGCCTTACAGACTCACTGCACATTATCTGACACACCCGGTGGCAGCATTAGCCACCATCGGCATTTGAATATGGGATGTCTGCCCAGGGAGCAACAGGTAAGGGCAGGATGAGGGAGCCTGTGTCCAGAAGGGCTAGGGCCAACCACAGCTCTGGCCTGAGCTCAGAAAATAAAGGCTTGTGTCCGCTCTCTATCAGCGTGTGAACGCATGGAATTTCCACCCACTTTGGCAGGAGTGGACTGAAAATTTCAACTGTTCCCCTCCTCCTAACCTTCTTTACAAACTGCGCCCTCTGTAGGGTTCAGAATTTAGAACAGCCACCCAGCCAGTAAGTTTCCAAGGCCAGATCTGAACTCAGGAAGAGGAGCCTTCCTGATCCAGGCCTGGTACTCTTTATCTACTGTGACCCCTAGAAGCCTGCTAAAAGATATGACATTAACAAAATTTCCATCTTATTTAACAACTGTGCTTTGTATAAATTCAAAGCAAATTAACTATAGTGTTTGTTAGATGGCCAGATGGTTTTGCTGAGAAAATGTGTTTTTTAAAGACAAAACTTTCCCCTTTGCTTTATTATATTGTGACAGTGGGGGGGGGGGCTCAGATAAATGAAAGTAAAATAAAATATACTAAAATAAATACAGTATTTAACAAAGTTTACAAAACATCAAGATCACTTGTGTATGTCAGTACTTTTCAGTAATGGGAAATAGTTCATTTGGTCTTAATAACATGAACTAACTCACTGATGGCAGACAGGTGCTCTCCAGTCATCAATAAGGCAACTCAAGAAATTACTATTAACTTGTCCTGCTTTTGGCAGACCAGCAAAGCTACAACAGACATCTGGATAATCCAAGTCCCTATCACAATTAAATTTTGCTGACCTTTTCAACATTTCCTAAACTCATCTCTTTCCTCTTTTTGTCCAAGTCTAGTATACTCCATCCACCGCCAATATTGTTCCTTTCCCTTAATCAAAATGCTCTCCTGGATTTCCTCAAATACCTGGACCTAACCAATGATTTCCTCAACTCCCTCCTATCTATACTATTCCTTTCAAATAAGCTAGGTCATTCCAGACCACAGTCCAGTCATGGACGTTCCTCTTGTCTTCCACAGCCATGCTGTCTCTCTTGTGCAGACGCTTATTAGCACACCCCTAGATTGCTGCCACATCCATCTGCCTGCCTCAATCTCTCCTCTACAATCCATCCTCCACTCAGCCACCAAAGTACAGGCTTGACTATGTCATCCCTCTACTCAATAAACTCTCCTGACTCCCTATTCCTACAATGAACAAAATACAAAATGCTCTACTTACAACTCAAGAGTCCTTCATAACCAAACTTCCTCCTACCTTTCCAGTCTTCTTATACCTTATTCCCCAATATGTCCTTTTGGATCCAGTGACAACAGCCTCTTGACTATTCTATAAACAAGACACTCCATCTTTTAAACTGGATATTTTCTCTGGCTGTCCCCTATGTCAGGAACAACCTCCCTCTTCATATCTATCTACTGGTTTCTTTTAAGTCCCAAATGAAATCCCATCTTTAATAGGTAATGTTTCCCAATCTCTCTTACTTCCAGTGTTTTCCTTCTTATTTCCTATTTATGCTGTATATAGTTTGTACATATTTTTTTTCTTGTTGTCTCCTCCACTGGATTGTAAGCTCTTTGAAAGCAGAGACTATCTTTTACCTCTTTTTTTGCCTTCTCAACATTTAGCAGTGTTCAGCACAGAGGTGCTTAAAAATGTCTACTGACTACCTTTTAAAAAACTGGGACCTATTTGTTTCACTACAGACTTCTTTTTATGAAATCCTTGGTAGTTCATACATAATGTACATAATCAGTCCAATAAGTACATCTGTTTTGTTTTCAAGAAATGTGTTCTTAAGCAATCTATATTTCTGAAGCAGTCTGCCATATATAGTAGATTATGATTCTGTTTTCATTGATTTCACCTGATGAGTTATTTTTTGGGTTTTTTAAAAATACTCTAATGTGCTTAAAATGACAAAAAAATTCTGTAACTCAAAATCTTACAAAATTGAATGTTGAAAACTATCTTTACATGTAATTGGAAAAATAAAATACTACAGAAAAGTAAAAAAAATTACTATAGGAAACCCATCCTAAATTTGCCAGTGAACAAGTTGTTTTAACTTTTATCTTCTGAACCAATATGACAAAGCACTAAGACAGTAGTATTCCTTATCAACCATCATTAATCAGAAATACTTTTCAACTGCTTTTAAGATGTTCTTGACATCTGTGAACAATATCAGTTGTGCTTTGTACTAATGTTGGTACCCACCCCCAAGGCATGATGAGAGAAACTAAAGAATGTTATGAACTAGCAACATTTTGCATAAGTTGAATATTTTCACAGGGTTGTGTAAAGCTGGGAAAAAGCATTTTTCTTTCCAAATGAATTCCGATTTTTTGAGGTTTTCTCTAATTCTAGGCCTGATTTTGTCTTTCAAAAAGATTATTACCTATGTTAATTTATGCAATTATTTAAAGACCTATACAAGTAAAACCACAAAACAGCAAGCTCAACTGCAGTAAGCTACATGTGAAATCAAATTTATATTTTTCTTATTAGCATTTACTCTTATCAACTGCAGGAAAGGCAAAGATCTAGCAAGAATTTTATTTGTAAAAAATTTAAAATATTCCACAAGCAGAAACGCAAACCTGTAATAATATCAGGTATTTACCTTGTGGCTCTTGGCTATGTCAGTGATAGTTTCCTGAGTATCCTGTTCCTGGAATTCTGATGTTTCAAGTTCAGTCTTCATATCATTCTCTGACTCAGAATGCTGCCATGCAGCATTCCACAGTTCTTCAGCAGCAGAACACCATCCCTATATGGAAAAAAGTAATTGCATGCAAAATAAGGTCAAATACCAATTTAACCAGGAAGAAGGATATCTTTTAGAAAATTAAAAAAAAAAGCTGTATATCTTAAGCAAAAGAATAAAATGTAATGACAAGCATGGAAAAGCCAGCTTCTAATAGGAAATTATTTCTCCTTTCTGATAGGCATGCTAAACATTACCACAATCCCAGAATGTTACATTCAAATTCATTTAAAATTCCCAATCTTGTTAAAAATGACTGAAGAGAAAATCCAGCAATTTAATTTTAACTCTCTAGATACAAATCCATCAACAATTCCTGGTTCAAATATAATTCATTTCTGTTGAGTTTATTTGCAGGTTCAAGCCAGCTAAGTGAAATACTTGGATCTCAGAAAAGTGAATGCAATTCTTGAAACAGATCTTTTCTGTTCTGTATAATTTTTTATTTTGACTATCATGATTTTTAATGGTTTAAAAAACCACCACATATGAAGGAGCTACTAACTAAAGGACTTTTCTCCAGGGTTATATATACCAGGAAGAAATTTTTTTCCAAAAAAGTTTTTAAAGAAAAATAGGCTGAAAAAAATGAACAAACAGTAGAAAAATATTCCAACCATAGAAAGCTACTATGGTTATACATGGCAGATCAAGATACATTCTCAGGAGATATTAAAGTCAAATATCCAGCATCCAAAGTCTCCAAAAAAAGAGGAAGAATTGGTATTAAACCATGGAAGAGCTCAAAAGGGATTTTGAAAATCAAAAGAAGTAGAGAAAAAATTGGGAAGAGAAAAGAGAGTGATGCAAAAGGAAATACAAAAAGCTAATGGAGAAGAATGCCTTAAAAAAGAAAATTGGTCAAATGGGAAAGGAGGTACAAATGCTTACTGAAAAAAATAATTCCTTAGAAATTGGAATTGAGCAAATGGAAGCTAATGACTTTGTAAGAAATCAAGATACAACAAACAAAACCAAAAAAATGAAAAAATAGAGAACAATGTGAAATATCTCAGTGGAAAAACAACTCACCTGGAAAATAGATCCAAGAATCATAATCTAAAGTTATTGGTCTATCTAAAAGCCATGATCAAAAAAAGAGCCTGGGATGTCATTTTTTAACCTTTTTTTTAATTGAAGTTTTTTATTTTTACAATATATGCAAGGATGATTTTTCAACACTTGAAAAATCTTGTGTTCCAATTTTTCCCCTTTCCCTCCACCCCCTCTCTCAGATGGCAATAATCCAATATATGTTAAACATGTAAAAATATATGTTAAATCCAAGATAGGCAATACATATTTATACAATTATCTTGCTGTGCAAGAAAAATCAAATCAAAAAGGAAAAAATGAGAAAAAATAAAATTCAAGTAAACCACAACAAAAAGAGTGAAAATGTTTTTGTTGTGATCCACACTCAGTTTCCATAGTTGTCTCTCTGGGTGTAGATGGCTCTTTTCATCACAAGATCACTGGAACTGGCCTCAATCATCTCATGTTGAGAAGAACCCCATCCATCAGAATTGATCTTTGTATAAACTTGTTGTTGCCATATACAATGTCTTCCTGGTTCTACTCATTTCACTTACTCAGTTCATGTAAGTCTCTCTAGGCTTTTCTGAAATCATTGTGCTCATCATTTCTTATACAACAATAATATTCCATAATATTCATATACCATAAATTACTTATTCAGCCATCCTCCAACTGATTGGCATCCATTCAATTTCTAGTTTCTTGACACTAAAAAGGGCTGCCACAAGCATTTTTGCACATCTGGGGTACATGTCATCTTTCAAGAAATTATCAATGAAAACTGTCCCGATAGTCTAGAACCAGAAGGAAAATAGAATTTGAAAAGAATCTACTGATCACTTCCTAAAAGAGATCTCAGGGAGATTTAATCACAAAAATAATATAACCAAATTCTGGAACTTGCAGTTAAAGGAGAAAATATTTTAAGCATCCAGAAAGAAACAAGTATACTGGAGCCACAGTCAGGATAACACAAGATTTAACAGCTTCTACATTAAAGGATCAGAGGGCCTAGAATGATATTATAGAGAGCAATGGAGCTAGGATTAAAATCAACAATCACCTACCCAACAAAAATGATTATATTTGTTCGGGGAAAAGGTATATTCATTCAATGAAATAGAGAATTTTCAACTATTTGCAATGAAAAGACCAGATCTGAACGGAAAATTTGACTTTCAAATATATGATTCAGGAGAAGCAAAAGGAAGTAATCAGGATAAGGGAAATAAGGGATTTAACAAGGTTTATCTGTTTACACTCCTACATGGGAAGATGATACTTATAACTCATAAGAACTTTCTAATTATTATGGCAGAAGGGAAAAAAATACACACACACACACAGAAAGAGAGAGAGAGATCAAGACAAGAGGGCACAGGTAGGTGTGAATTAAATATTAAGGGATATATAAAAATAAAATCAAGGAGTGAGAGAGGAATGTACTGGGAGAAAGGGAAAGAGAGAAGTGGAATGGAATATATTATCTGCCATAAAAGAGGCAAGAAAAAGCTTTACAATGGGTAAGAAGAGGAAGATGGGAAGGGGAGTGATCCTTACTTTCATCAGAATTGGCTCAAAGACAAAATAACATATACAGTCAATATGAATGTAGAAATCTTATCTCACCCTGTAGGAAAATAGGAGGGGAAGGGGATACAAGGAAGGGAGAGGGTGATAGAAGAGAGAGAACAATGGGGGAGGGGCTAGTTAGAAGCAAAACACTTCTGAAGAGGGACAAGATGAAAGGGAAAAGAATAGAATAAACAGAGGGGATATACAGTTTTAGCAGTAGTAATTTCGAAAAGAATTGTAAAGTTTTTCTGATGAAGACCTCATTTCTTAAATGTATAGGGAATTGAATCAAATTATTTTAAAAAAGCCATTTCCCAACTGAAAAATGATCAAAAGATATGGGTTATAAAATCATGTATATTCTTTGACCTTACAATAACATGACTAGACATGAATCCCCCAAAAGGTTAAAAAACATAAGGAAAAATATTTACAGCAGCTCTTTCATCAGGACAAAAAATTGAAAACTGAGGAAATGCCCATCAACTGGGAAACAGTTGACTAAATTGTGATATATGATTATAAAGGAATATTATTGTTCTTCAAGAAATAATGAGCAGGATGCTATCAAAAAAACCTGTGAAGTCCTTCATGAGCCAGAGAAAAGTGAAATGTACTATGTACAAAATAATAGCAAAGTCATGGGATGATCAGCTTTGAATGACACTGCTTTTCTCAGCAATATAATGCAAAGAATTATAGTATAATGGACATACCACTATCACCAAAACTGATCATATCAACTATAATAAACAGCTAATGATTCTCTCAATAGATGCTGAAAAATTTTGACAAACTGCAACATCCATTCTTATTAAAAACATTAGAAAGCATAAGAATAAATGGAGTTTTTCTGATAAGCCTTCTCCACCTAAAACAAGAGCAAGCATTATCTGTAAACTTGAAACCTTCTAATAAAATCTAGAGTCAAACAATATGTCCATTATTACTACCTTATTTAATAGTGTAGTAAAATTGCTAGTTATAGCGATAAGACAAGAAAAAAACTAAAGGAATTAGAATAGGCAATGAGAAAACAAAAATATCATTCTCTGAAGATGATGTGATTGGTATGCTTGGAAAAAATCCTAAAGAATCAAATAAACTAATTGAAAAAAACTAACAACTTCAGCACAAAGTTGTAGGATATAAAATAAACCCATATAAATCATCTGCATTTCTATATACTACCAACAAAACCCAGCAGCCAGAGATAGAGAAATTCTATTTAAAATAATGGAAAACATAAAATACCTGCCAAGACAAACCCAAGGTTTACATGAATACAATTACAAAATATTTTTCACAGAAATAAAGACAAATCTGAATAACTGGTTAAATGTTATTTTCTCATGGTTGGCTGAACCAATAAAATAAAAATGACAGTTCTACCTCAATTAATCTAGAATGATAGATCAGTAGAATAGATTTAAGCATACAATATACAGTAGTAAATTACTGTAGTAATGTAGGGTTTGATAAACCCCAAGATTCAAGTTTTTGGGGGTAAAGAACTCACCATCTTTACAAAAATTTCTGGGAAAACTGAAAAGCAGAAAGTAGGCAAAGATGAACATCTCACAATATATATTAAAATAGAGTCAAAATGGACAAATGATTTAGAAATAAAGAATGACATCTCAAGTAAATTAGGGGAGCATGGAAAAATGTACCTGCCATATACATGAATTAGGAAAGAATTTATGACCAAAGAAAAAAGAAGAGGATTACAGAAAGTGAAATATATAATTCTGAGTACATAAACTTAAAAAGCTATCTCACAGCAAATTTCTGTGATTAGGGTCTCACTTCTTAAATATGTAGGGAACTCAATCCAATTTATAAAAATTAAAACCACTCCCCGAATTCATAAATGGTCAAAGAATACAAACAAGCAATTTTCAGGAAAAAAAATTCAAATCTATCAACAGTCATATGAAAAAAAAAATCACTACTGATTAAATATACCAGATTGGCTAACATGACACAAAAGAAAATGACAAATGTTGGAGAGAATGCAGAAAAATTAAGACATTAATTCACTGCTGGTGGAGTTATGAAATAGTCCAACCATTCTGGAGAACAATCTAGAACTATACCCAAAGGGCTCTAAATCTCTGTATCCTTTTTGACACTAAGTCTGTATCCTAAAGAGTTCAAGAAAAAGGAAAAGGACCCATTTGAACAAAAATATTTCTAGCCATTCTTTATCTGTTAGCAATTGCTGACATAAAGAAAATTAGTTATACATCTTATGAATTTAGGTTGATAAGTATGAGCTGAATTCTACAATCCACATGACCTTGTGGCTACAACGGAAATATCCGTCTCTCCTCCCTAAGCTCTGACCTTCTGCAGTGACTCTTGGCACGGCTGACACTGCTTCCATCCTGATGTAAACAGGAGCGCGGCATTCCCATTTCTCTTCTCTCTGTCACTCTGAAGAGGCAGCCAGTTTTCATCCCACACATCATCACTTATGGACACAGACTCAAGGTACGGCATCTCAATGGGATACTCGAGCTGCAGAGGAATTGAAGACAAAGAAATAAAAACCGACCCTGCCTGATCATCCCTCTCAGGACCCACTCAGGTCTGTGCTGCTTAAAGACCTGGTCCCCGTCTTTGCTTTAGGTGAAGGACAGGAACAGGCTGGGGCCCCAAGGACTGCGGCGCAGGCTGCTTTGTAACCCAGGGCCTGTGCTCTGCACTTGTGGGACATCCTAATCCCTTCCCAACTCCTTCTCATCCTGAGCCCCGTCAGTCAGAGCTCCCTCCAACCCTTCTTGGGCAACTCCCTTTCTCCATCCCCTTGTCTGTAGGGTTCCAGCTACCTCTTGGCTTTCTTGGCAGTCTTCATCCTGGGCTTCTGGGGAACCTATGTCTGAGCCCAGAAAGAGCATCTCTGCTTCGGGTTCCAAGTAGCTGATAGATGTGCAGTCACCAGCATCTCTCTACAAGACACCAAAGAGAAGCATCTTCTATTTTTTCTCCATCACTGGCTACATTTATGTTAAAATAAGAAGCCTACAGAACACCCCAAACTGGAAAGCTATTGTACTTAAACAAATGCTATTTTTTCTTACTTTAATCTCTGACATCAGCTACAATAAAGCAACTTATGAACTAGGAACCATAAATGGTTGTCAGGTGAATTTCTAAATGAATCCATCCATATGTGAGATATAGTTTATTGCAAACTTAAAATTTTGAAAGGGGAGTTGAGATACAACAAAGATGACACAGCTTCTGTCATTTTATCTGCTAAGTTAGGAGTCACAGAATTAGGCACTGCTAATTTTATATGCATATATACACATACACAAATTTTTTTAAAAAAAACTATTTAAAAGCTATCTACAGTATCACACAACAGTATCATACACATGTACATATAAAAATTTCTATCTACATATATATTGAATATTACTATATGTAACATTATAATCTTATAAAAGAAGTTTAAATATTATACAACATATATAACCAGTAAAAGAGGTTTATAGTATGATACAACATATACACACACATGTATATATACAAATTTATATGTGCATATATATACTAAATATTACATGTAACATTATAGTTTTGTAAAATCATCTTTTCTTTCTTTACATACTTAAGTTCATAATATTAAAAGAAAAGAAAATGCTTTTTTAAAAACATGCTAAACATAAAAAAAGATTGAAATACTGCCTCCTTAAATATTAGACACTACCTTATGACATGGCCTTATGTTCACATCAATCATGTTAATTTTGTGCAATTTTAAGACTTACAACTGGGAAGAAAAAGAAATAAAGTCTTTTTGATTCAAAAATAAAGAAACAAAGCTCAACAATTTAGTTTCCAGAAAACACAAGAGCACCAACATTAATTTTGAAGTAAAAATAAAAAGTTAAAATCTGCTTTTAGAAAATGTGGAGGTAAATATTCACATTATGCTATAATGGTAATATGAAGCTTTCAAAGAAATATTGCAATACCACTCTGGTCCTTTTTTAATCAATCCATAAAGTTATCCTAAATAATGAGATGATTTATATTATCGTCTTTTAAAAACACCAGAAGTATTTTGTCCACACATGGAGACATTTTTATGCTACATCCAGAGAGAGGAAAAAAGCCTTACAAAGGTTTAAAAAATATATTTTGGACGATGGAGATAAGCAATTGTAAAATCAGCACTGTCCTAAGGCTTAAGTGATTTCCTTAGGGCACAAGGTTACTGAAGTCATAGAACTGGGTCTAGGACCCAGGACTCCTAATTCCCAGAATAGTAGGATTTTTGCTATACCATCCTACTTCAGTAAGCAGCAGGATGAAAGACCTTGAATGGAACGAAAATGAAATTAGGGAGTAAAGTCTAGCTTGTATAAGAGATACTATAACAAAAAAGACTACTGGGTGGAAGGTACTAGAGGGTAAGGTTTCCTGAAGAAGTAATGCAGGATGGATCTCAGAGGAAGCAAACTATTGGATTGGTGAAAGAGAAAAAATTAAAAAAATTAAGAATTTGGCAAGTAAAGGTACAGGGAGAGCAGGACTGCAAATGAAGAAAGTAGTTTAGATTAGAACAAAAGGATCCTATAGATGAGTAGTGTGAAATAAGGTACTTTTTTTTTTAAGCTTCCTACCGGAGATATCAATTCATTTTCTGGGCTTGTTATTTCTCTGTCCTCATTAAAATAATGCTGATGAGAAGGAAGACCCAGTTCTGTCAAACCAGGTTCTTCAGGCCTTGGACTGCATTTTGTATACAAGGCTAAGGGGTTGAGTTCTCTGAAACCCTGGGATTTAAACACAAGATACAGTTAGTCAAGTAAATAAATTACAAATGAAGTAGGAAAAGACATACTTTTCAAGCAATAAAATTTTAGGTTACTAGAATCTCTTTGCTGATTTAAAGGATTTCTCAACAATGTTATAATTCCCTAATTGTAATAATTTAAATGCCAATTTAACTTATAAGTTAATAAGTAACTTAACAAATAAGTTGTAGCCAGGAGAGTAAAATCAATATGGGAAAGAACATATAAATCAAGTTTTTAACTTCAGGTCACGATATCTAAGCTCTATGGGAAGGGAATAAACATTTATATGGCACCTACTATGTGCCAGGCACTTTACAATTATCATCTCATTGATCCTTCCAACAACTCTAGGAGGTAAATGCCATTAATAATTACATTTTGCACCCGAGGAAACAGACAAAGAGAGGTGTAGTAACCTGCCCAGAAACACGCAGTTGGTGCCTAAGGCTGGATTTGCACTCAAGTATTCCTGACTTCAGGTCCAGTGCTCTATCCATTCCATCCACCTAGACAGTCATCATTTGAAAATTTGCACTTAGGCAAACTAGAAATTCCACTGCTGTACCTAAAGTCAGGTTTACAAAGTAGCCTTACTATCTACCTTAGATGGGACATTTTCTCGGCAGACAATGGCATGGCCTTCTGCTCTCAGGACATGATGAAAATAGATGTCTTCATTTGAGGATGTATCACACAAAAAGAGATTAAGGACTCCATCAACATACTCATCCACTACCCCCACCAATGGCTTCAAGCCACACAGCTTCTGGAATTGCAAAATTGCTTGGGGTGTCCAATGCTCCTGCAACAAGAGTTGACCAGTAAGATTAGCCACCAAGGATTTATAGGTCAATCACTGTGTTTTTATTTGTCTAGAGTTGGGTAAGACAAACCAGTAAAAAATGTTTGTGAGGTGCCTCTATAAACTAAAACTGAGTCTGTCTGTAGTCACTGTCTCATAATTTTAGAGCTATGTTAATTATGATTTTCCCTCCATAAATGAGAACACTAGTCCCAGTAAATCATCAATATAAAGGGACTGTTCAGCAGGCAAAATCTGAATCTAAACTTAAAAAAATCTACCAAACTGAGGATAATTCATAAGTTAAAATAGTTCCTTAAATGAAAAACAAACATAAGGAAAAAATCCTTTATTAAATGTTTAATAAAGTTTCAGCCACTGAAACTATATACTGCAGTACAATGGAAAGAACTAAACTGGGATCTGAGAGGCTTATGTTAGTTCTGTTTCTGTGTCACTTAAGAAGCTGCCAACACTGGACAAGTCACTTAAAAGTCTAGTTTATAACATAAAGAATATGCCCAACATGACTTAATTCCCTTTTCAGCTGTAAGCTCATTCATTAAAGCAGATCTCGAGGTCTATCTTACTGAACTAGTTGTAACTTCTTCTGTTTATTCTTTAAGTTCAGGCTTTAAAAAAATTAATTTCAGACAGACTTCTGTGAGAAAAGGGAACCCGATTAGTCTAAGCAAGTTTTACTGTTCTTAAAAAGAAGAATTTTACAATGTTAAAATAAGCTATGTACATATATATATGTATATATATATATATATATGTATATATATATATATATACCTCTATGGGTCTCACCCAAGCCAGAGAACAGGGAATGGCCTGAGCAGGAAGCTTGATATAGCAGCACCTACAAAAGAGATCCAAATTCAAGATTACTTGGCCCATTTTTTAAATGTATAGTCTTAGCCCTGTATATTTAATAAAGCTGATCATATCATTCCCCCCCCCAAAAAAAACCCTAATCTAATGGTAGTTAATTTCATAACTCATAACATTCACTAAAGGAGAACGAGACATACAAAAAGCAAGGAGTAAATAGACATGTATCTATGAAACATAGTAACAATGCTTTATCTAAAGTCTGGTCTAAGAAAGAAACATAGGGGTCTACAGGTAAAATTAAAAGAACTCATAGAGAACACTTTTCCAGCCCTATTCTGGTGTGAACATTCTAATATCCAAACTCATCTGGTCAGATCTGTTAACTTACTTGAGAAACCTCAGAGAGGACTTTTGAACAGTTCCCAAATTTCCAAAATCAGGGTAGAACACCTCAACTTCTTGCTTCCCAAGAACTCGATGAATAATGACCCGGTACCACCACTTGTCCTCAGAAATCCTTACACAACAAAGATGGCCAGGTTGGATAAAAGATTCTGGCATGATGTAGCGATCAGATACTAGCTGATTGGAATAGCAGCGCCTGCAAAATTCCATAAGAAAACAACAACGACAACAATCACAAAAGAAATCAGAAACAATTTTCATTTTGTGTTTCATAAGCAGGGAAATCTACATAATGAAGAACGGTACCCTGTATTTAGGTAAATAATGAAGGAGGGTATGCTGTAGTTTCTCAAGTTGTTTTCTTTAGGGACAGGCATGAGACCTCTAACTTCATTGGCATGGTAATAAACTTGCCAATTCTGGTTAGCACCTTCTCTGGAAGTCAGAACTTAAAGAGACCTAGAGTTGCCTAGAGTACTAAAAGGTTAAATGACTTCATACTAGAAGTAGGACTCAAACCCAGATCTTCCTAGTTTCTAAACTTACATCATAATACCTATCTCATTTTCTTTATTAATCCTAATTGAATTTCTTTTACTAGACAAATTTCTTCCCTCTTAAGAATTCTCTAAAAAAACCTACCAGAAACTTTTTAAGTCCAAATTTCTGATTTTAGAGAGGCAATATGGTATAGTAGATGGAGAGCTGGCCTTGAAGCCAGAAGGCTCTCTTCAAGACTATAAGGTAAAGAGTAAGTATTGATATGTTTTGATAAAGAGAATTTCCCGAATGAAGACTTTCTATGCTAACAATAAATAAGGCAGTACTAATAAATAATATAAAGCAATTTATGAACAGTATCACAGGCAGAGGATTAATCCAATATGAATTTATTGAATGCCTACTTTATTGACAACCATTGTGGAAATATTAAATTATGACATGTAATGAATATATGAACAACATAAAATTCTAGAAATATTTTCAAGCAAAAGATAAAAAAGTTTTAAGAAAATTTAATAGGGAAAAACATAAAAAAGGATCCAGAGAAAAAGATTATCATCATGCTATGGACAGATCGGATTTGAATAGTTTAGTTCTAGCTTTCAAATTTTAGAAGATACACTGACAAAATAGCATATTTATAGAAAATGGTGACCAAAAGGGTGAGGGAATTCAACACACTGCATAAAAAGGTCAAGTATACTGAACACACACACACACACACACATATATATATATATATACACATATATAAATATATACATATATATGTTTTTCTTGGAAAAGAAAAGAATAACATTATTGTAATGTCCAAAGACATAATGAGTCCTCATGCAGAAGAGAATGAGACTTATTTTGCTTAAGAGAACAGAAGTAGGATCAACAAGTAGAAGTTAAAGGGAGAAGTTAAGAGGGAGGTATTTTGACTCAAAATAAAGAACTTCCTTATGTTAGAGATGATCCAAAATGCAAAGGAATACCAAGAGGGTAATGATTTTCTGTTGCCAAATGTGGTATTCAGTTAGATAATACTAATATTTTATGATTAGGAACAAGGGAATGGAACAAGTATTTTTTAAATACCTATAATATGCCAGGCACTGTTAAAACACTTAACAAATATCTCTTTTGATCCTCAAAGCAACGTAAGGTAGGTGGTACTATGATTTCTATGTTACAGATGAAGAAACTGAGGCAAATACAGGTTAAGCAACTTGTCCAGGGTCACATAGCCAATAAATATCTAAAGTTGAATTTGAATTCAGGTCTTCCTGACTCCAGGCCCAGTGTTCCATCCATTGTGTAGCACCTAGTTACGTCATTATCACTGTATATGGAAGGTTATTATCACATCTTGAGATAATCTCAAAAAACATTAGAATACAAATCAAAGCAACATTAAATGAAGAAAACTGAGCAAAATTCTGAAGTAAAGTTTAGTAATAAAGGACTTGGATACTAAACAAAGAATTTCAAGTGGGAAAAAAAATTCAGACAAGCAACCTGTTTCTTACCTCATTTCAATCATCATGTCTTCCAGTAACTCGGATGAATCCCTGCTATAGATTCGGATGTAAAACTGACTAGGAGAGATGATGTACTCTACAAAGACCCCGACGAGGGTGCTACTATCTAATGGAGGAAGACTGCAGAGTTTCCTGTTCTGCACAGCATCTGGTGGGATCTCATAGCCGGACATCTCCAGGTTGAGCTGTGATTGTTTCATTCCCATATGCTACAAGGAACATACACATAAAAAATATAATTCCATTCAGAGAGGCCTGGAGAGACTTGCATGGACTGATGCTGAGTGAAATGAGCAGAACCAGGAGATCATTATACATGGCAACAACAATACTATATGATGATCAATTCTGATGGACATGGCTCTCTTCAACAATGAAACGTTTCAAACCAGTTCCAATTGTTCAATGAAGAAAGCCATATGCACCCAGAGAGAAGGATGTGGAATGTGGACCACAACATAACATTTTCATGCTCTCTATTGATGTTTTCTTGCATTGTTTCCTTTCTCTGATTTTTTTTTCTTGTAGATACGATTTTTCTTGCACAAAAATGGTAAGTTTGGAAATATGTATACATATATTCGATTTGTCAAGTATTTTAACATAATTAACATGTAGTGGATATCCTGCCATCTAGGGGAGGGGAAGGGACTGGGGGTAAAATTTGTAACAGAAAACTTTGTAAGGGCTAATGTTGAAGAATTACCCATATATATGTTTTTCAAATAAAAAGTTTTAATAAAAAAATATAATTCCAAATGCTGCGTTACAATCATGAGATAAGCAAAGTGATGTACGTAAGAGAGTCTCTTTCTCAAAAGTGACCTCAGGTAAAATCCTTCTCTGACCCTAAATGGGTGACACTATCAGACTATTTCACGGAACCACCAATGTGAGGAAGTTTTCAAATTCTTGTTTAGAAATACCATGTGCTTCTGCAGAAATTCTTATTTCATCCACGCCCGTCCCATCCTACCTCTAGCCCCTCACCAGCCACCAAGGACTACCTACTAAAAAAACATTGCACAACTTCCAGAATGTTTAGATGAGGAAGATGACAGAAAGGGTTAATGAAAAATGAAAGAAAGAAAGAGCACAGCAGTAACCTAGATATTAGGGGTATATCCTGGGGTTTGCTGTTGAGGCCTGAAGCTAGTAAAGCCAAAAGTAGTTATTTGGGGAACATTAACTTGAAATATTCCAAAGTGACTGACCCAAATTTTGACAAACAATTGTGGTTAAATCACAAAATTGTAAGAAAGCTGTTAAGTACCCCTCAGCCATAAATATAAAATTATATGCCAACAGGAAAAGCCAGAAACAATGACTGAAAGATGGCAAGCCCTCCCGTTAGTGACTTCAGCACAACAAAATATAATGTTCAGAAAGTAAAGTTGCCTTTGGAAACACATCTTTGTGAAAAAGGTATTTTAGTTCAACTTACCTCATTTAAATCACCATCCACATTACTTCTACAGCTCTAAAAATTAAAGTTTTATTATTAAATTTCACTCACCAGGGGCACAGGCTTTGTGACCAGGTTGAATTTCTTGCAGACTTTCTCTTCTATATCTCTAAGTTTTTCCACAGAATAATTCCAGGCAGCGTCTTTAATATCCGAAGATGAAAGGGAGTTTCTGGGGGGACTGGAGATACTGGCTTCGTCTTCTATTTTCTTATCTAATTGGACCAAACATTCATCATTGAAAGGTAAAAGATGCATATCTTAAAATAGCCAAAGTCAGAATGTACTATGCATCTGATACTACACAACTTTGATTTCCAATTTTTTTATTTCATTTCAATTCAGGTAATTGATTTTATGATACAAGCTAACTTTCTACAGATGGCATAGCCTCATAACATCTCAATAATGCCTGAAGGGCAGCTAATTGGTGCAGCTGTTAGAATACTAGCCCTGGAGTTAGGAGGGTTTGAGTTCAAATCCGGTTCAGACACTTAACACTTTTTAGTTGTATGACTCTGGGCAGGTCCCTTAATCTCAACTGCATCATAATCCTCATCCTCATAATGTCTAAATTCTTCTCAACTAATTTCACATAACAAGATGCTCTTATGACAAGATGCTATTCCCTATAAAAAATGTAGTACCAAGAGACTTATCAGAACATTCTCAAGATATACTTTTGAAATCTTGTACCTTTAATCTTTTTGTTACACCCTGATAATCTCTCATTTCAGAACCATCTAAAGCCCAGAAAAATCTTAAAAAGAAAAATGTCAGACTTTTAGCAGGTATGGAACAGAACAGCTAAAATCTATTACAAGTAACATAAAATATTTACATATATTGCTGATATTTCCATATCTTGGCAAATGCTCCATAGTAACAATACTTTGCAAACATAACAAAAACTACTTTAAAATAAATAATACATCAAAAACTCTTTCTCTTCATGCCCATACAATAATCTTTTTTCTAATGTCAGGCAAGAAAAAAGTACAAAAGCCAAGATGTAATTGAGTTCTTTACAGTTCTTCAATTCTTAGATTAGGCAGCAATTACCCATCAATCCTCTTCATCTCCTTATATCCTTAATATCAGAAACATTTGTCTTCCCAAACCTTACCTAAATAAACCATTATCACACAAAAGGATACAAAATTTAAGAGTAAGAAAGGAGTTTTATTCGTTAAAAATATATGCCAAAAAACCTAAAGTATTTGTGGAATTAGCTATAAGTAGGATTTTATCAGTATATTTCTTAAAGTTAATTTTGGGATTTCATTTTCTTGAGACCAAAGTTCAAGTCCTAGCTCTACTCCTGGATCAAATCATTTCACCTAAGTATGAGTTTCCTCATTTCATTGAGAAAAAAAGGGGAGAAGCTTTATCTAAAAGATTCTCTCTCTCTCTCTAGTGATTTTTCCTTCTGGCTCTAATATTTAGAGTTTTTAATCACTTTGAATCAAAGCGTTGTGAAACTTTCAAGGCTGCTCTTAACACAAATACCACAATTCAATAAAATAATAAGATAAAATAGCTAGGTTTGTTAATGTGTTAGAAGAATATGGATATTTGCCAAGGAAGTATTCTACCATATTAAATTCCAAAATGAAATTAAATGGCACAAGTTATAAATATATGTATGTGTATAGCACTATCCTACTCCATTCGTTTATTTTTCTTAAAAGTATCATATGCTTTTAGAGACAGAAAAAGATTTGACAAATCCAAAGAAAGTAAAGCATGCCTATAATGACAAGAGTAGCATGTTGACTTATTTTTGCTTAATTTAAGTATTTATTACCATAGAAAGTTTTTTTGAGGGAAGAAAGGGGAACTGGGGAGGGAATACCATAGAAATTGACTGCTTTTACAAAAAGCAACTGAAAGACTTTTTTGAAAGTACATATCAGATAGCTTAGAAAGGTAGGGAGGAAGAAAGGAATGCAGATAATCAAAAGTAAAAATGATGAAAAAGCAAAAAAAAAGAAAAGCAAAAAGTATCAAAAGCAAAAATCAATGCTAAAAAAAAGGCAAATTTAACTACCCTAAAGTAGCAAAATTAGGACTTTCTTTCTCACTCACTATAAATACATTCACCAATTCCTGTAAGTTAAAATAACAATTAGAGGTCATTCATTGTAAAATGTAAGTCATCAATTCAGTCTACCATTTGAAAAATGAGTCAAGCATTGAATTGTCATACACATGTGAAGATTTTCCGAGATAATTTCATACAAAGGTAGGCCTTACTTTCAACAAAGGCAATATTTAAAAGTTCAAACAAATATTACAATTTACATACAATTGAGACAATAAAACAATAATTAATCTCACACAACACACCAATATAAAACTATTCTCTACTATCTAGTCATATTCATTACTTGGCCATGTATCCTAATCATGAAAAAATTATCATATATTTTGGTATTAAACAATTTTAAGCTGAATTGGCAACTCTTATTTCACTCTTATTTTGTATTCCAATAAATAAATTCACCTATGTATAGAATATTGTATATTAAACTGCATCTGTACATTAACGCAAATTTACCCTATACTTGAAAAGAGCGTAATAAAATCAATGTTTATAGGCTGAAAAAATTCATCATTTTTCCAGGTTATCCTTTAGTTTTTTCCTCTGCTTAACATGAAAAAGATTCTATAAAGCTCAAATTGTGCTGCTTCAACCTGAAAGAGCTGTCATGAAGAAAGGCTTAAGCAATATAGTGGAACTATAAAATAAACCATCATGCAAAATCCATTTAGGCCTCTCTTCCCCACCCAAAAAGGAATTCAATTTAATACTGAATTCAATTCAATACAAGATATTCTTGTATTTCATCCTGTTTATTCTATCATAGGTCACTGTGGACCACTTTGGCCAACTTTATATAATTAATCTCAACTCACCTGCTGTCAAATGCTTCATCTCTGCATCAAACACCAACAAGTCTTGTTCACCTTCCCTGAACTCAACATGGAGAATATCACTAAGAGATCCAACAAGCTCTGCCACGTTTAAAAATCCCAATCTCTTTGGTGAAAGTGGCTCTTTAAAAACTGCCTATCATCAAAAAAATTAAATTAAAATGAAGGACAAAAGGAAACTGACAAAACTGATCAATAAGCACTAATTAAGCCAGGCATAATGTTAAGTGCTGGTAAACAAATACAACGAATGAACCAGTATTCTAAAAAGCTTACATTCTAATGGAGGATAATCCCCCTTCAGACATACCCACACATAAAATACAAAGAAATTAAATATAAAGTAATCTGAGAGAGAGGATACTAGCTACTGAGATCAAGAAAGCTCAAATTGTTTGAATTGGGTCTTGAAAAAAGAGAGGGTTTCCATGAAGCAGAAGTATGAGGAAGTACATTACAGGTATAGGGAAGAGCCAGAGAAAAGGCAAGAAAGGCCTGTCAAGGGAGGGCCATGTCTAAGGAAAGAAAGACCACCACTTCGATTAGACCAGAGTGTGAGAAGGGAAAAGGTTCTATATGAATTATGTTGGACAAGGTTGTAATGGTATTTAAATGGTATTTAAAAGTTAATCAGAGAAGTTTCTATGTGACTCTAGAAGCAAAAGGAAGCACCTAAAGTTAATTTGTATGGTTAGTCACACAAGTATGCAAATCAGCAAGAGTCTTGGGCCAAGGAGACAAAAGTAGGGCAATAAGCTATGCCAAAAGTGATGACAACTAAACTAAGGTGCTGTACAAGGAGAAACAACATGATTTGGCAAATGAATGAATGTATGGTGTGACAGATGAGGGACCACATCATGAGTCTGAGAGATTGGAAGAAAGTGATTCTTTTCAGAAAAAGAAGATGAATTCAATTTTTGACATGTGAAGTTTGAAATGTCTCCAATAAATCTGGTTTTAAAGAATAATAGTTAACACTCACATAGCACTTTAAAGTTTACAAAGTACTTTACAAAGATCTCATTTCATCCTCACAATTGTTCTGAGAGGCGCTATTATCATCTCCATTTTACAGATGAAAAAATGGAGCAGAGAAAGAGAGATTTGCCCAAGGTCATCCTATTGCTGAGACTGGATTTGGACTCAAGACCACTGGATGTCATTTCGAGCTCTAAGGGAATGCTGGGAAGAGACCTGAAATCCATAGATGGAACAGCCAACATGAGAATTGAGCCACACCCAATCTCTCCCTTGTTTCCCCTCTCTGGCTGCCCTCCTTTACCAGCCCACATCTTCCATCCTCTGGGACCCTAAGAACTCGGCAGGCATGAACAACCAGCAGCCCCTGCTGTCTCCCCTCTCCCTGCCCTGACTCCCTCCCATCTAGCTGCTCAAGGGTCTCCAGAGTCTCCAAGGAGATTTTAGCAGCCACTCTCCTTTTCCCAGCCCTGCCTCCCGTCCTGTCCCTTGCTAACTTCTCTGCAGGTTCTCTGATTCCTGGTCTTGGTCCAGGGCACAGTCACTAACATTGGGTGCCCCCAGGGCTCTGTCCCAGACTCCTTTTTCTCTTCCTAAATTCTCTCACTTGGCAAGTAAACGAGCTCTCAAAAGAGATCTGATTCTCAAATCTACATTCTTCTAACTTCTTCCTGATCTCATCTTCCATCTCCAACTGCCTACAGGAGATCTCTAACTCAACAGACCCCAAAGTGCCTCATCTTTCCCCAAAATCCTCTCCTCTTCCCAACTCCTCTTCACCGTAACAGTGCCTCATCCTCTCCCCTCCACATTAAATCTGTTGCCAAGTCTTACTAATTTTACCTTTGTGACACCTTTCATATACTTTCCCTCTACTGACGTTCTCCAACTTGACCTCCATATAGCTTGTTTGTATAGTTGTCTGCAGTGACTGTCTTCAGCTTCTCTTTGTATTCCTCATGCTAACTCTGACATAAAAGGTTAACTGACTGATAGGGGGGACCTGGTGTGTTTGAACCCAGTCAGAAAAGAATCAGTAGATAGGGAAAGGTTAAAGATCAGAACAAGATTGAAGTGGAAATCTATTGGAGACAATGGGAGAGGACAGGATCAAAACCATATGTAGAAAAAGGTTGGCCTTGGCAAGGAAGGCGGCCATCTCATTGTCAGACAGTAAAAAGAGCAGAGAAACTGAAGTCAACTAACAAATTTTTTAGCGTCCCATCAAGAGGGATGTGTGACTTCTTTATCTGGTATAAAGATAAGGCTGAAGATAAGGCTGAAGTCTGGCAAGGGATAAGCTGTGACAGAGAACAAAAGATTTGAGTAGAGGACTGGTGTAATGTTGAACTGGCTAACTACTTGGGAAAAACTATAAGTCAGGACAGAGGTAATGTCCTAAAATACTGAAGGGTAGAAGAAGCACAGATCTGGAAAAAGGTAAGAAATGGGATTAGGAGTTATGAGGAATTGGGAGATATGGATTAGAAAGTTACAATTAAATATAAGATGTCAAGAGTTTTTGATTAATTAAGTTGAATATAAGAAATATGATACTAGCACTTCTGGGCAATCATCAGAGAATCACCAGACTAAACTAAAAAATTATCACTAAGTTAATTAATGGCTCAGTCCCATATAAATCTAATGGTAAAAAACCTACAGTATCTGCATAACTGACACACTAATCCAAAAATCTTTTCGTAGTCATGAGTACATAAAAAATTATAGTTTTAATAAGTCATACTATGTAAAAGAAATCTAAAACTTGAACAAAATGCCAACATAAAGAAAAAAAAAGTTCAACAGGGTTATCATAAAACCTTATGTATTGTATCTCTTTTATTGGATAGTGTTGGACATCATTTTTCACTATACCCAATGTAAAGCAGATAAATATTTATTCTTTGCTACAAGACAGTCTCATGAGAGTAACCATAGCATATCTCAAAGAATTTACATGTAAACCCCACTACCCTCAATAATGATTTTTAAACTATTCAGGTTGGGTTTCTTTTTACTCCATCTTGAAAACAAACAGGTATGACAATAACAATTACTAATTTTTTTTTAAATTTTCCCATTAATACATTTAAATATTAGTGTTCTCAAATCTGTTTTCTTTCTGCCAATAAAACATTATGAGTGGAGAAAGAAATAAGAAGCCAGTAGTAGGAAATGGGTCAGACAAAATGAATTATATACATGTGAATTATCATCAATTGTTTTAAGTGAATTAACTTAACCTTTTCAACAATAGATAATACAGATATTACAAATATGATTCTGTTTTATGGGATTCCTCCCCTATTTTATCAATAGGGAAAATGAAATTTGGGGGCATTAAATGACTTGTTGAAAGTCACACAGTAAGGCATATAGATAGATGAAACTTGAACTTAGGTTTTCTGAATCAAAGTTCATAGCTCTTTCCACTCTACTGTACTGCAATAATGATATAATTAAACTACTAAAAATTTTAAGGCAACTGGATCACCAATGGAGAAGCAGAACAATTTCTAAGTCTCCCTAAATAAAGAAAGTTTATTGATAAAGGCTTCATTTCTAAAATATATAGAGAACTGCCTCATATTTATAAGAATTCAAGCCACTCTCCAATTGATAAATGGTCAAAGGATATGAACAGACAATTTTCAGATGATGAAGTTAAAACTATTTCTAGTCATATGAAAAGGTGTTCCAAATCACTATTGATCAGAGAAATGCAAATTAAGACAACTGTGAGGTACCACTACACACCTGTCAGATTGGCTAAAATGACAGGAAAAGAAAATGATGAATGTTGGAGGGGATGTGGGAAAACTGGGACACTAATACATTGTTGGTGGAACTGTGAACGGATCCAACCATTCTGGAGAGCAATTTGGAGCTATGCTCAAAAAGTTATCAAACTGTGCATACCCTTTGACCCAGCAGTGTTTCTATTCGCTTATATCCCAAAGAGATTTTAAAGGAAGGAAAGGGACCCACATGTGCAAGAATGTTTATGGCAGCCCTTTTTGTAGTGGCTAGAAACTGGAAACTAAATGGATGCCCATCAATTGGAGAGTGGCTGAATAAATTATGGTATATGAATGTTATGGAATATTATTGTTTTATAAGAAACGACCAGCAGGATTTCAGATAGGCCTGGAGAGACTTGCATGAACTGATGCTGAGTGAAATGAGCAGAACCAGATCATCATTCTACACGGCAACAAGACTATATATGATCATCAATTCTGAAGGATGTGGCTCTCTTCAACAATGAAATGTTTCAAACCAGTTCCAATTGTTCAGTGAAGAAAGCCATATACACACAGAGAAAGAGATATGAAATGTGAACCACAACATAACATTTTCATGCTCTCTGTTGATGTTTGCTTGCATTATGTTTCCCTTCTCAGATTTTTTTTCTTGTAGATCTGACTTTTTGCACAGCAAGATAACTGTAAAAATATGTATACACATATTTGATTTGTCAAATATTTTAACATAATTAACATGTAGTAGACTTCCTGCCATCTAGGGAAGGGGTAGGAACTAGGGGGGAAAATTTTTTAACAGAAAGCTTTGTAAGGGTCAGTGTTGAAGGA
This sequence comes from Myrmecobius fasciatus, assembly GCA_023553655.1. Classification (NCBI taxonomy): domain Eukaryota; kingdom Metazoa; phylum Chordata; class Mammalia; order Dasyuromorphia; family Myrmecobiidae; genus Myrmecobius; species Myrmecobius fasciatus. The sequence goes on from JAJPUD010002524.1 coordinate 161,814, forward strand.
TTACCCATACATATGTTTTGCAAATAAAAAGCTTTAGTAAAAAAAAGAAAAGAAAAAGAAAAGATAAGACCCTAATTGGTAAAAGAGAAAACGAAATCCTTACCTCAAACTCTCCAAGCAATTTAGAAATAAGCAATCCTTGTGGAAATTTTGATGTAACCTACAGAAAAGAAAATTTCAGACTGATTAGCTAGACATTTAGAACTTTGGCTGGCAAGAATTAAAAATAGCCTAACCATTCCTAAACAGGATTAAAACCTCCAGATGACAGAGGCTTTAGAAACTTGATTATTTTCAGCTTTTCTTAAACCTTCCTTTTGGGAGATTATGCAAAGAATATTTTAAGGAAAAAGGACATGTAGTGAAACTTTGTATAAAATTGTCTAGAATTAGTTGAATAAAATGCTGCACATGAACATGATGGATATCTTGGACCCAAAAGTGAATCAATTTTGTGAAAAAAACAATGTCAAGGAAGCCAAAAAATAACAAAAATGGAAAATAAATGGATTTCATCTTATGTCTGATAAAATGTCTCTACCTCCAAAACAATTTGCTGCCCATCAGAAATGTTGTATATTTCTCCAAGTTGAACAGCATTTTTTCCAATAATATTTTAAAATATTGGACATTACTCAACAATAACCACTCAACAATTATCTCATATGTACCAAGCATTGTTAGCCTAGTTAGCTAGCACTAGGGTTACATAAAAAACATCTACAGAATCAAAAATAAATGCAAGGTGTTATTAGCACCTGAAGATTATCAGGAAAAACTTCACATAGAAGGTGATACTGCATCTTGTAAGTAAGTAAGAATTCTAAAAGGCAGAAGCAAAGCATAGGGCACAGTCAGTACAAAGGCCCAGAAACTGGAAATGAAATGGTATATACAAGTCAAACCGGACAGTGCTTTAACCAAGTGAGAAAGGCTACCAAGAGAAGAAAAGGGAAAGCAGGACCATGCTTGGAGAGCCTCCGAAAGGATGATCCAGCACAGAAAAAGGAGACTGGCTAAGCAGGCAGGAGAGTCAAGAAAGAATGTCACAAAAACCTACAGGAGAAAGAAGATCCAGGAGCAGGTGGTCAGATCAACTGATGGAGAGAGGCTGGAAAAAAGGCCACAAAGATCTAGTGATTTTCACTGGTCACTCTGGAGAAAGCAGTTTCAATTGAGTGGTAAGGTCAGAAGTCAGATCACAGGGGGTTCCAGAAGATAAATAAGGAAAGAGTCAGTGAACACAAAGAGCTTTTTCCAAAACTTTAGCTGAGGGAGGAGAAAAGATGTAAAATGATAACTTGAGGGGATGGCCACATCTAGTGAAGGTTTGGGGTTTGCTTTTTTAAGAATGAAGAAGGCCTAAGTTTGTTTGCAGACAGTTATTCAGTCATTTCAATCATGTTCAACTCTTCATGACGTCATCTGGGAATTTCTTGGCAGAGATCATAGAATGGTTTGCCATTTCCTTCTCCTGCTCATATAACTGATACAAGCAGGGTAAAGTAGCTTGCCCAGGGTCACACAGCTAGTCAGTGTCTGACTTCAGGCCTCATACTCAATCCAGTGTGCTACCTAGCTGCTCCCTTTGTAGGCAGAAGTCATTAAATTCAATGGAAGGATTCCTTCCCTTCTGAAAAGAATGTATAGGATCCTTATTCTCCTCAAAAAATGAGAACAGAAATGACCAAGAAATAAGCAAAATTACTATCTCAAATGAATATCTAAACTCATTAAAAACGAGCAAGCTAAAAATAATATTCCAAGTAAAAATACATATATTGTACATGCACTATTCACACATCCATAGAAATGTAATGGAATAAACAAAAAAGTTCTTAATATAAACAAAGTAAGAAATTTTAATAGGTTCAAAGAGTTAATAAGAACTTACATTTCTATAGAACTTTTAAGCTTTGCATGTCGATCCTTAAAATGACCCTCTGTGAGGCAGGTAACTACTAGTTTCCTCATTGCAAAGCACTTGCCATTATTTATACTACATTTATTATACTGTTAGTTTTGTCCATCTAACAAATTATAAATAATGGCAAATGCTTTGGGAACAATAGTTCTATAAAACTGATTTGTGCCTACCCCCAATTACATGTATTTCAGAAAAATCAATTACAATTTGTAATAAAAAATGGGTGACGTTGCAAACTGAAAGAAGTCCTTTACAAAGGAAAAAATTAAGACACAACTCATCCAGAAGATTGTTGTTAAACTTCAGGGAAAAGATTACATATCAAAAAAATTAGTCAAAAACACACTAAATTTTCCTATAAAAACATAAATAGTTGAATAAAAGTTGAACTCAATACATGTACAATTTTAAAACTCAGGCTTAGATCCTAGGATACTTCCTAGCAAATCTGAGCCATTCTTTTGGAAGACAAGAATGAACACTGAAAAATGCAAAGGACTTTAACTGATAAAGTAAAAGAATTTTTGGAACAAAGCTGAAGAGATAGCCATGATAGCTAATGGCTTTGAACAATTAGAGTATAACTGCAATGGAGATTTCTGGAGTTGGAATCAAGAGATGGATTTGAATGATAGCTCTATAACTTGTGACCTCTATATGATTGGGCAAATCCCTCTGGGGTTTCAGGAAAATGAAAAGTCTGAATATTATTGTGCAATAAGAAATTATGAATGTAAGGAATTCAGAAAAACATGAAAAGACAAATTTTGTGAACTGATGCAGAAGAAAGCAGAACCAGAACACATAATTTAAAAAAGAACACTAACAAAGCCTCTATTGTGTTTACCTATTGTAAAAAATATATTTTTAAAAGAAAAAAAAAACATTAACAATGTACTCCAAATAATGAGAGTGATAAGCTACAGATATCATCTTCTCTGGCAGTGCTGAGAATAATTAGTGTATAATGAAATGTTTTGTGTTACCTTTGGATGTACAATATAATCAACTCCTACATTTTGTCTTTCCAAGAAAATCCTAAGACTTATCTATTGACTCATTTGCTTCATTTGTAGTGAAATTCTCAAGATTTTTGGTTTGGTTCTCTCAGTAGTATACAACATTCTTTTCAGTATAATAGCACATAATTTGAGTTAATTATCTAATATTTAGAGTACTAATAGATAAATTACTGTCTCCCTTCTGCCACTTTATCACAATCACTACAGAAGCACAAGGCCACAAAGGACTAGCAGGGGCCATTTTGTGTTTTTTCATGGTTGCCATGAACAAACAATGTATCACCATAAAGCCAGTCCACTGTCCCAAGGGTTTTTTAAAAATAGATACCAAGAGATGTATTTGTTATATAAAACAAAGCAAACAGAGTACAAGCACTCATAACTCAAGTGGGGAACAAAAATCAGGCAATATAGAAGGTAGCAATTGAGAAGCCAAAGGAAGACAAGGATTCTGAGATGCAAAAATTTGAATCTGGTAGTTGTTTTTCTGGAACTGCTAGTTCAGATGCATGGAAATAAAATGTTAAGTTCAGGTAACAGCAAAAACACAGGAGTAGAGCAAGTAGAGCTCAAGTAGAGCAGTTATCAGTGTTAGAAAGTGAAGTTAAGAATAAACTGAAGAAGTCTTTATGTGTCAGGCTGAGCAGTTTTACCTTTGACCCTAAATGTGTCAAAGACGTCCTCAAGGTTTTTGAGCATGAGACTGACATTGTCAGATCTTATAAAGATTTTATTTTAGCAGTTCTGTAGAGCATAAATTAGAGGAAAAGGTACAAAGGCAGGGAGACCTATTATAAGGTTATTGATGTAGTATAAGAGAGAAAAGTATTAGCTGAAGGAACGAAAGGGATGTCATCTGATTTTTGCTGGGTTGATACAGACAAAAAATTTTGTCAGCATCTATGAAGGAATCCTTAAAAACCTCTAGTTGGATGAGAGCCTTTAAAGTAGGTGGTAGGGCAGACTAGATCCTGCTGTTTGTCAGTAAACTAAGAATGGCTTTTATATCTTTAAATACAACAAAACCGTTTAAAAATGCAAAAATATATACACACTACTGCATTGTTGATGAAACTGTATTTAGTACAACCATTCTAAAAAGCAATTTGTAATTGACTATGTCACATCCCATCTTACTCCTCAATCAAAACAGTTCCATAGCTACGAGTACCTCCAGTATTAAATATAATTATCCTCTGTTTGCTTGGGCTTTTAAAACCCTTTACAACCTGGCCTCTTAATATCGGTTCAGTCTTCTCACACCTGATTCTCTTTTACATAATCTATGATCCAATGACAGTGGCTTCCTTACTTTTCCTTTCAAATTCACTCATCATCACCATTTTTCTGGTTGTTGCCCAGTTCTAGAAAAATCAGTCCCATCTTTTCTCTGCCTCAAGAATTCCAAAGCTTAAGAAATGACCAGCAGGATGATTTCAGAGAGGCCTGGAGGGACTTGCATGAACTGATGATGAGTGAAACGAGCAGAACCAGATCATCATACACAGCAACAACAGTATTACATGATGATCAATTCTGATGGACATGGCTCTCTGCAACAAAGAATTGCCTCAAACCAGTTCCAATTGTTCAGTGAAGAAAGCCATATACACCCAGAGAGAGGGAAATGAAATATGGACCACAATGTAACATTTCCATGATCTCTATTGACATTTACTTGCATTGTGTTGCCTTTCTCTGATTCTTTTTTTTTCTTGTAGATAGGATTTTTCTTGCATAACTTCTCAAGCATTTCAACATTATTAACATGTAGTGGACTTCCTGCCATCTAGGGGAGGGAAGGGGACTGGGGGTAAAATTTGTAATGGAAAGCTTTGTAAAGATCAATGCTGGGGAACTACCCATACATATGTTATACAAATAAAAAGCTTTAATAAAAAAAAGAATTCCAAGGCTTCCTTCAAGTCTCAGCTAAAATGCCACCTTCATCAAGACTTTCTTGGTCCCTCTCAATCTATCACCTGCTTCTTGGAAGATGCTCTGTATATATCCTTGAAGGCAGAGGCTGTCATTTGTAACCCCCGAGTTTAGTCACAGTGATACTTGTTGAAATAAATTGTCTAAAATGGTCATACCTTCTGCTCCACAGATAGGAGCTATTGTTGTTCAGTTATTCAGTAACTTCCCTCATTTGGAGTTTTCTTGGCAAAGATAGTATAGTGGTTTGCCATTTCCTTCTCCAGTCCATTTTACAGATGAGGAACTGAAGCAAACAGGGTTAAGTAACTTATCCAGGGTCACACAGCTAGTAAGTGTCTGAATCTGGATTTGAACTCGAGTCCTGATTCTAGACCTGGCTCTCTATATACTCCACCACTTAGCCACCTTCAGAAAAGGGAGGAAGAGAAAGGCATATACACAGAAGCAGGCAGCCAGAAACAAATATACTAGGCATATAATAATCTCCTCATTGCCCCCCACGTAGGTCACTAAGAAAAAGAATATTTCCTATATAGATGAAAACATTTATAGCAGCATTTTTGGGGATAGTAAAGAACTGAAAAAAAATAGATGCAGACATCAGGAAATGGCTAAATAAACAGAGCACATTTAAGTAATCAAATATTACTGCTGTAAATTACATTTATGATGTATACAAGGAGGCATGGAAAGGCTTAAATGAAGAAATGAACAAAGTAGAGCCAAGAAAACAATATACATAGTGACTACAAACACCACACAAATGGAAAAAATCACCACAATACAATCAAATGTGCCAAAAATTTACAAAAAAACAAGCATGATCTCAAAGAAAACATAAAAAGACATTGACTTTACTCCTTTGGCAGGGATAAGAAATCTAAGGCATAGAAAATTGCATGTTTTCAGTTTTTTTTTTGTTTTGATCAGTCTTACCTCTTTTAGTATTAAGAATATTTAAAACAAGTCTTTGTTATGTGAAATGACTCTATGGGGAGGTAAAGGGAAGGAATATTGAGAAAATTAGGCAACAAAAAACCCTCTATCAACAAATTTATTTTTTGAAAAGGAAAACAGAAGAGGTTACAAACTACATACAGGCTGATGATACCCAAGATTATGAATTAATTTTTTAAGGAACAATGAAATAAAACCTAGCATGGAATAATCCAAGAAATGGTCATTCTAAACTAATCTGATAACTTTTTTTGACAAGATAGATCAAAGGAATATAAAAGATTTTAGCATGCTTGGATTTTACAAAGTATTTGACAAAGATCCTTTGTTATACTTGCAGAGAAAATGAAGAAATAAGGGCTCAATAACTACATCTAGGAGTCAGAACAGATCAGAGACTTTAGAGAATATCAAGTTAAACACTCTTATTTTACAGATGAGGAAATTGTGGCCTAGATATGTTCAATTTGATTTTTAAGGACCTATTATATACATGGTACTATTGATGAACAGTATCATATGCTACAGAGAGCTCAGGAAAAATAAGAGATGGAAAAAAGCCATTGGATTGGGTATTTAAACACTAGTGGGGAACAATAAAGTAGTTTTTGTTAAGAAAGGGGGATCAGATTGCAAGACATAGACAAAAATCAGAGTGAAAGTCCTTTTGTAGCATATGGTTCAGAAGATGTAGTTTGATAACTAGAGATGACTGGCTCATGTGAAGGTGATGGTGGTTGTTTTTCTTTCTTTTTTTTTAATAAAGCTTTTTATTTACAAAACATATGAGTGATTTTTCTACACTGACCTTTGCAAAAACTTTTTTTCCCAAGCTTTTCCCCTCCTGCCCCCCACCCCCCACCCCTAGATGACAGGTAATCTAATACATGCTAAATAGGATAAATTATATGACAAATACAATACATGTATACATATCTATACAGTTATCTTACTGCACAAGAAACATCAGATCTAGAAAGAGAAGAAGAAAAAACAACCTAAGAAGGAAAACAAAATGCATGGAAATATTCACAGAAAGCGTTAAAATGCTGTGTTGTGGTTCACACTCAGTTCCACAGGCCTCTCTCTGGATGTATATGACTATCTTCATCGCTGAACAACTGGTTTGAATCACATAATTGTTGAAGAGAACCATGTCCATCAAAATTGATCATCGTATAGTCTTGTTGCTGTGTATAATGTTCTCCTGGTTCTGCTGATTTCACTCAGCATCAGTTCATGTAAGTCTCTCCAGGCCTCTCTGAAATCCTCCTGTTGGTCGTTTCTTACAGAACAATAATATTCCATAACATTCATATACCATAATTTATTCAACCATTCTCCAATTGATGGGCATCCTTTCAATTTCCAGTTTCTTGCCACTACAAAAAGGGCTGCCACAAACATTTTTGCACATGTGGGTCCCTTTCCCTCCTTTAAAATCTCTTTGGGATATAGGCCCAGTAGAAACACTGCTGGGTCAAATGGTATGCACAGTTTGATAACTTTTTGAGCATAGTTCCAAATTGCTATCCAGAATGGTTGGATCCATTCACAGTTCCGATGGTGGTTGTTTTTCAAGAATAGTATAGACCTATCTCTCAGATTGGCTAAGATGACAGGAAAAAACAAGGATGAATGTGGAGATGATGTGGGAAAACCAGGACACTAATACACTGGTGATGAAATTGTGAAATAATTCAATCATTCTGGAGAGCAATTTGAAACTATGCCCAAAGGGCTATCAAACCGTGCATACCCTTTAATCCACTAGTACCACTACTGAGTCCCAAAGAAATCATAAAAGAGGGAAAAGAACCCTTGTATACAAAAATGTTAATAAGCAGCTCTTTTTGTAATAAATGACAAGAAACTGGAAACTGAGTGAATGCCCATCAGTTGGAGAATGGCTGAATAAGTTATGATATATGAATGTTATGGAATATGATTGTTCTATAAGAAATGACTATCAGGATGATTTCAGAAAGGCCAGGAGAGACTTACATGAACTAATGCTAAGTGAAGTGAGTAGAAGCAGGAGATCATTGTACATGGCAACAACAAATCTTAATGATGATCGATTCTGATGGACGTGGCTCTTCAACAGTGAGATGATTCAGACCAGTTCCAATGATTTTGTGATAGAGAGAGCCATCTGCACCCAGAGAGAGAACTGTGGGAACTGAGTGTAGATCACAACATAGCACTTTCACTCTTTGTTCTTGTTTGCTTGCATCTTATTTTCTTATTTTTTTCCTTTTTAATCTGGTTTTTCTTGTGCAGCATGGCAATTGTAGAGATATGTATAGAAGAATGACACTTAGTTTAACATTGATTGGATTACTTTATGTCTAGGTGAGAAAAAGCATTTGGAACACAAGATTTTGCAACGGTAAATGCTGAAAAACTATCTATGATATATTTTGAAAATAAAAAGCTTTAAAATAATAAAAAAGAATAGTGTAGACCTTGACAAGTTTGTTGACAGCAAAGAGTCAAAAGATAGGGAAATACAAAAAAATGAGAGAAAGAGAAAATGAATGGAGGGCCCAGCTCCAAGAGAAAACAGGCAGGGAAAGAAGCCAGGGCACAAATGGAGAGGTTTGGTCTTGGTGAAGAAAGAAAGGCTACTTCTTTATCAGACTAGAGAAAAGGAGGAAAGAATGAAACATTAAGATTGAGGTGTAGGAGTCTATTTTCTCAGATAATAAATTGATGTGAGGGTCCCTACAGAGCATAGAACACCTAAGGAAAGAAGTCTGGAACAATCATGGGAAGCAGAGGGTCAGTTTGCAACACAGAATCCATTAGAGAATATAAAAAGATCTGTTCCATAACCCTGAGGACCCAGTTGAGGCTAAGCAAAATAATTCTGTGGTGAAGTCAATTTGCTTGGTTGTGACAATACCAGTCACATTCCCTAGCATGTGCAGGCTGGCAAAGAAGGTAAATAGGAGGGGTAACCCAAAGCTAAAGAATGCACAGGGCGAGGAAAAAAGGAATTGGAGATCAGAAGTGAAGTTAACTGGTTAACGATAGGGTCAACATTTTCAAGGGAATTAAAAGACAAACCAGAGTTGAGGTGATGGATAGGAAGAAACTGAGTAACTGGAGATCTTAGAGAGGTAAAAAATTATTATATAGGAAAAATGAGGTACAGGGAGATATGTGGGCAGGGAAAAAATTCAGAGTTCTAGATCAAGCAGAACAGTTGTAACAAGATGAAATCAGGGATGTGACCATGTCTATATAAGGCTGAGATGGTGAGGTGGTCACAGGAGTTGGAAAAGATTGATGAATTAAAAGGGCAAGGTTTCTAACAAATCATCAACTTGTCAGCTAAGTTCTTGATTATAAAGGTAAAGACTGGGACAGAAAGAAAGATTGTAAATCACATTTTAAACTTTTGAAATAAGAATAACTTGTCCAGTGTCACAAAGAAAATCATTAACAATCTATTGTTAATTATCTCTATTAATCCCAGGTCCTCATATTTTAACTCCAGGACTCTCACTACACCACTAGTGCTCTCCCTTGCCTAAATCCCTTCATTTTTATATATTTCCCAGAAGTATATTATACTTACAAATTTTATTTTCTTTTTTAGCTCTGAATTGATTGTCCCTCCTGGTCCAATTTGTGCAATCACCGATTTGAACGTATTTTCGAGCTTCAAAAAATAAAAAATAAAACTATGGTGCCAAGAAGGTGATAAAAGACATAATATCAAGAGGATACAAAATGACATTTCTTTTACTTCAGCAAACATTTTTCAACAGAAATCAACAAGCAAGTTGGACATATTCAAGGATTATTCATTCAGCTAAGATTTATAATCAAAAACATGGTCTTACATTGAAATTTCCCATCATAATCAATGTTATCTTCTACAATTACGTTAACGTTATTCAAGTGGAAGAATCTTCACCTACCCATTATTTTTATCTAGAACTTTTCCTTCTTATAATTCTTAGTTAACACTGTCAGTTTGCCAACACTCTTCTTTTTTTAATCTAAGAACAACTCTCCTAATGACAGTCTATGGCTCTCTAATGAGCATTGGCTAACAGCAGAATGGATTTCTATTTGTTTCCATTTTCCAACTTCATTTCTGGCACTAAAGTTTTTTAAAAACCTAGCACTATCTATTATTACATTTAGATTGAAATCCTGAGAGAACCTCTGTTCCTTTGAGTTTGATATTAGAATAACTTTAAAGGCACTTATTTTCAAATATGTATTCATTGCTTTATCAGATTTAGTAAAGATTTAGAGATTCCAAGGGACTTCTATATGAAAAACTAAGTCTACTTATTCCTAAAATAACTAATTTTAGTTTTAAAAATTTTAAGTTGTTTTTTAAATGTCTGGTTGGCATATGTTCTATTTAAGAGGAAAGCAATGACTTTTTAAAAATCATTACCACTTCCAAAGTTTCTCACCTGGTTTAATTTTTCAGACTGGTCCAAAGAAGTTGTCTCCATGCCATTCAATTCTGTGGTTTTTACTGGATGTGGCTGTTTCAGTGGTTCAGTAGCTGAGGCAGGTTCTGGTAAATATGTCCTTACTATAGGGGTTGGCATAGAGGATTTGGGTTGCTTTGTTCCAACTTGTGGTGTTTTACCTTATATGTGTAAAAGAAAAGTGAAAAAAATCACATCAAAGGTCAAGCTTATTGATTTAACATGCTTTCAAGAGACTATTAATTTATCCCCACAATTTTATCATTTTATTAATAAAATAAGATTGAGAGAAAGACCATCAACTACTCACATTAGGGAAGAAATTATTCAACCAGGTTCCCACTTGTTAAATGGTACCTACTTCAACCATAATTGTAACAGGTAACCTTCATCTTAACGAGATTGCTTGTAAAGTGGGAAAAAACTGTACTGAACAATAGATTCAGCAGTCCAAAATGAAAACACATGAAATCCAATTTTGCTAAATAAGTGATTTTTGGCAAATAACTTACTTTTTTGAACTTCAGTTTCCTCATTTGTAATATATATATATGTATATATATATGTATATATATATATATATATATATAAATACCTAGGCTGTACATATTGAAGACAAACTGGCATAGATCTCTCTCACCTGACAATCCAAGGTTAATTTGGTTAATTTAATGGGCATTTCTCCCTATAGCTCCATTCATTCCCCAAAGCTGTGCCCCTGGAAAGGGAAAATGATTACACTTTCAAGTGTGCTCTCCTGCTAGATCTTACAAGTCTATATTGCCTACCTTCCAAGGATCTTGTAAGGATCAAATGAAAATCTATATAAAAATTCACTTTGTAAATGATTAAGAATCATAAAGTATAAGAAAAAACAAAGTATTATTATACTACAAACCATACCGAAGTTCTTTTAAGTACTATTTAAGCACCAGATAGGCTAGAAAACTGGTGCCACTAGATAAAAGTATTTTAAATGATAAAAAATTATGAGTTAATATATGTTTATATCTACTAAGTTATAATAAGTGTGGAGAAAAAAATCTAAATTTGTTAGGGATGCTGAGTCTCTTACCTGCTGGTAACCCCCTCTTCTGTTCACTTGGTATATTTCGCTTTAAGGTCAACAAAGAACCTGCCCTGGTCTGCTCAACAGCAATGATATCTGAAGCTGCACTCAGGACTTCAAACATAGAAAGAAAACCATATTGCATATATTGGAATGACCGTCCAAATCGCTTTGCAAAAGCCTTTTCAAAATCAGAAAGGAGTATTGGAGAAAAAGCCAGGAGGTCCCTTAGCTCACTCTTTACCACAGCTGGAAGAATGGGAGGTACCCTTCCCCGATAAGGTAGTCTCCGACGAGAGCCAGAACTAGAACCAACATTTGCCCTTCCTTTCTGTGTGGAATTTCGAAGTTTGTTACTACTTCTTTGTTTTGCAACCAAACTTGCTATTCCTTTAGTTGTTTCATCTGGAATGGCTGAAAATGGAAGAAAAGGGTACATTCAGACTCTGTAGTTCCTCCCTGAGCTCCCTATATACAACCTTTCATTTTATTTGGCAGTAGATAATAAACTATGTGTATATATGTTATATGCTTATATAAAATACTATTTTTTACATATGGATACATAGACATGTATCACATAGACACAAAAAACATACACACACATGCAGTTCTCATATTGCCTGGTGTTTTAATTTGCACTTGGGATGGGATGCACTTGGGATTAAAAAAAAAAAATCTGAGCCACAAGAATAGATATCACATCTAGTGTTTTCCTTTCTTCCTATACTTCCTGTTTTTTTGTTTATTTCAAGATTAGCCTTTCCAGAGGATAGAAAGGAGAAGCACAAATATTGCTTATAAACTCTGAGAATTGAAATTCATGTAAAATGATTTTGTTCATCAATATTTCTCTAGGGATCTAAATATTAGAAACACTACAGTATGAATGAGAGAATGGTGGACTTGATAGTCCAAGACCTAAGTTCAAATCCTGCTTCAGAATTTAGTAGCTCTAAACTGCTGGCCAAGTCACTTAACTTCTCTGGGTTCCAGTTTCTTCATCTGTAAAATCAGAGGGTTGGAACTGATAATCTCAAAGGGACCTTCCAATTAATTTACTAATTTTGTAAATCTATAATCCTGTACATCAGAACAAAATTGAATTTGAATCCTACTGATGGAACATTTACTCAGATGTGTGATCCTGGGCAAGCCCTCATTCACTGGAGCATGAAGTGGCCCAGGTTTGTAAAAGGGGCAAATTATGTCTAGCTTCTAATAAAGAGTCTTAGAAACAGATGGCATCTGCCTTTTGAGGATCAGATTAACTAAGTAGAGAAATGCTCATCATCAATAAGTTAGATACTTGTTAAATGTTTTTGCCCATGAAAAACCAAATAAAAAAAATGCAAAATAAAAAGTCATGTACACGCCCCTTTCCCAATTTCTGCTTCTTCAACTACAGTGATAAGATTGAAGGAAAAGAGGGCAGAGTATGTTAAGAATTGCAGTTTTTAGACCATCTAAAAGAATTAAGTTAAGAACCCTGTCCAATGACATATTAGAAGAACTGAATTTCACTGATATTGGCTTTCTTGCTATAAATGAAAACAGAAGAGATGCAAAATAAGCTGTCAGAGGTGGTTTTCATAATCCTTCCAAAGGCATCCGAGACATTTCATGGACATCTATCAGAGTGTTCATATTAATTATTTTTCTCAAAGATTATATCCAAAAAGCCTCATATTAATCAACATCCATTGAAGGCAAAGGGATAGAGAGCCTTTACAAAGAACTTAATAAGAACTTCAAAATCTAAGATATAATTTGATATACCAAGATCTCAATGCAAAAGGACTAGGTGGACAGAAACAAACTACCACACTGGAAAATATTGCTCAGGAGTAAGGAGAAGCCAAGGACTGTAGGTAACACAGCTCTATATACACCATGAATACTCTCTTTGAGAAAAGAATCATAAGGTATTGGACAAGGTAAGCACTAAACATAACAAAAATGACCCCAAATTAAGACAACTCTGAGGTACCACTACACACCTGTCAGATTGGCTAAAATGACAGGAAAAGATAATGATGAATGCTGAAAGGGGATGTAGGAAAGCTGGGACACTAATACATTGTTGGTGGAACTGTGAATGGATTCAACCATTCTGGAGAGCAATTTGGAGCTATGCTCAAAAAGTTGTCAAACTGTGCATACCCTTTGACCCAGCAGTGTTTCTATTGGGCTTATATCCCAAAGAAATCATAAAAGAAGGAAAGGGCAACATGTGCAAGAATGTTTGTGGCAGCTCTTTTTGTAGTGGCTAGAAACTGGAAACTGAATGGATGCCCATCAATTGGAGAATGGCTGAATAAATTATGGTATATGAATGTTATGGAATATTATTGCTCTGTAAGAAATGACCAGCAAGATGATTTCAGAGAGGCCTGGAGAGACTTGCATAACTGATGCTGAGTGAAACAAGCAGAACCAGGAGATCATTATACACAGCAACAACAAGACTATATGATGATCAATTCTGATGGACATGGCTCTCTGCAACAAAGAATTGTCTCAAACCAGCTCCAATTGTTCACTGAAGAAAACCATATACACCCAGAGAGAGGGATATGAAATGTGGACCACAACATAACATTGTCATGCGCTCTATTGATGTTTGCTTGCATTGTGTTTCCTTTCTCTGATTTTCTTTTTTTTTCTTGTAGATAGGGTTTTTCTTGCATAACTTCTCAAGCATTTCAACATTATTAACATGTAGTGGACTTCCTGCCATCTAGGGGAGGGAAGGGGACTGGGGGTAAAATTTGTAACAGAAAGCTTTGTAAAGATCAATGCTGAGGAAATACCCATACATATGTTATACAAATAAAAAGCTTTAATAATAAAAAAAGAATATTATTATTCTGTAAGACGACCAACAGGATGATTTCAGAGAGGCCTGGAGAGACTTGCATGGACTGATGCTGAGTGAAATGAGCAGAACCAGGAGATCATTATACAAGGCAACAACAATACTATATGATGATCAATTCTGATGGACATGGCTCTCGGCAACAAAGAAATGTCTCAAACCAGTTCCAATTGTTCAGTGAAGAAAGCCATATACACCCAGCGAGAGGGATATGAAATGTGGACCACAACATATCATTTCCATGATCTCTATTGATGTTTGCTTGCATTGGGTTTCCTTTCTCAGATATTTTTTGTTCATGTAGCTACGATTGTTCTTGCACAGCAAGATAAGTATGGAAATATGTATGCAAATATTGGACTTGTCAAGTATTTTAATATAATTAATATGTAGTGGACTTCCTGCCATCTAGGGGAGGGGAGGGGACTGGGGGGAAAAATTATAACAGAAAGCTTTGTAAAGATTAATGTTGAGGAACTACCCGTACATGTTATGCAAATAAAAAGCTTTAATAAAAAAAAACAAAAAAAAAACCAAAACTGACCCAATTATTGATAGAAAGTAACTTCTTTCTGATGAGTTATTTTTTTAATCAAGTATCTGTGTAGTCAGACCTGACTTGAGCTTGTTAAAGCATTAACTAAAATATAAAAGTACAGAGAATAAACATGAGAAAAAAGATAGCAAGTGCAATTATAATAATTTCAGCCTGACCTATTTACACAAGTTCTTGATGTAGTTACCCAGGGAATTCATGGAAAAAAGGACATCAATATAAAAAATTACAATAATTTCATATAGATGTTCAAGATGTAAATAAATTGCCATAATGACCGAGTTGTAAAAATCTTAATGAGAATCATCTTAATGAGAAAATATTTGACTTAATTTGTCAGGTAGAAAAGAAATGATAATCTAGGACCCGTACCAATGGAGAATATACATTAATTTCTAAAGTCACAGGGAAGGAGGTGGTAACAAAGGCATAGAATAATATCTTTGAACTACCAAAAAGTAAGAGCAAGAACATCAATAACCACTAAATCATGTCAACTTTAACTACAAAATTATAATAATAATCTACATGTGCATCAAGGTCAACCCTGGCAGATAATATTTAAAAAAAAAAGAGGCCAGTTTTCAAAAACAACATTCACATGCTGACCACATCATTACTATCACATAACTGACTAATATGTATAGATGGGCAGCAGATAAGAAAGTCAGGCCCTGAGTCAGTTAGCCCTGAGTTCAAATTTGACCTCACCCTTACCAGCTATATGATATGAACAAGTCACTTTACCCTATTTGCCTCAGTTTCTTCATCTGTAAAATGAGCTGGAGAAGAAATTGACAAAGTACAGGCTCCCTCTATGCTAAACAGCTTGTTGTCTATATGACAGGAGATTTTTGGTAAAACAAAATACTGTCTTAAATGCTTTTCTCCAACAAAATATCTGCCTGGTAAAATTATTAACAATTTATGAAAAATTTAATCAAGATAGTCTTGTTCAGTGGGTCTCTGAACATTTGTATCAAGTAAGAGTTTTTAGCAGGTTGAGAGGGCTAAAGTAGAAAATATAAGTGATATAAATTTATTTTTCCAATGGTCACTCAAGAGAAGAGATCCAGTGCAAAGTCCAAGTCAAACAGAAATTTCAGACAGATGGGTAAGTGCTCTAGATAGTTCTGTCTGCATGTGCCAGTTGGCTGACATCAAGTTCCAGAACATGCCAGTAATCTTCTAGATGGGCTCCAACTCAAGAGTTTCACTTAAAAAATAAGAGGCTAAAGAATGTCCATTATCATTATAGCATCAGTTGGATGGACAACCTATAGATCATATCTATAAGAATATTTTTTTTCCTGAACAGATACTGCAAAGGTACAAGTCACACCCAAAATTGAACAAGAAAAGGTAATTAACTGGATTGTCTTTGGGAGATGATTTAGTACCTTTCAAGACACCATGCTCTCAGAAACAAAGGCCCATCTTTTTAAAATCAACATTCTTCTAGTGAAGTTATATGGCTACAAATGACAAAATATTAAGAGCCTCTGGAAAAGTGGAATTGAGGGCAGTGGAGAGGTGTGTGGTGGGTGTACAACACATCACAAATACAGAATTAGAAAGAAGTTATCATCAAAAAAAAGTCTGGGTTACTTGTAGAAGGACCCCTGCCCTGCACTGATGTCCTTACTCTATCATTACCCAAAATGTTAGGAATTTCTGGAAGGACACTGACAAGAGTCACACATGATAAGCAGCCACGGCTCGCCTGTGACCCACATTACCCGTAAGGAGCAGTCCCTCAGTGAGTTCACAGATCCACTTAATGGATGCCAAATGAGCCTTGTGACACTGGTATTACTGCTCTCACAGGATCTGAGTACTTGGCGCCCCTGAAAGTCACATGAGTAATCACTACACAAACGGTCCCTAAAGCCAAGAGTCCCTTGGGGGGCTCAGCTACCTTTGAGAATCACGGTGCCGTCGCCGCAGGGGCAGACGCTGACCACGTCTGGCATGTCCAGGACCAGCTCCATGGTGGAGCGGTACCCCAGGATTCGGAGAGGCAGATGGTTGCCCACCATCAAGAGGTATTCCCTCTCCAGCTGTTGCGGGGTCAGCCCATCCTTGGTGGAGATGAGCAGGGAGCAAATCTCCTTGCGCAGGCATTCCTGGATCCTCTCTTGGTCAGACATGCTTCCTACACTAGAGGAGGATCGAGAAGCCACACATGTGCATGAGAAAAGGCGCTATTTCAAAAATTTAACACCAGCTGTGATAACTATTAAAATTAAAAAAAAAAAAAAAAAAAGGCAGCATCGGCAGGTTGGCCCCTCAGGACAGCCCAACCCAGCCCAGCCCAAGGGGCCGGTCCCATCCCCCCTCCGGGAGTTGTCAGACTTCTCGGGGGTTGGAGCTCAAAGTCCACCTGGCTCTCGGTTTGCTCTTGGGGGTGCACCGTAAAGTGGATGCAAAGCCCCGACCTCTGGCCCCGCCCCGCGGCTCGCTTCCCCACTCTTCCTCAGTCACCCTGGCCCGCGGCTCTCCCCTCGGCAGTCCCCTGCCCTGGTCTGGCACTTCCCCCCTCTCGCGGGCCGGACCCCAGCTCCGCAACGTTCGCCCCTAGCCCGCCGCCCCCCCAACGTCCGCGCACGGGCCCAACGTCTCCTCAGGCCGAGGTAGCTGGGCCAGTCCGGGCCTCCGCTGAACGAGGCGAGGGTCCCCGTACATCCGGGGGAGGTCTTTCCCCGCCGCTCACCCGGTGAGCTGGGCCACGGGGCCTCCGCTAGAGCTCGGCCCCCCTCTCTCTCCGGCCACTGCGGCCGCCGCCACTGCCTTCTCCCGCTGCGGGCTGTCCGGTGCACGTAGCTAGGCGGGCAGAAGAGCGAGCTGTGAAGGAGGGGCCTTGCGCCTGCGCAGCGGCGCCTGTCCGTCCTGACGCCCCGGACGCGGGACTCTGGGTCCCTGGCGGGAGGCTGCGCGAGGTCGTCGGGGCCCTCGGGACAGTTGGGGCGTCGCGAGGCCGAAGGAAAGGGCCGGGAGCGGGGGCGTCGCCGTCCTCCCCCGCCCCCTGCGACCCGGCCCACGCCAGTTCCCGCCGACCAAGGAAGGCTCGGGCCGCCCCCTTGGGGGCCGCGGGCCAGGAGCTCAGCACAGGGCGGGCGACCACAGCGGCAGTGCTGGGGATGGGGGCCCAGCAGCTCTCCCTCGGGACCCTGAGGCACCGCACCCGGCCTGTGACCGTTGGCCCCTGTGGCTGCGGTCCAAGGGCCCTGCGGAGAGGTGGAGGCAGGGGAGGCGTCGGTGGCGGGGCCAGCAGCAGGTGCGGGCAGGGGCATTTCAAGGCTGCTGGGAGCAGAGTGAGGTTGGAGCCTGAATACCTGTGGCACATCCCCGGGGGGAGTAGGATCGGAGCTGCCCTGACCACGGGGGTGGCCACCCGGAGGAGGAAGGGTGGGGGTGGCGTTGGCGGGCGCCACATGGGCCCTCGTGCCTGGCCAGCTCCCAGCGCCAGCCTTGCTTTAGCTCAGCCCTGGGCACAAGTACCCGGGGTATGCTGCCGGTGGAAAGCCAGAACCCACCCTTCTGGTGCCAAGCCTGCCACAGGGCTGAGGCTCCCAAGGGCCAAGTGGGCATACCAAGCTCCGGCTCCTCCCTTAGCCTGGCGTCAAAACTGTTAGCAAGCCTTCTGCTACTGGGAGCCCTCCGAGTTGGGGGCTGCCCTCAATTCTTGTCCCGCCATCCGGGCCTAGTCTGAGCAGTATCACACCAGTAACCTCTGACCCACAAATGGCGCTCCAGGCTGTGCATGAAGACTTCCCCAGATAGACCAATCCATTTTTTTTTTATTAACCTATAATAAATATACAGCTTCAGTTTGTATTACCTATTTGTGCTTCATTCTTTCTGGGAAGAAGCCGCGCCAGGATAATACTTATAGTAGGTGAAAGCCCTTGGGGTCTTGGAGGACAGGCACCAGTGCTGCACTTGTACAAGGGAGGGGAGGGGGCTACGAGCCAGGTCTACAGGCACAGCCTCTTAGTCTGGCAAAAAGAAAGACTTTTTCTTTTAGTAGTGGCTCTACCACTCTGGTTTTTTACAAGTGTCTTCGGCACCCAAATATTAACTGGTCTTCTGAGCTTGCAGACTGATCCTCTCTGATATACCCTTTTCATTTTAACATTTTAAAAATTTTAAGTATTGCATTCTCTCCTTCCTTCCTCCCCTACCTAATGAGGTGGAGAACAATATGATAGCAATTATGCTTGTGAAATCATTTAAGATATAGTTCTATTTTAAGGATTTTTTTAAAGTAAGAAAAATATATGAGACAATTATACTTGTTTGTACCCAGAGTTCATCAGTTCTCTCTGGAAGTGAATAGTGGATTTGTTTTTCATCATGAGTCCTTTGGAATGGTTTTGGATCGTTGTATTGATCAGAGTAGCCAGATCTTGGCAGGTCTTTATCATTATGATAATTGCACATAATTTTATCTCACAGTTGTTCTCACTTCACTTGGCTTCCCCACATATAAGACTTGAAGTGTTTTGTTTTGTTGTGAAGCTACCTCTTCCTCATTTCCTATATAGTACAATAGTGTTCCCTCACAATCTCATGACACAGTTTGTTAAACCATTCCCCAAATGATGAGTATTCCTCAATTTCCAATTCATTGCTACCACAAAAAGCTGCTATAAATATTATTGTACATATAGGTCCGTCTTCTTTGAGTCCTTTGGAATACATACCTAGTAATGATATTGCTGGGTCAAATTGCGAGTTTTCTAGCCCATTCTCATCTAGTTGTGAAATATTTACTGAATAAGAACACTTCACATCTTTAGAGCCTTCCACAATCTGGCTCCAAGAAATCTTTCTAGCCATATCATATACTACTCTCCATGATGTCTTCAGTTTCAGCCAAAGTGGATTTCTTGGCCATGCCTGTTTATCGATGTATATGCCTATTTTCACACACAATGGATTCCTCTTTCCTGGTCCCCACTCCCTCCTCCATTTCCTTCAGCTGAAGTCTCTAAAGTAAAAGCAAAGTTTGTCTCTCATAATACTTTGGACTTTTCCAATCCCAAGTCCCCAATTCCTTTCTTTAAAAATTGTTTAAGTTGTTTAATTTTCAAAATATATGCATAGTTCACTATTGATCAGAGAAATGCAAATCAAGACAACCCTGAGATACCACTTCACACCTGTCAGATTGGCTAAAATGACAGGAAAAGTTAATGATGAATGTTGGAGGGGTTGTGGGAGGGCTGGGACACTGATGCATTGTTGGTGGAGCTGTGAACGGATACAGCCATTCTGGAGAACAATTTGGAGCTATGCTCAAAAAGTTATCAAACTGTGCATACCCTTTGACCCAGCAGCATTTCTATTGGGCTTATATCCCAAAGAAATCATAAAGGAAGGAAAAGGCCCCACATGTGCAAGAATGTTTGTGGCAGCCCTTTTTGTAGTGGCTAGAAACTGGAAATTGAATAGATGCCCTTCAATTGGAGAATGGCTGAATAAATTATGGTATATGAATGTTATGGAATATTATTGTTCTGTAAGAAATGACCAGCAAGATGATTTCAGAGAGGCCTGGAGAGACTTACATGAACTGATGCTGAGTGAAATGAGCAGAACCAGGAGATCATTATACACGGCAACAACAGTACTATATGACGATCAATTCTGATGGACATGGCTCTCTTCAACAATGAAATGTTTCAAACCACCTCCAATTGTTCACTGAGGAAAGCCATATACACCCAGAGAGAGGGATGCGAAATGTGGACCACAACATAACATTCTCATACTCCTTGATTGATGTTTGCTTACATTGTGTTTCTTTATCTGATATATCGTTTGTGTAGATAAGATTTTTCTTGCACACCAATGATAAGTTAGGAAATATGTATACATATATTCGATTTGCCAATATTTTAACATAATTAACATGTAGTGGATATCCTGCCATCTAGGGGAGGGGTGAGGAGTTGGGGGGAAAAATTTGTAACGGAAAGCTATGTAAGGGTTATTGTTGAAGAATTACCCACACATATGTTATGCAAATAAAATAAAAATTAAAAAAAATATATGCATAGTTTTCAACACCCATCCTTGTGTTCCACATTTTTCTCCATCTTTTCTCCCCATTTTTCTCCTATTTGACAAACAATCCAATATATGTTAAATGTGCAATTTTTCTCTATATATTGACACAATTGTCATGCTACACAAGAAAAATCAGAACAAAAAGAAAAAAATGAGAAACAAAAAGCAAGCAAAAAGGTGAAAATACCATGTTGTGATCCATACTCAGTCCCCACAATTCTTTGGGTGCAGATGGCTCTATCACAGGACCAATGGAACTGGCCTGAATGTCTCATTGTTGAGAAGTGCCATGTCCATCAGAATTGATCATTGTATAAATCTTGTTGCTGTACATAATGTTCTCCTAATTCTACTCGCTATACTTAGCATCAATTCATGTAAGTCTCTCCAGTACTCTCTGAAATCATCCTGCTCATTTCTTATAGAACAATAATATTCTATTATATCATATACCATAACTCATTCAGCCATTCCACTCAGTTTCCAGTTTCTTGCCTCTACAAAAAGCTGCTATAAACATTTTTGTATATGTGGGTTCTTTTCCCTTTTTTTGTGATCTCTTTGGGATACAGACCCAATAGAAAAACTGTTGAATCAAAAGGTATGTACAGTTTGTTAGCCCTTTAGGCATAGTTTCATATTGTTCTCCAGATAGTTGCATCAGTTCACAACTCCACCAACAATGTATTAATGTCTCACTTTTCCCACATCCCCTCCAACAGTCATCATCTTTTCCTGCCATCTTAGCCAATTTGAGAGGTGTGTAGTAGTACCTCAGAGTTGTCTTAATTTGCATTTCTCTGAACAGTAGTGATTTAGAGCCATTTTTCAAATGACTAGAAATGGTTTTAATTTTATCTAAAAATTGTCTGTTCATATCTTTTGACTGTTAATTGAAGAATGGCTTGTATCCTTATAAATTTGAGTCAGTTCTCTCTATTTTTAAAATGAGGCTTTTATCAGAACTCTTGTATGTAAAAAGTTTTTCCCAGTTTACTACTTCCCTTCCAGTTTTTTCGGCATTGGTTTTGTTTGTACAAAAACTTTTTAACTGAATGTAATCAAAGTTATCCATGTACTCTAGTTCTTCTTTGGTGGCAAATTCCTTCCACAAATCTGAAAGATATACTATCCCTTGTTCTTCTAATTTGTGAATAATATCGTTATGTCTAAATCATGAACCCATTTCCACCTTATCTTGATATATATAGGGTGTTAGGTGTGGGTCAATGCCTAGTTTCTGCAATGCTAATTTCCAGTTTTCCCAGCAATTTTTGTCAAATAGAAAGTTCTTATCCCAGAAGCTGGGGTCTTTGGGTTTATCAAAAAGTAGATTACTATAGTCAATGACTATTTTGTGTCTTGTGAACCTAACCTATCCCACTGATCGACTACTCTATTTTTTTAATTAAAGCTTTTTATTTTTCAAAACATATGCATGGACAATTCTTCAACATTAGCCCTTGCAAAACCTTGTGTTCCAGTTTTCCCTCATACCCTCCCCTAGACGGCTGATAGTCCCATATATGTTAAACATGGTAGAAATATGTGTTAAACCTAATGTATACATATATAC
The DNA here is from genome assembly GCA_023553655.1 of Myrmecobius fasciatus. NCBI lineage: Eukaryota > Metazoa > Chordata > Mammalia > Dasyuromorphia > Myrmecobiidae > Myrmecobius > Myrmecobius fasciatus. Next base: position 184,278 of record JAJPUD010002524.1, read on the forward strand.
ATATTTATACAATTATTGTGCTGCACAAGAAAAATCAAATCAAACCAATAAAAAAAGAAACAAAATAAAATGCAAGCAAGCAACAACAAAAAGATTGAAAAAAATATGTTGTGAATCACATTCAGTTCCCACAGTCCTCTCTCTGGGTATAGATGGCTCTCTTCATCACTGAACAATTGGAACTGGTTTGAATCATCTCATTGTTGAAGAGAACCATGTCCATCAGAATTGATCATTGTATAATCTTGCTGTTGCTATGTACAATGATCTCCTGGTTCTGCTCTTTTCACTTAACATCAGTTCAGGTAAGTCTCTCCAGGCCTCTCTGAAATCGTCCTGCTCGTCGTTTCTTATAGAACAACAATACTCCATAGCATTCATATACCATATTTTATTCAGCCATTCTCCAACTGATGGGCATCCCCTCAGTTTCCAGTTTCTTGCCACTACAAAAAGGGTTGCCACAAACATTTTTGCACATGTGAGTCCCTTTCCCTCCTCTTATATCTCTTTGGGATATAGGCCCAGTAGAAACACTGCTGAATCAAAGGGTATGCACAGTTTGATAACTTTTTTGAGCATAGCTCCATATTGTTCTCCAGAATGGTTGGATCTGCTCACAGTTCCACCAACAATGTATCAGTGTCCCAGTTTTCCCACATCCCCTCCAACATTCATCATTACCTTTTCCTGTCATTTTAGCCAATCTGACAGGTGTGTTGTGGTACCTGAGTTGTCTTAATTTTCATTTCTCTGATCAATAGTGATTTAGAGCACCTTTTCATATGACTAGAAATAGTTTCAATTTCTTCATCTAAAATTATCTTCATATTGTTTGACCATTTATCAATTCATATTCTTTGACCATTTATCAGAGAGTGGCTTGAATTCTTACAAATGTGAATCAGTTCTAAATATATTTTAGAAATGTGACTATTCTTAGCCAGTATCAAATGATTTTGATGACAGCTGCTTCATAATATAGTTTTAGGTCTGGTACAGCTAGGCCACCTTCACTTGAATTTTTTCATTAATTCCCTTGAAATTCTTGACCTTTTGTTCTTCCAGATGAACTTTGTTATTTTTTCTACCTCTGTAAAATAATTTCTTAGGAGTTTGATTGGTATGGCACTGAATAAGTAGATTAATTTAGGTAGAATTGTAATTTTTATTATTTTACCTTGGCCTACCCATGAGGATTTGATATTCTTTCAATTGATTGGATCTGATTTTGTGGGGAAAGTGTTTTGTGCCAAGTATTACACCTGAGGGCAGCCGGGTCTTACCTCCTCCCAAGCTTAGGTGCACATCTGGACACGACCAGACCCAAAGCAGAGTCACAAGCCAGAGGAAGATGAAATAAAGTAGTTCTTTATTCTGCCCCCTTTACAACCAGCCTGCCTGGCTATATCTTCCCTTTTTTCATAGCCTCGCCTCCTTGCCTTGCCCCTCCTCCTTGCTTCCTTTCTTCCCCCAACCTCTGTGGTCACACCCTTTATCCACTAGCCCACAGATAGTGGAGCTCTCATCTTGATAACAGAGCACACCTCGGGCAAGTCCGTTTTTAAGATCACTTTGAATAGCTCTTTTACCTGAGCCATTATCAGTAATCTAGTCAAATCTCTGGAGACTCATGTACTCAAGGGAACTACACACCACACCCTCTGATCCTCAAGTCAAAAACAAACTTCTTATCAGGATCCCCAACTTTTTCAGCCCTAATGGTTTTGTAATTGTATTCATATAGTTCCTGACTTTGTCTTTGCCAGTAGACTCCCAAATATTTTATATTATCTATAGTAATTCAGCTCCTTTTTAAATGGTTCACTGAGAAGATGGAGTGAAAGGGAGGGTATGACAGTATAAGAAAATTTGCTTCACAAACTAAGACATTCCACCTCATTCTCTGTTGGTATATAAAAGTCCCAGTTAAAGATTAAGAAATCATAGGTTTGGGAGAGAGGAAAGAAAGGGAGAATTTGGAACTCAAAACAAAATTGTTTAAAAATGTTTTAATATGTAATTGGGGAAAATGTATACATGGTTGTTATGGGATCATAGATTTCGGACTAAAAGTGATGTTGGAAACTGTCTAAGTCAATTTTATCATGTTACAGAACAGTGAACAAAAACAATTTAGTTTCCGTAAACAAACATTTAAAAAGTTATGTGACATAACTAAAGTCAAACAGGCAAATGATGGAGAACCCAGGCCCTGAGTCTCCAGATAGAACTCTTTCTACAAAGTTGCTACCTGGTTTGTTTGTTTTAGCTCTAGTAAGTTGTTCCAAATACCTCCCATTTGATTTAAAAAAAACCGTCTCCACATAACCTGGAACGGGGAATAGTGGGGGCTCTGATATCTACAAGGCTTATATGACTATCCCCTAATCTAGTGTGTCCATGCTATAAACTAAATACAGGGCAGCTGGTACAATGGAAAGAGTGTAACACAGTGTTTGCTTTAGCCATTTTTATGGCCATTGGAACAAATTGTTCTCATCCACCCATTCTACTAGGGGAAGTTTTCATGTGCTCAGAGCATGGTTTGAGGCCTGTCAGTTACCTTTAACCTATTTTAGCCTATCTGCCATGATGGATTTACTGGGGTGCAGTTGATGTACATTCTACAGCTTTTTGAAGTCACAGGTGAGAACTGAGTGACAGGTGAACATCAAAGGTGGATGAGCAGCCTTGAAAAGGGCTTAATAGCCCTCACACCAGAGGTGCCAAACCTCTTGAACACATTCTACACCAAGACATTAGCAACTAATGAAATAAAGAAAAACTTCATTCTGGCCCCAGGCATGGAGATGAACAGCAAGTCCCAGCTAGCTGAACTACAGACAAGGGCAAAGAGAATATTGCATAAATACAATTAGAAAGGTAGATTGGGATCAGTTTGGGAAGAGCTTTAATAGATAAACAGAAAGATTTCTACTTGGTCTTAAAGGCAATAGGAAAAAGTTGGAATTTTTGAATTAAGAAAATCAGTTACACTTTAGGAAAATCACTTTGGCAGCTTTGAGAAAGATAGATGGGAATGGCAAGTAATTTGAGGCAGGGAAACCAAGTAGGAAGTTACCGACATAATCTAGGTGAGAGGTAATTAGAGCCTAGTGTTTGTATAAATAGGAAGGAAATAATTGCAAGTAACATTATAGAGAAAAACATGGCAAGACTAGGAAATTGATTGGATTTGTTAGCTAAAGTGAATGAGTTGATAATAACTATAAAGTTGTGAACCTCAGTACCTGGAGGGATGGATACACTTGCCAAAGCTAGGTAAATTTGGGATAGGGATGAGAAAAAAAGATAATTCTCTTTTAGATATGTTGAATTTGAGATACTATTCAGTTAAAATGTCCAATAGAGGGGAATTCCAGGGGCAGATCCAAGGTGGCAGAGTAAAGCCAAGAAGCTTGAGTTTTCCCAATTTCCCATGACACCAAGTCTCTGAACAGAACCTGACAGAATGAAATCACTCTCCAGCTCAAGATAGATTGGAAGGACTTCAAAAAAGATCAGTCTCACTGGGGTGGAAGAAATGCTCAGCCCAGTTAAGAAGCTTCCAGGAAAGCCAGTGAGAGGGTCTTAATTACAGTAGCTCAACAACTGGGATCCTCTGTCCTGGCCCAGTAGCAGAGCAGATAAATGGGGTAGCTTCCAGTTCCAGCATAGAGGGCAAATTGCAAACCTAGGAAACCAGGCTGTTACCTGGAAAGAGCAGGGAGCTACTCCTTACTGTGAGCAAGACATCAAACAAAATTGCCAGGAAACCAGGCTGTTTCTTGGAGACAACAGGTGGAGCTACCCCCTGCTGGGAGCAAGCCACCAAACAAAAGGGGCTCCTCAAAGCCAAGGCGCAGAGCTGCACAAGGAGTTTGGAACAGCACCCACTTTACCCCAGGAGTAGAGCTTGACCATAAAAGTCACAAAATAAGAGGAAAGTGTAAAGAGAAAGAAAGAAAATGAGCAAGAAACAGAAAAGAACCTTAACCACAGAAATCAGGGAAGACCAAAATACCACACAAATTGTCCACAGTGGAAATCTCAAAGAGTGATATTAATTGGTTTCAAGAACAAAGAGGCTTCTTGGAAGCTCTCATAAAAGATTTTAAAAAGCAAATAAGGTAATCTTGAAGATTACATATGTTTTGCAAATAAAAAGCTTTAATTAAAAAAATCACAATTGGCCAAATGCAGAAAAAATCCACTGAAGAAAACATTTTGAAAAGTGAATCAAAAGGAAAAAGAAATACAAAAGCTAACTGAAGAAAATCACACATTAAAAAATTAGAATCAAGCAAAGAGAAGCTAATGATTCTATGATACATCAAGAATCAGTAAAAAAAAAAAAGCAGTAAAAAATGAAAAAAATGGAAGAAATGTAAAATATCTCATTGGAAAAACAGCCAATTTGAAAAATAGATCTAAGAGAGACAATTTAAAAATTATCAGTCTATCTGATGTCCATGACCAAAAAAATGAGCTCAGATAGCATTCTTCAAGAGGTCATCAAGGAAAACTGCCCTGAAATAATAGAACCAGAGGAGGAAATAGTCACTGAGAGTATCCATCATTTACCTCTGGAAAGAGATCCCACAAGGAAAACCTCAAGGAATATTGCTGCAAAATTCTAAAACTATAGTTTCAAGGAAAAAATACTACAAGCTGCTAGACAGAAGCAATTCAAGTATCAAGGAGTGGCAGTCAGGATTACCTAGGATCTGGCAGTATCTACTCTAAATGATCAGAAGGTCTGGAAGCCCTATTCTGGAAGGCAAAGTACTTGGGATTACAATCAAGCATCAGCTATCCACTGAGACTGAGCATCATCTTTCAGAGGAGGAGATGGATCTTCAATAAAGTAAGAGACTTTCAATCATTTCTGTTGGAAAAAAAAAACAGAACTAAACAGAAAATTTAATCTTCAACCACAGGACACAAATAGGGGAAAATATATATTATTTAAAGGTTAAATTGTTTACAATCCTAGGTAGAAAAATATCTGTAACTATAATTTGTATCTGTTCTTGGGGCAGTTGGAGGGGGCATATATGAATAGAGAGTATGGATATAAATGGACTCTGATGTGATGATATCAAAGAAAAAGATATTTAGGGATAGAAAAATGATTGTATTGGAAAGGGGAGCTAAAATGGAACAAATTAGATGGCATAAAGAGGCATAAAAGACATTACAATATAGGGAAAGAAGGGAATGGGATGAGCATTGTTTGAAGCTTAATTTAATCAGTTTTGGCTCAAAGGGGAATAACAATCACTCAATTGGGAATAGAAATTTATCATATTTTATAAGGAAGTAGCAGGAGAAAGGGAAAAGAAAAGGGAGGGACTAGATAGAAGGGCAGAAACACCAGAAGAAAGAGGTAAGAGAAGGGAGGAAGGGTGATACAGGGGAGGGCAGATAGAGAAAGAGATGGGTTAGAAACAAAACATTACTAAAAAGGGACAGAGTGGAAAGAGAGAACAGAATTATATATAGGGGAGAAAATAGGATAGAGGGAAATACAGAGCTGGTAATCCTAACTGTGAATGTGAGTAAGATGAACTCTCCCATAAAATGGAAACAAATAACAGAGTGGATTAAAAGCCAGAATCCTACAATATGTTGTTTACAAGAAAAACACTTGAAACATATATACACTGTAAGAATAAGAGGCTAGAGCAGAATTTATTATGCTTCAGCTGAAGTAAAAAAAAACTGGGGTAGCAATTCTGATCTAAGATAAAGCAAAAGTAAAAAACATCTAATTTAAAGAGCTATGGATGGAAACTACATCTTATTAAAGGATGCCATAGAAAATGAATCTATACTGAATCCATGTGCATCAAATGGTACAGCATCCAAATTTTTAGAGATGTTGTCAGTTACAGGAAGAAATAGTAAAACTAGTGGTGGACCTCAACCTTCCCCTCTCAAAATTAGATAAATCTAAACACAAAGTAAACAAGAAAGAAACTATTGAGTTAGAATCTTAGAAAACTTAGATATGATAGAGCTCTGGAGAAAATTGAATAGGGACAGAAAGGAATACGACTTTCTCAGCAGTACATGGCACTTACACAAAAATTGGCCATGTATTAAGGCATAAAAACCTCACAGTTAAGGCAGAAATAATAAAGACTTTCTTTTTAGACCATGATGCAATAAAAGTTACATTCAATATAGGGCCCGGGAAAGATAAACTAAAAATTAATTGGAAATTAAATAATCTAATTCTAAAGAATGAGCGGGTCAAACAACAGATCATAGAAACAATAATTTAATCCAAGAGAATGACAATGAGACAACATACCAAAACCTATGGGATATGGCCAAAGCAGTCCTGAAGGAAAATTTTCTATGTCTAAATGGTTATATGAATAAAATAGAGAAAGAGATCAATGAACTTAGTATACAATGAAAAAAAGCTAGAAAAACAAAATTTAAACCCCAATTAAATACCAAATTAGAAATTCTAAAACTCAAAGGAGAGATTAATAAAATTGAAACTTAAGAAAACTATTGAACTAATTAATAAAATTGAGAGTTAATAAAATAAAATAGATAAACCTTTGGTTAATTTGATTAGAAAAAAGAAAGGAAAAAACCCTAATTACCAGCATCAAAAATGAAAAGGGTGAACTCACCACCAATGAAGAAGAAATTAAAGCAATAATTAGGAGCTACTTTGCTCAACTGTATGCCAGCAAGTCTGACAATCTAATCAAAATGGATGAATATCTACAAAAAAAAGAAAGAAAACAAATTGGTCAGATTAACAGAAGAGAAAATAAAATTTTAAAATAGTACCATTTTAGAAAAAAGAAATTGAGCAAGCCTTCAATGAACTCCCTAAGAAAAAATGCCCAGGGCCAGATAAATTTGCAAGTGCATTCTCCCAAATATTTAAAGAACAATTAATTCCAATACTAGTAAACTATTTGGAAAAATAAATAAAGGAGTACTGCCAAGTTCCTTCTTTGACACAAATATGGTATTGATACCTAAACTAGGAAGAGCCAAAATAGAGAAAATTACAGACCAATTTTCCTAATGAATATTGATGCAAAATTATTATTTTTATTTTGTAATAGCTTTTTATTTTCAAAACATATGCAAAGATATTTTTCAACATTCACCCTTGCAAAACCTTGTGTTCCAATTTTTTTCTCCCTTCATTCCCCTCACCCCTTCTCCTAGATAGCAAGTAGTCCAATGTATGTTAAACATGTGCAATTCTTCTATACATATTTCCACAATTATCATGCTACACAAGAAAAATCAGGTCAAAAAGGAAAAAAATGAGAAAAAAACCAAAAAGCAAGCAAACAACAAAAAAGGTGAAAATACTATGTTGTGATCCACACTCAGTTCCCACAGTCCTCTCTCTGGATGCAGATGTCTCTCTCCATCACAAGTCTATTGGAATTGGCTTGAAACACCTCACTGTTGAAAAGAGCCACATCCATCAGAATTGATCATCAAATAATCTTGTTATTGCTATATACAGTGTTCTCCTGGTTCTCTTCACTTTACTTAGTATCAGTTCATGTATATCTCTCCAGGTCTCTCTGAAATCATCCTGGTCATCATTTCTTATAGAACAGTAATATTCAATATATTCATATACCATAATTTATTCAGCTATTCTCCAATTGATGGGCATCCATTTAGTTTCCAGTTCCTTGCCACTACAAAAAGGGTTGCTACAAACATTTTTCACACAATATGGGTGCTTTTCCTTTTTTTATGATCTCTTTGGGACACAGACCCAATAGAGACACTGCTGGAGTTTAATAGCCCTTTAGGCAGTTTCAAATGATGCAAAAAAATTTAAATAAATTATCAGCAAAGAGATTGCAACAATTTGTCATCAAGATAATACACTATGACCAAATGGAATTTTTACGAGCAATGCAGCAGGGCTGGTTCAATATCAGGAAAACTATTATCATAATTGATCATATCAGTAATAAAACTAACAGACTCATATGATAATCTCAATAGATGTAGAAAAAGCTTTTGACAAAATACAGCACTCATTTCTATTAAAAACACTAAAGAGCATAGGAATAAAGGGAGTTTTCCTTAAAATAATAAGCAACAAACATTATAATGGGGAGAATTTGGATGCATTCGCAATAAGATAAGGGATAAAACAAAGATGCCCACTATCATCATTATTATTCATTATTGTACTAGAAATGTTGGCTGTAGAAGTAAAAAAAGAAAAAGAAATTAAGTGAATTAAAATAAACAATGATGAAATAAAACTATCCCTCTCTGCAGATATGACAGAATACTTACAGAATTCTTGAGAATCATCCAAAAACCTACTTGAAACAATTAACAGCTTTGGCAAAATTGTAGGATATAAAAACCCCACACAAATCTTCAGCATATCTATATATTACAAACAAAGCCCAGCAGCAAGAGATAGAGAAATTCCATTTAAAATATTTGGGTACCTGGGTTCCTGGATTTGTCAACACAAACCCAGGAATTGTATGAACACAATTACAAAACACTTCTTATATAACTAGATCTAAACAATTGGAAAAATATCAATTGCTCATGGGTAGGCTGAACTATTATAATAAAATGACAATTCTACCTAAATTAGTCAATACCATACTAATCAAACTGGCCAAAAAATTATTTTACACAGATAGAAAAATAATAACAAAATTCATCTGGAAGAACAAAAGCTCAAGAATATCAAAGTATTAATAAAAAAATATAAAGGGCAGTGGTCTAGCAATATCAGACCTAAAACTCTTATTATAAAGCAGCAGTCATCAAAACCATTTGGTACCAGTTCCAGTTGTTCAGTGATGAAGAAAGCCATATACACCCAGGGAGAGGCCTGTGGAATCTGAGTGTGGACCACAACATAGCATTTTCATGCTCTCTATTAATATTTGCTTGCATTATGTTTTCCTTCTCAGGTTTTTTTTTTCTTGTAGATCCAATTTTTCTTGTACAACAAGATAACTGTATAAATATGTATACATATATTCGATTTGTCAAGTATTTTAACATAGTTAACATGTATTAGATTTCATGCCATCTAGGGGAGGGGGTGGGATCTAGGAGGGAAAAATTTGCAACAGAAAGCTTTGCAAGGGTCAATGTTGAAAAATTACCTATGCATATGTTTTGCAAATAAAAAGCTTTAATAAAAAAACATTTGGTACTGGCTAATAAATAGAGTGGTGGATCAGTGGAATAAATTAGCTCCACATGGCATAAGCAATGATTATAATAATCTAACATTTGATAAACCTCCAAACTCCAGCTTCTTGGAAACTCACTATTTCACAAAAAAATTACTGGGAAAACTGGAAAATAATATGTCATAAACCAATATCTCATACCCCATCCCAAAATAAGGTCAAAATGGATACATGATTTGAGCATAAAGGGTGATACCATAAGCAAATTAGGAGAGCAAGAAATAGTTGACCCATCAGATCTTTGGAGAAGGGAGGAATTTATGACCAAATAAGAACTAGAGAAAATTATGAAATGTAAAATGGACAACTTTAATGACATTAAATTAAAAACTTTTTGCACAAACAAAATCAACACAAATGATTAAAAGGGAGGCATAAAGTTGGGAGGAATTTTATAGATTTTTTTTTCTGACAAAGGCCTCATTTGTACAACATATAAAAAACTGTGTCAAATTTATAAGAATACAAGCCATTCCCCAATTGATAAATGGTCAAAGGATATGAACAGATAATTTTCAGATGAAGAAATTAAAGTCATCTATAATCATATGAAAAAATGCTCTAAATCACTATTGATTAGAGAAATACAAATTAAAACAATTCTGAAGTTCCACCTCACCTCTCAGATTGGCTAAGATGACAAGAAAAGATAATGATAAATGTTGGAGGGGATGTGGAAAATATATGTCCAGTGGAGTTGTGAAATGATCCAACCATTCTGGAGACCAACTTGGAACTATGCCCAAAGGGCATACCCTTTGATCCAACAGTGCCACTGCTGGGTTTGTATCCTAAGGAAATCATTTAAAAAAATGCGGAAAGGACCCACATGTGAAAAAATGCTTGTAGTAGCTCCTTTTGTGGTGACAAAGAATTGGAAAATGAGAGAAGGGCTGAATAAGTTATGGTATATTAAAGTAATGGAATATTATTGTTCTATAAAAATGATGAACAAGCTGATTTTAGAAAGGCTTGGAAAGATTTACATGAATTGATGCTGAGTGAAACAAGCAGAACCAGGAACACATTGCACACAGTAACAGCAAGAATGTGCATATAAAAGACTTGGTTCTTCTAGGTGATTCAGTGATCCAAAGCAATCCCAATAGATTTTGGATGGAAAATGCCATCTGCATCCAGAAAAAGAAATATGGAGATTGAATGAAAACCAATTCATGCTATGTTCCCTTTTTCTTTTTTTTTTCTTCTAGTGATTTTTTCTTGTGGTTTCCCCCTTTGTTCTACTTTTCTTTGGAAAATGTGTTTTTTTTAAGCACTTGTACAACCAGGAAAAAAAATGTCCAATAGATCATTAGAAATGCAGGTTAGAGTTCAAGGAGAGAGATTAGGGTTGCATATGTAGAAGTGAAATCACTAGTATCGAGATGATAAATAAAACTATAAAAACTGAACTTGCCAAATGAGAAAATATAGTAGTAAGTGAACTACTTAAATCCATCGTTAGGGTACATAATATGGATGACAATTCAGCAAAGAAGATTGAGAAGTCAGCCAGATAGGAGAGGCAAGAAAAAGCAGTTTTACAAAACCCCAGGCAGAAAAAAATGATTAATAATAGCAAATGATGCAAAGAAGTCAAGAAGAATGAGACCTGAGAAAAGACAGATTTAGCAATTAGATTACGGATACCTTTGAAGAGAGGAAGTGAACCTTGTAGGAAAAAGGCAAAACTGAAGCTATGTGGGAGCAAAAACAATGGACTACCATCACAAAACGCCTAGTGTGGGTTTTTTTTTTTTGCATTTCATGTTTTTATTGAAAAGCTATGGAATAAATACCACACATCATTTTCAAAGTTGCCATGCTTTTTTTTGTGTTTCTAAATTTTCTTGTTTTCTGCTGTGCACTTTTTCCCCCTCCCCATCACTTTACTAAAATGGCTTTCTCAAAGGTCACAATGAACTTTCAGTCACTACATCTGTATAGAATCCTAGTGAGGAACCTCAGTGAGTCTCAGACATGCTTTTGTGTAAATTTGTTTGCTGTGAACTTTAAAATGAACTCCTAGCTATCTGATAAATCTCAGGAAGCTTTAGGAGGATTGGCCATCCTCCTGGCACCTTTATTAATGAATATCTTTATGGCAGGCTTATGTTAATTGCAGAAACCTGATCACTTCCTGGAGTAAACAATCCTTCTAAAGAAATACACAAATGTTCTCTGATGGACCTCTTGTGATGGAGCATCCCTGTACCTGGGGGAGGACTGCTTCCTCTCAAGGGCCATGTATCAACTGAGAATATTTAATGTAGTGCCTTCTTTGTTCTCAGGCTATAAAAACCCCTTACCATTGCCTAACAAAGCTTCCCTCTTGAGATCCTGCCTAGCTGTGACCTAGGTTCTCTCAGATGTTAGCGATTCCTCATAATGGTGATGATGTTTGTTGTCTATTGTCTATTTCTTATATTGTCTTGGTGATCAATGTGTTTGTTAATTGCACATTGCTTTCTTTCATACTATAAGTTTTCTCTTATATCTTGTTTAAATCAAGGTTCTGAGCAGTAATACCCTCTTTAAGGTTATGCCTTTTGAATGCAAATTCTGAACCTAAATTAATCTTATAATATCTACTATTCTTTTCTCATTCCTCATGCTCTTGTAGCTTTTGACACTATTATTACTATAAAATTATGCCCAAAGAGTTTGTGTATACTTTTTGACCCAACAGATAATGGAAAAGGAAAAGAACTTTTATGTTTTGAAATATTTAGAGCAATTCTCTTTGTTGATGGCAAAGAATTAGAAATTGAGGAACTTTCCATCAATTGGGGCATGGCTAAAAGAGTTGTAGTATATGATTGTGATGGAATACCACTGTGCTATAAGAAATGAGGAGATGGTTGATTTTAGAAGACCACATAAAGACTTGAATGAAATAATAGAAAGTTAAATGAGCAGATCTAAGAGAACACTGTATACAGTAACATCAGTATTGTTGTAAGAATTTTGAACAACTAAGTCATTTTGAATCTGATATATTGAGTATTGAGCATAATATATTATTATACATATCTGAATTAACTTTTACAAAGGACTGCATAGAAGTATATATAAAATGGTTTTACCTTTGAGAAAGCCATTTTAGTATAGTGATGAGGTCAAAAGGCAGATTATAACAAGCATAAGAATAAATCAATACTGAGTTCATAAATATGGACTATTCTTTCAAGGAGTGTTATAGGGAAAAAGAAGTATAAAACCTTAAGGGGATGGAAGTGTAGGTCATGAAGATTTTTGAAGAATAAAAAGACCTGAGCATGTAGGAACATTATTGGCAAAAATGCAGTAGACAAAGAGGGACTAAAGATAAGAAAGAGGGAATGATTTATGAGGAAAGCATCCTAGGGTGGACAGAGGATCAAAAGCACAAGTAGGAGGTTGACATGGAGAACCACTGCTTCCTCTGAGATTTCTGAAAAACAGAGAATAGGTAAGAGAGAAGTTTTTTAAGTGTGGAGGAGGGAAGATGAAGGAGCTCATGCTAGCTAGGCCTTATTGGGAGCAAAAGAGATATGGGTCTGGGGGGAACTTTAAGTGAATGGAGAAAGTTGGGATAGCCACTATGTACAGTATGATAGGAAATCAATCAATGCTGAGTAAAAGGATTATCCAGGAATATGAAGAATCCAGTTTAATTAAGTCATTTGAATTTGTAGTGGAATTAGGCTGGTTTCCTGACTTTGGCAAAATAGAACAAATATTGGATTTGGAATTAGTGGACTTTAAATTCATATTTTAGTTTTGCTCTTAGGACCTAAATGGAATACACACACACACACACACACACACACACATTTTGGCCAAGTTGTTGAATTGTTCTGGGTTTTCAAATGTCTCATCTCTAAAACTGAGGGAGTTGGACCCTTCCATCTCCTGTTATTGCATTCAGTAATTCCTAGTATTACGAAGGACTGCTCCAGTTCCAGCCAGTCCTATAACTTATTGAGATTAAATACCAATAATTAATTATGTATCCTGTACAGAAAGAAAAAAAAGATATACAAAGATAAGAGCTTCCTTAATTTTATATAATGTAAACAGTGAACATTAACATTTAAATTGGCCTATTCAGCTTCCAATTAATTTCTAAGACTGGCAAAATATAAAGAAATAAAAATAAGTACAAAGCTAGGAGTACAAAAATATGTATGTGCTACAAGAGAATGACCCACAATTCCAATTAGACAGGAATTCAAGAGCAAACAAAAGCTTCTTTACACTCCCCTCACATGTTTATCTAGCAGTAGAATTAGATAAATCATCAAGAAACCAAAAGGGCCAACACAGCACTGAGTTTTACTGATCTCAAGCATAAACTCTTTGGGAATATTGATGAAGCTTTTTTAGTTATCTTTCTTCCTAAGCCTTTAGTGGAAAATCTAAGGCTCTGAATCTCTCCTATTTGGCCACAATTGTTCATCATACTTTCTTTTCAGAATTTAAAGTGCTTTTTCCCCCTAAGGGATAATTTATAATTCCTACCAGACTTTGGTGATGATTATCAAGTAGATTTGCCCCCTGTATTTAGGCAGGACAAGAAGTACAAGCTATTGTGAACTACCAGTTGGAAGACTCAGGATCCTACATGGTCAACCATTATCCTATTTAGATGTCACATTCTTCCTCTACACCCAGGAAATGAAAGTTCCTTGTCTTTGTACCTCTAGCACCTTTCCCAGTGTCAAGGCATACTTATTAGGCAATTTATTAAAAGCTTGTTAGATTAGACTAAATTGGATGGATTGCCCCTTGACATCCAATTAGAGTCAATCATCTTTTGTTTTCTCCTAGAAAGAACTACCTCTAATATTTAACAAAAAAAATCAGCTGGCTCTAGAGTCACTATACCAGTTGCTAAAATTCAAGACGAGTATACTTTATATGTTTTTGTATAGTACTTTACTGGCTACAAAGGGTTTTCACATGTATTATTAATTTTAGATCAATTTAGTTTAAAACATATTTTTATTAAGCAACTACACTGTGCATATTAGAAACTATATTAGATGTCATAGATTGCATTCAGTGATGAGTAATAACCACAATATTTGATAGATATCATTATATATTCATTATTTCATTATTTAAAATAGCCCTTTATTAATATCTTGTATCTTTACATCAATAATTTCTCAGCCCACTACAGACTGTAACTATTTTGATATATTGAGCCTTTGATTTTTTCTTTGACTTTCTTTATGAATATTCCTAGTAGTGGGAGTGCTGGGCCAAAGAAGATAGTCACTTTTTCCTGTATAGTGCAGAAACTGCATCCACCTCTCCTTCTCCTTCTGTATTGTATGAGCCCCTTCTCTGAGGAGGGCAGGCCATCCTGGGCCAGGGTCTCCCATGTCACAAATCGATTCTAAAGTTCTTAAGAGAAACCTTGAGAGTGTCACTTTTTCTGACCACGAAGTGAGCACTTGCCTTTTGTGAGTTCTCCATTAAATAATTTTTTTGGCAAGTGTACATTTGGCATTTGACTAATGGGACCAGCCCAACAGAGCTGTGCCCTCTGCTGTAGAGTTGGAATGCTTGGTGATTTAGTGTGAGAAAAAATCTCATTGTCTGATACCTCATCCTGCCAGGTGATCTGCAGAATCTTCCTCAGACAATTCTATGCTATGGTCCTTATTCATTCCTTTTTGTCGTATTACTTGTCTTTTTAATTCATAAATGTGGTTTCTACTTTTTCTGACCCATGCCTTACTATATATATATATATTTAACTGTCATCATTTTAACTCCACTAGATTTGTAGAATTTCAGCAATCACCTGGCTGTTAGAAATAATACTCGACACTGAAAATCAGATATCGAGGCAAATTTATTAAAGAAGAATTTTAAGGAATCGTCTTAATGCCAGAAGCAGGCCCCATTCCTCTTCTGGAAAAGGGAGCCCAGAGTACAAAAGTGGGAGAACCTTTATACTTGCTGGTGTGGTGCAGCCCTCCCCTTCAGAGAATGCATTGGTCCAATCTTTCTGATATATCTACATGTTTCCCCTTAATATATATATGTATATGTATAAAACATATTTAATAATATATATGTATAAAACATGTCCCCCCCATCATACATCCCATGTTCAAAAATGGCAGAAAACTCCTCCTGGGGGGTGTTGTTTAATATTCAATTAGCTTATTAAGCAGGCTCAGTGGTGATTTGGTCAAGACAAGTCACTGACCCCACCAGTTTGGGCTGGATGGGCTATTATCTTAAGTTTGTAGTTTTCTCAAAACGACAAGATTCTTTCTGATTGGCTGAATCCACTTGTGCCTTCCTAGCTCCCACTTCCTTGTTTGCTCAAAGCTTCTATTGATCACTTAATTATTCTGTGAACCCTAACCTTCCTTAACCTCTCACCTTCTGAAAACCTCTTGGTCAGTGGTACCCACTCTCCCACACTACCCTGAAGCTTGTGACACTGTAGAAGCCTGACTTTTCAGCATTTCTCACATGGCTAAGAAGGATGCCCCAGGTTATACCAGGTTATAGGAACAGAAGGCCAGAAGAGGGAATTAATGGCAATACTCCATAGCAGTGTCTAAAAACAGCATCAGAGAATTGTAGGGCTACCTTCAGATGTCAACCAAAGATTGATGGAGGGGAGAGAAATTGAGAATTATTAGAGCTTTGAAAATCTCAGGTTGGTGAAGATCTATATTTCTCTTCCTTAACGACCTTGTGAAGAATTCCCTCATTAATCTTATTATCATTAGAGAGGACTCTGAATTTGGGAACTTTTGATCTGAGTTATTGAGTGTGATGGACTGTGGAGACAGGCACCCCTAGGAAACTTCTCATTCTATTATTTCTCCAGAATTCTCTCCCTTCCCAGATTCATTATTTCATTTGACTGCCCTACTGCCCCATCTTCATGTGAAGTGGGTAATACACTTTATCTATCATCAGGCACAGAAACAAGCTCAGAAATCACTTTACCAGAGCCACAAAGCTAGTAAGTGACAGAGGCAGTAGTCCAGCCCTTCATATTGAATTGTCAAGTTTTTACATCTCTGCTTCCACAACATCTCCCTTATCTATTACCTTCGTGCAGGCCTTCATCATCTCTGGCTTGGACCACTGCAGTGGTCTCCTAATTGATTTCCTTGCCCCAAGTATCTACATCTCCAATCCATCCTTCACACAATCTATCACTGTGGTTTGCCTAAAACAGTTATTTTCAAAGTTGGGGGTGGAGCCTGGGATCCTTTCAGAGGGTCTGCAAAGTCAAAACTATTTTCACAGTAATACTAAGTAAGATATACACCAATAAAATTCTCATTTTCTTTCTAACTACATACGTATACAGTTGGATTGTCTTCATTCATATATTCCAGCCAAAACAACATACAACAGAAACACTCCAGCTATCTTTTGCTAAGCTAGACATTAAGGAGATTTGCAAAAATATGTAAAACACTGCTACTCTTTGAGTTTTTTTTAATATGGTTATTTTCATAAAACATGTTGTTTCTTTTAATATGTAATGTATTTATCATTGTTCTTTTTAAATAAATATTTTAAAATTTATCTGTTTCAATTTCTAATTTGGCAAATGTTGATAACTATAACCCAATAATTTTTGATAATGTTGAATAGTCATCCCTGAGGCCAAAGTTTGAGAGGCAGCACCCTCACTCACTTCCATGCTCAAAAAAAAGTACCTGGGGTTCTCTATTGACTTTAGGATGAGCTATAAGCTTCTTTATTTGTCACTTAAGCCCCTTTCTATCTGTTTAGCACTGGGTATTCAAGATGTAGAGGGATTGGAAGGCAGCAGTGGACTGACTTAGCCACTTAACCCACATTGCCCACCTAGTCAATAACCACCCATATGACCATAACAAATGACCACCCAATAGGGAGTTTTTCCTTCACAGATCTTGATGAGATGTCTACAAAGGGAGAAAAGAAATTTCATGGTTAGAAGTTGAAATGTTACATATCTCCAAGTATCGCTCTCTAGCCCTGTACTTTGAATTTGAGCCCTCTCTCTCCCTAGGGGCTTTGTGTGTGAAAGTAGAGTGCTGTTTTGAGGAAATGTTTTGTGCCCTCCTCAGTACTTTCCTTTTATAAAATCTAGTTGAATTTAACTAATGAGCTCGCTCATTAGTGGAGGGTCAGAAGCTATAATGCTAGAAGTCATATCCCCTCAAAGTTATCAATTTGCTAGAAGCCATGTCCCTCAAAGTTATCAATTTGCTAAAAGCTGTACCCCTCAAAGTTATCAATTTGCTAGAAGCCATGTCCCTCAAAGTTATCAATTTGCTAGAAGTTGAATCCCCTCAAAGTTATCAATTTGCTAAAAGCCATACCCCTCAAAGTTATCAGTTTTCTAGAAGCCATGTCCCTCAAAGTTATCAATTTACTAGAAGCTGTATCCCCTCAAAGTTATCCATATAATTGTGAGAAGAAGTAGTCAGCTATTCCTTCTATGGGACCCAACCCATTAGTATGAATGACTAGTTGAGGAAAGTGTTACTTAGGTTTTTAAGAATTACAAAACATTTTCACACATCTTTTCATTCGATCTTCACACCAGCCTTCTGAAGTAGTTACCATTCCCATTTTATGGATGAAAACGACTAGACTCAGATATTTGCCTCACTCAGTGTATAAATGCAGGAAGCAGGATTCAAACACAGGATTTTCCTGATTCTGAGACAAGAGTTCTCTCTCCTATATCAAGCCGTCTCTCTCTTTAGTTTGAAATAGAATGCTGACCTCATAAAAATTAGGGTATTTGAGATAATATGGGCTCTGTGAACAAGAGTTCAAGAAAAATTTATTAAATCCCAGGTGTTCCATTTCACTGTTCAGCAGATCTAATAACTAAGTGTGTATTTGTTGAACCTTCCCCCCCTTTATTATAACATTCACTGGTCACGTGGTATGGCTGTGCAAGGGAGGATATATTTGTACAGCCTGGGCCTACCATTCCATCGAATAGTTCTTACTGCAGAACCTATCCTAAGGATGGAGAAGAGGTCTCGAAGCTCTTCCAGGGAGTCCCACAAGCCAAAGAGAAATTCTCCACCTAAGAACAAAAGAGGAAAGTCAGAGAAAAGTGACAGAGCCAGTCGCAGCCAAGATGCTGGACCGGAGAAGCAAGATTCTAAGAGGAGAAAAGGAAAGGAGTTCAAGGATGAAGGGCCTGCCCTAGAAGTGGAGGACAGGGTCCCTACTTCCACCATAGTGGATGTAGATGATGTCATGGACTCCTTGGAAGATGAAGTTGAGGGGATGGCACTGTTGGAAAGTGAGCCACAGGAAGAAGGTAAGTCTGCAAATGGTGGGAAATGGAGGAAGAGGAGGGATAGCTGCTTTTCTCCATAGTCTGTCTCCATAAAGGGAGAGCAGGTAATCATTAGCACTAATAAAGCAGTCAAAGATCATTCCTCTAAATTACAAGAGAGGTTCAAAAAGTGACCTAGACTCCCTCAACACTCTTACAATCTAATTGAAAAGAGAGCAAAAATATAAGTATAAATTCAAGGGATTTGGGACAAGAAACATGGAAAATAGACGTGGGAAAGGTGAAGGGTAGTCTAAAAGTCTTTAACCTACTACAGAATTGTTATGTCCAGCTCTTTAAGGTTCTACTTAGTCACTTTAAAAAAGAAAAAGAGAAGGGAAGAAATGAATTCTCAACAATAAAAGTTTTTTTCATACTGTGATATTTCAGAAAGTGTGCTGCCCAAAGAAAAAGTGTGCTGCCCAAAGGAATCAAGAGAGACTTGATGTCAAAGATAGGGTCTTTGCGACTCTAGATAGGTCTCACTTGCCTCCATCTATAGTTGGATATGATAATAGCAGTTACCTGAAAGGCTGTCGTGATGATCAAAAGAGATAATGCAAATTGTTTTAATGTGAAATTGAGGAGAAAATAAAATATTATGTTAAAAGAAAAAAAAAGATAATGTATGTAAAGTACTTTGCAAAGTTCAAAGACTACATAAATTCCCATTATTAATTATTTCTAAAGATTCATTAATTTTTTTTCTAACACAGAAGGTATTTTAAAAAAGACTGCATAGTAAAAAATAAAAATTGACTATATAATAAAAGATTAAAAATAGACTACACAATAATAAGGAAATATTTCATAGTGTGAGAGATAGATTGCAATAGTGACTGGAGTGTTAGTTTGGAGTCAGGAAGACTTGGTCAAATCTTGCCTCTAACATATACCAGCTAAATAAATCTAGTCACATTGTTAAACCTTTCTGTGTTTCCCAAGTAACTCTCTAAAACTATCAGTTTTAGATAAGAAGCTCGTGATCTATGTTGATTGGTCTAGACTATAGAGGAAGAGAGTTTCTTCATTCTATTATAGTGAAACCCCAAGTCCAAAGTCAGAGTCTGAATTGCTTGGGGTACATGGACAATGTATATGAGAAGCAATAGTAGTACCTAGGACTGCCTGACTATGAGACTAGCTCTTTATTCATACTATTTTTCTGGGATCTTAGAACTTCCACAAATTAAAATGAATCTTCATTTCAACAAAGATTGGGGAGTTCTAGATTATATGATATTTAAGAGACTTTTGAGCCCTGACATTCATTGATTCTATTTTTAACTGTTCAAAACTTAAAATGGCCCATGTTTTTATTAGAAAGAGAGAGAGAGAGAAAGAGAGAAACAGACAGAGAGAGAGACAGAGACAGACATACAGACAGAAACAGAAAGAGATTGAGAGACAGAGAGAAAAAGAGAAAAAGACAGAGAGGGTAAGGGGAAGGAGAGGGAGAAGGGTGTGCTGATATAAAACTGTTCAGATAATGCAAAATACCTATCATATTTAAATGCTTTTTTAAAAAAATCATGTCTTCTCCAACTTTGGCTTCCTTTTACTAAATATTTATATGTTCTAAACAAATTGGAAAATTCTTGCCTCTGTCTTTTGCCTTGCCTTCTCTCACCTTCTTGGCCTTTTTTTTTTCTCTTCAAATTTTGAGTTCTAAAGTCTCTCCCTCTCTCCCTTCCTCCCCTCTGAAGGCAAGCAATTTAACATAGATTATGCAGAGGTAGTCATGCAAAACACATTCCCATATAAGCCATTCTTTTCTTTATACTACACTGCTTTCCCCTAATGGAATGCACCCTGGAGATAATCAACTCCTGTAATTATTTTTATATGTTTTCCATCCCTCCCCTTTCAGAATATATCCTAAGAGACAGATCTATATTAAATCAAACCCTATCTCCCTTGTACTTTGCAGAGTACTTTGTGGCTTACTTTTTTCTCAATAGTATTTTATTTTTCCAAATACATGTAAAGATAGTTTTCAACATTCATTTTTGTCAGACTTTGTGTTCCAAATTTTTCTCCCTTACTTTTCCCCCTCCCCAAGACAGGAAGCAATCTGATATAGATTAAATATTGCACAATACTTTGCACACAGTGGATACTGAATAATTCTTTATTGAGTTGAATTAATAATAGGAATTTCAGGCACTGGTGAGACTTATGTCAAAAAGTGTTCATTCCTGTATCATCGACTGACTCTTCAATGAAATGACTTCTTCACTTATCTTCTTCTCTAGTTCATTTTGCCTCCTTTCTAGAGCTGTTTCCACCGAGGTCAGTCCAATAACTGTTAGCCAGTTAGTATTGCAAATCTTTATTTTCTTTTGTTTTTTAAAAGGTATAAAATCATCTCATCTAGGAATCTGTGAGTGGCTTCTCATCATTTTATCCCTGATGCTCATCATTGCAACTTTCCCCCTCTCTATCTGGTTCTGCATAAAGGTGAGACTGTATAAAAGGTCATTTCTTAATACCATTTTATGGGTCACTGATCTCAAAAGACAGTTACCAATTTCAGTCAATCAACAAGCATTTGTTATGTGCGGCAGGCACTCTGCTAGGATCCAAAGATAAAAATGAAATAGTCCTTGCTCTCAAGGAGTTTAAACTCTAGGAGAAGACAACATACATATACATGTATGTATATATGTCTATTGAAAATAAGCCTATTAAAATAATAAAAAATAATTTCTATTACCTTGTAAATCAGTAAGACATTAGACTATAACTAGCAGCCTCTCAAGTTATCTTTCACATGAAAATATTGAGTTACTGAACCAAAGATGAGGATGCTCACAGAGTTTCTGGCATAAGTGGTAGCTGACACATATATAGAGGATGAAACTGTGGAGATTCTGATTTATTCGCCAATATAATTTTGACTTGGGTGTTTTGTGCTCCCTCCATGTAATGACAAGAAACTGGAGGATTTCTTTCTTAGTTACTCAGAGAATCACACCATTGTATGTGTAGTCCCATAGGTACCTAACCAAAGGTGCTATAACTTAGGCAAATATATTGTTACTTGTCCAAGGGAATGATAAAGTAGCATCCTTCCCCCATCTTCCCTCCTCCCAGTTTGAGTCATAATTCATAGCAAAATCCTGGTGTGAAAATGCCTTTGATTGAGGTAAATCAGTGAGTCTTCTGTAATCTAGAATCTTTGATTTTCCAGGAGACATTAAGAGGTTAAGACATTGGCCCATGGGTCACATAATGCACATCAAAGATAGGGCTTAAACCTATGTTTATCTGACTTCAAGACTGGCTCTTCATTCATTGGGCCATGATACTTCTCTATTATTGCCTCTCTGTCTCTCCATCCACATGTCTGACATTCGTGCAGATTGAAAGCATAATTCCAAGAATATTTCAAAACCACATGGCACAGCTAGGGAGCTGAATTCAGCTACTTTAGCATTGTAATAAAAGAACATTTAATATAGCATTATAAATATAAAACTTTTGTAATAATAAGAGATTTGAAAAAGTGACTATCATCATTAATCCTGTTTGATAGGTAGAATTTAAATGAAAGTCTTTTACTCCAACACAATGCTCTTTATGTTACATCAGACTGCCCCTTAGTGGAAAATACCTTACAGATCATCTAATCCAAATATTTCATTTTATAGATGTAGGAAACCCTGTATTTGTCAGTTATTTTGTCATTTTTACAGCTGTTTCCAACTCTTCATGATTCCTTTTGGGGTTTTCTTGGCAAACAGACTGGAGAGGTTTGCCATTTCCTTTTTCAGCTCATCTTAGAGAAGGAAATTGAGGGATAAGTAACTTATTGAGAGACACAATTAATAATCATCTGAAGCCAAATTTGAACTCAGGAAGGGATACAATGATATATAATATATTAACCCAAGGAAAAATTCCTCCTCCCTGTGGCTCCAGCATAAAGGTGCTCTTCCTGGCCCAATCCCACCATCATGGCTTCTTCCACCATTCGTCTCTCCTAAGATCTTCTTCCATCCCCACAATCACTTTGCTTCAAGCTCAGATTGTGGTGCTTGCTTTAGGTATCAAGGTTGCAAGGGATAGTTCTTATCATTATCATTTCCCCAGTGAAAATGTAAATTAAACTCATGTATTGTACAATATGTACGAATGATAGAACAAGATTTAGAATTGATAGTATCTGAGGGCCGGGTCTGATATAAAGCTACAAAGTAGTTCCCCTCCTCCCCACAATGGAAATGCCCCCATAAATGTGTGGATTCTTAGAACATTTCTGGGTAAATTGTATTCAATTCAACTGAAAACCCAACTGATTAGAAAAAAATTTCAGAATTTTCAGGTTTTTAACAGTCTGCTTGAAGCTCTCAGCAAGAAATATGAACTGAAATTCATATAATTAAATTGCTTTTTGAAGTAATCTAGAAAGGTAATTGATTTTTTTAGAAAAAAAATCACATATTGCATTTAAGTAGGGGAAATATTGTGGTATAATAAACAATATCAGTTCTGGAGTCAAAGGTCTTGAATTAAAATCTCACCTTGTATATTTACTACCTGAATAAATTTCGACAAATCATTTAATCTCCCCAGATTTTAGTTTTCTCATCTATAAAATGGGATCTTGAGTTAGATTGCTTTTGAGGTCTCCTCTAGCTTTAGGTCAATGATTTTTTGAGCTTGTTTGTTCTCTGTTCATTTAGTAGATCAGGAAAAATTCATAAAATCAGAAATTTATACAAAACAGAAGTGATGGTCAACCTATTACATACCAGAATATTACATAGCTTGTTTATGTTTTAATGCAAAGGATTGACCAAACCTGTGAACCATGTTTTTGAATAATCAAGACTTATTTGGAATTTTATGCATAAACATAATAATACTAGGGCTAAATCAGGATTTTGGGGGGTTTCTGAAGTTCGTAAAGATGTGAATTCTGATATTGGTGGCAGAAATCCAGGGTCTGTTCCTACTTCAGACATTAGTTGTATGATCTTACATTGTCTGAGTTTTAGTTTTATATGCTGCATAATAATAAGCTCACTCACAGGGTTATTGTAAGAATTTTGCAAACCTCACAACTCTATATAAATGTGAAAAAAAATTCCTCTATGGAAGATTGTTTCTATGACTGTTTTAACCATCAGTTTGGACGGAATGATCTTTCTTTGGTTTGAAACGATATTTTATATCATCAAAGCTCACATGCAAATTATAAAGCCTTTTCAAAAAGGTTTCATTCCTCTTTCTTTCATTTCCTCTTAATTTTTCACCTTCAGGTCGTGAGGGAATATGAGAGAGTCATTATATTCCGCCTGGGACATCTTCTTCCAGGAAGAGCTAGAGGCCCTGGTAAGGAATGTTCTTTTTGTAACATAGCTTCTTCCATTTTCTCATCTGTATAATGGGGATAATAATAACACTTCCCTCCCAGAGTTACTGCAAATGAGATGTCAAACACAAAGCACTTTGCCTCGGTATTCCCCAAACCCTTTTGTGCTGTTTGCCTCTGTACTTTCTGTGCCATCTCTGTGCCTTATTGAAGTGTGATTGCAGTCTCACTTCCTGCTGCCATCATGATCTTTCCCAGTGAATTCACAAGGAATCAGGGATGTTTGCCTCCTTTCACAAATTAATGAAGAATTCACCTGAGGTTAGTATTTTAAGCTGAGAAGAAATGGACAGGGACACTGAGATATGGTGGAAAGAGCATTGGTTGTGGAGACTTGAAACATTGGAGATCCCAGCTTCAGTTTCGTCATCTGTAAATTGATGGAGTTTGATTAGACAATCTTTAAGGTCCTTTCTGGCTCTAAATCTATGTGATCTTGAGAATGGCTTTTAGGCCAGAAGCCTAGGAATAGCATTTCAGAATTAAGAAGTGTCTGACCTGCACTATAGCACAATTAAGGTACAACATAACAAGTTCTAGGATAAAGATTATTTGCTTTTAAAGAGATTTCCCACTGTGACTCAAGGAAGCTTAGCAGATTCCTCTGAATAACAGAGTGTTGGGTAGTCTGGGATACCATCAGAGCCCTAGAAAATACCTTCTAAATTTCAATTAGTTAATCTATCACTTAATTAAGAAGCACTAATTGAGCAGTCACTCTTTAAGCACCTATTAAGTACTTACTATTTGCCACATACCGTCCTCCATGCTGGGTTTGCAAAGAATAGCAGGAGCATATATTAAAAGCTAGCTGTATACGACCTACATGCAGAGCAAATAGAGAACTCAAATGTCATATTGTGCACTTTGCATCATGATTGTTGCTATGGGGACTAATAACCATGGAGATGAGAAAATGCTCCATTAAAGTACCATCCTTTGACCCAGGATTTGACACCAAATCCCTTCCACATTTTAGAAGAAGATGGTTTCTGTATCCAGTTTACTGTCTAGGAGTTTGGACCCAAGCATCCAATAGTCTGCCCAGAATGACCCCTGGACAAAACTCCTGCATTTAGCCAACTTTCATCTTATACGGAAAAATGAGGGAGAGAAGAGGGTTTCCAGGATGAAACCTTGGGATATGTATTCCCCCATCAACCTGCCTTCTTTCTCCAAAAGAATGTAAACTCATTCCTTGAGAGTCTGCAATGATTCATTTTTGGCACTGCATTTTTAGCAGCTAATGTAGTACCCATCACATGGGATGATAGATTCAGAGCTGAACAGGACCTCACAAGATAACCACCTCCTCTTATAGTTGAAGAAATTAAGGGTCAGAAATAGGCAGTGTACCTGTCCCAGGTACATAGGTGATGCTGGGGGTGGGATTTGTCCAATGTCTCTACTACTGACTATACTGAATTGCCCATCACTTAGTATGTAGTAGGTGCTTAATAAATGCATGTTGACTGATACCTGTTTTAGGCCTTTTCTTCTTTCTGCCCTGCCTGGATACCTATCACAAGGTGGATCTTCGCCTCCAAACTCTAGAGATTCCTTTCCATGAGGTAAGGAAAAATGGTCAGTTTTATATTCTCTGCCTGTTTCCATTATCATTTTATATTTAACATCTGACAGGAAACTTTGACTGTGAGAAAAAGCAATCAAAAACCTGCTCTAATTTGCATTGTTTTGGTTGTTTATACAAATTAAGGATGGTGTAGTGACCAGATTGCTGGACTGGGAACCTGATGCTCTGGGTGCTGATCCTGCCTCTGGCTCTTACTGCTTCTGGAATTAATGACAACAACTCATGCTTATATATAATATTTTAAGGATAGTAAAGTATTTTCCACAGAATTTGCTTCATCTCTCTTTGGGCCTCAGAGTGCTCATCTGAAAAATAAAGCATTTGGAATGAATCTCCAAGGTCCATTCCAGTTCATTATAGAATTCTCTGACAATAATTATAGTTAGTCTTTATACAACATATATAATTAGTGTATTTATGTAGCATTTATAGTATAGTATTTTTATATTAATATATAGTTTGCAAAGCAAATCTTATTTCATTTTGTCCTCAAAGCAATACTGATGGTAGATAGTAATATCTTCATTTTATAGATGACAAAACTAAGACAGGCACTTGTTCAGGACCATTCAGTGTTTGAGGTATAATTTGAACTCAGATCTTCCTGCCTCCAGATCCAAAATTCTATCCACTGTTCCACCTAAATCCCTATGATCCTAGTAGTTACCTGGAGATACCTTTCCAAAGGAAGTTTGGTTGATAAGTATTTATCTTCCAGTCCTGAATTTATGGTTCTTTTTTGGTTTCCTCCTCTCTTGTCTTGATGCAGTTTCACTTAAAAAAAAAACACACTCGGTATATGAAAATTGGGGTTTATAAAACAAATTTAGGTTAGTTATTTATGCTTTCATTCAATAAAAACAGAATTGGGCTTGGTACTGGGGAAGACACAAAATTTGGCTAAGATGATAATCCTTGACTTCATGACATTTGCTTTTGTTCTCCACTCATGTCTGATTCTTCATGACCCCCTTTGGGGTTTTTTTTTGGCAGAGATACTGGAGTAGTTTGCATTTCCTTCTCCAGCTCATTTTACAGATGAGGAAACTGAGACAGACAGGGTGAAGTGACCTGCCCAGGGTCACACACTAGGAAGGATCTGAGGCAACGTTTGAACTCAGGTCTTCCTGACTCCAGGTCTGGTACTCTGGTACCTAGCCACACTTTTTGGAGAAGGTTATGAAGATTTTGTGCTCCTAGGAGAAATCTAAGTTAAAGCCAGGAAAGGAAGGAGTGTTGAAAAAACGGTAAAGCACTTTGTCTATAACAGAGCAGGGTTTTCCAAAGGACAAAATTATCTACACACGTCTGTGAGTGATTATTTAAGCAAAGCCATGGCAGAGCAGGGGCTAGGGCAGCAAGATGTGTGGCTAGACAGTTTCTTAGGAGCTGGACCGTGTATTGCTCAACAGGCACAAACAGGCTAGCTTGAAGCATTAGCTGACCTCCAACTGCAGTTAGAGTTTGATTTGGTTTTGGTAAATGGAATCATATTATTGAGAAGGACATGGGAGCCCCCCACTCAGCAGAGTGTAAGCTCTTTCAGGGGTGACCTGCATTTTTATTTATCCTCAGCATTTAACCTACAGACTAAGTGCTTAATAAATGCCTTCTCTGTCTTCTAGGCAGCAGGATGTTTTGTGAGAAAAAGTCCCTGAGAGCACACTCTGGAACTGCTTGTGTTTTTAGCAGCACATTCTGCATTCAGCATTATTCACAAATACACACCTTTCATTTTTTTTTTGTTAGATCTGATTTCTCTGCTTGAGAACATTTCTTTCCCCTCTCAATGTTTTTTGCTCTTTTTTCTTGCTCAAAGTTGGCATTGAAATTGATCAAAGTTGGCATTGAAATTGATTTCTGCTTAGGTGGTGACCAAAGATATGCTGATAATGGAGATAGATGCCATCTGCTACTACAGGATGGAAAATGCCTCTCTGCTCATCAGCAACATTGCCCAAGTGGCCGGAGCTGTCCAGTTGCTGGTACAAATCACCATGAAGCGCCTCCTGGCCCATCGCTCATTCACTGAGATACTTCTAGAGAGGAAAAGCATTGCCCAAGACACTAAGGTATCTATGTAAGCTGCTGGGGAGGAAAACTGATTTGCTTAACATTCCCCCTTTTTTAACAACAGCTTTTAATTTTCAAAATATATGAAAAAAATAGTCTTCAACATTCACCCCTGGAAAACCCCCTTTCATATTCCCTTTTGATAAAATCATTGAGAGGCAGTGTGTAGTAGGGGATAGAGAGCTGGCCTTGGAATCAGGAAAACCTGGATTTGATTCCTGCCTCTGTCACATACTGTGAAACCACAGGCAGATAACTCCAACTTTCAGTCCCCCACAAACCACCCAGTAAGGCCATACATTTCTAGTTGCATCAGTGAAAGGAATTTCCACACTGAGAGTTCCCTTAAATCAATAAAACTGTGGGTTCAGACCAAAAAGATTAAAAGGGCTGAAATATAAAATAATGATGTGTAAAGTATGTGTTTAAAAGGGAAATCAGCAAACATTTACTTAAAACAATTACATGGAAGCTATTATCCATTTTCCCCTTTTTTCCCTTTTAAGATCTACATAATTTGGGTCAAGACATTTAGATCTGAAGACACTTAGGAACATTTAGTGAAGATAAATATTTAACGAGGTCTCCTTAAAATGTACAATGAAACATACTTTTAAGTTTAATTCCATTTTTTCATGAACAAATAGAGAATTATAAAGAAATACTAGTCCTCCTCTGGAAGATTCTACCATGATAGAAAGACTTTGACTATAGTCTTGATGAAAAACTGAATCTGTTGCTCAAGGAACAACTGAGCTAAGTATGGAAAGATTTTAGTCACAATAACCTAAGAAACAAAGAAAAATATAAGATGGTCTGCACTGCCATGTAATTATTTCTCCTTCCCCAGTGATAATGGTGATATGGCATAAAATGGTAGCAACTATGCTTATTAATTTTCCCATAGCTTTTAACTGAAATTAACTGAATTGTAAATATCAGGTCTTGGCTCAATGAACCATGACTTCACTTGCTACTAGAAAATTAAACTACATAAATATTTTCTTTTTAAACAAAATCAGAAGATCAAAAGAAACTACATCTAAAAGGAAAGTTGGCTTACAGGTTTCTTTTTGATGAGGAAAATAAATAGAGTTATTGAAGGTAATCTAGTTTAACACCACGAAGCTTTTTATTCCTGCAGTGCCAGGGATTTGTCATAGTTATGTATGTGTGTTTCCCTTTGGAAATTATAACTTCATTTATAAAGTATTTACACAGGAAGATTAAAGAAATGTATGAGCAGTCATGCCAAATAAAATAGAAAAAAAGAACCAGAAACAAAAAAAAATTTACAGAAAATTTAGTATTCAAATGAGATAATATTTGAAAAAGTGCTTAATACATAGTAGGTGCTCTATAAATGCTTATTCCCTGATTTACAAATGAAAATGGCAAGGTAACAAAGAGAAAATAGAACAAATTTGCCTTTGCTTCGACAATGCTTTGTTTTCAAAAGTACTAGACCTAGAAATTAAATCCTTTGTGTGTTATTTACTGTCCATGTTATCTTAGGTAAGCTATTGAATCTATCTGGGCCTCATTTTCCTCATTTCTAAAAGGAAGGAATTAGACTAGGTAGCATCCTTTCTAAACCTAAATTTCTGAGACTATGATGATCCTAAATTATATATTCCCTCTGTGTCTTAATTTCTTCATCTATAAAACAAGGGAATTAGATCAAGAGATTTCTAAGGTCCCTTCCAGCCCTATGTCTATAATTCAACTGTCCTAAAGACATCAGAATTTCTAATGCTAGAAATGACCTTAGATATCACTTAGTTCAATCCCATCATTTATAGAGAAGAAAACTGAGACCTGGTTGGGAACATTAATTTTCCAAGGTGACATGATTAGTTAAGGAGAACTAGAACCTCAATGGAAAATGAAAGATGGAAATTAATAAAAAGAAAAGGGTTGCAAGAAAAAGAAAAAGATGAGAAAAGGAATATAGGAATGGAGAAATGCAAAGAATAAAAAAAGTCCAGATTGCAAAGTGTTAATAAATGTTTACTAATTGATTGTTGAATAGAGAAAGTAGGGAGAGAAAAGGTGGGGAAGAGGACATAAAAAAGATAGATTAGGAAATAGAACTGAGGAATCTCTTTAACTACTATGTTACCTGGCAAACAGTTGGTGCTGGATATATACTTATTAAATAAATGAAGGAATACAAAATAGTGAGAACTTATGACATTATCAAATTCCAAAGTGGTGCTCATCTGGAGCTAATAACTGGACACCTTTTTGAAAATGTATCCAATAAAATCTGTAATATAAATACAAAAAGAGAAAAGGGCAATGTTCTAGGCCCATGTGTAAGAAAATAAAGGACCAATGTCCAATTATCAGGCAGAAGAAACTCATTCATTTCTATATCCATAGAATAAGAACAACCAACCACCCATTTATTATGAAATAACTAAATGGGAAAGAGATAGAAATGACTGATAAAAACTGGAGCCACCTTTCTAGTGTCTCTTTGAGTGGAAAAGACATTGACTTCTCTGGCAACACAATCAAGTAAATGATAATAGTAAAAGAACAAGTAAGTATTCCACTTTCTTATCTTTTTGCATGACTGATTTCCAATTTCCTTTTAAGAGAAAGGTAGTTTCTCCAGAATATACAAAAGGGCATTTAGTGCATAAGTGGATTAGGTGACTTGGAGGGTCCCTTTAATGTTTGAAATTTACATAGTACTCCCACACTCTTTCTCCATGAGAGAAGTGATTCAGACTCCTGGAGATCCACATCAATGACAACATGGATCATTACCCTTCCGCAGTAGAATGTAAGCTCCTTAAACTCTGCTCTTTACAGGTGGCTTTGGATGCAATCACTTGTCGCTGGGGAATCAAAGTGGAGAGAACAGAAATGTAGGTAGGAAGTGAACCATAAAGAAAATTATTAACATTGGTCATGTTAATACTTTATTGTCAAATCTAGTGACCCCTTCTCAGTCCTTATTCTCTTTGACCTTTCTATAATACTTAACACTATTTGCCACATTCCTGCTACTTTTGATCAGAGGGAAGACCTATTAATTTATTGGTATAGGGACTTCTAGATAAGAAAACTTCCTCCAGCAATCCAAATCAGCAGCTATTCTACAACTTGTGTGTACAACATGCACTTAGACATATATATGCACTTATACCTTACTGCTGATCTGGTTTCTGGTGATGAGTCTCTCTGGACTTAAATGGGTTGGTCTAGGATGATATTTCTGTATCCTTCCAGGTTGGTAGGATCTAATTGGTAGCTAAAGTTCTCTGCTGGAAAATAAATCTTGGAAAAGTCTAGGCAGCTCCACACCACATCAGAGTTGTGCTTTAGATGAAGTAATTATTTTCTAACCTTAATTTGCGCATTGTTTCACCATTAAAGATATTTTGGCTTAGTAGAAAAAGTGATGGAGTTAAGAGTTTTTTAAAATAAAATTTTATACCTTTTTTTCCACATCATCTAGATTTCTCCCTGTATCTCTTCACCACACCCTCCCAGAGAGCTCTCTCTCAAAACAAAGAATTTTTTAAAAAGCAGAAAAGAAAAAGTAAGGAAAATCAATCAGTGCACCCCCAAAATTAACATTACATGTAATGTTCCATGCCAGAGGAGAGAAGTATCTTCTTTTATCTCCTTGGAGCAAGCTTGTTTTTTGTAACTTTGAAACATTTGTATAGTTTTTTTTCTTTGCATTTTTTTAGCCACTGTATATATGAATAGTTGTGGGGGGGGCTTATTTCACTTTGCATGAATTTTCATTCTTCTCAGTATTCAGTGAAATTTAGGTTTCCTTTCTCTCTTAGAGAGCTACTTACTAATTTGATAATAAAAAAATGAAAAATAAAACAAAATATTTTAGGGAAAAAAAGAATTCAGGTAAGAGTCCCCAAGAAAATAGCTACCATTTATATATTTTTTCATTTTATTAAAGCTTTTTATTTGCAAAACATACGGATGGGTAATTCTTCAACATTGACCCTTACAAAGCTTTTCATTACAAATTTTCCCCCTAGCCCCCACCTCTCCCCTAGATGTCAGGAAGTCTACTACATGTTAATTATGTTAAAATACTTGACAAATCGAATATGTGTATACATAGAAAATAGCTACCATTTAGAAAAGGATTTCAAATTAAGTAAAGCCATCAGCAATGAACCAAACTGGAGATAATATGCTGTCCCAGTTTTCCAAAATTAGAAAAAAAATCAGTAGTAAGAGGACCTGTACTGGTGGTAGGAGCCAGATCAGAGCATTTCCCACTATTTTTTTTGTTAATCTTTGCATTTTTTGAATAAAAAAATTAATCAATGTTACCCAGAAGTCACCGCCCTCTCACTTCAAGACCACTGTTTTTTCTTTTGCAGTAAAGACATAAGACTGCCCACAGGCCTCCAGCAGTCCCTGGCTGTGGAAGCTGAAGCTCAAAGACAGGCCAAAGTAAGGGTAAGCCATCACTGAGCGCAGATGCCCTTGGCTTCTGCCCAGCTTCTTTCAGCCAGGGGATCCTGTAAGGGAAGGACCCCTGGGGCCGGGTGAGAGTCAGGACAAGTGGGCTGAGCGAAGGGACAGTGACTGAGCCCCTCACAAATCTGGAAAATGGGAACTTTGTACCTCCTCTGCCTCCTAGATGATTGCTGCTGAAGGAGAAAAGGCTGCCTCCGAGTCCCTGAGGATGGCAGCTGAGATCCTGTCGGGCAGTCCAGCTGCTGTCCAACTTCGCTATCTCCACACCCTTCAGTCCTTGTCCACAGAGAAGCCGTCCACTGTCGTCTTCCCTTTACCTTTTGATCTCACGAATCTTCTACCTTCTGCTGGCAGCAGAATGCAAGGAAGTCTCCCCTTACCAAATCCTCCCAGGCCGGCAGCAACACAGGATCCCTCAAAAAAAGATTCTCCCATGTTGTAAGACCCCCAAAAGGATATAATTAAGAGGTCCTGAAGCATCAGAGGATGCAAATTTAGTTATTTGTTTTAGTGATCTTGTAGTCTGCAGTCATTTTGGTCACGACCATTTGGTCAATAGAATGATAATAGAGGTACCCTCTTGGGGTGAAAAACCTATGTCATTCCTACATTACTAACATGCTTGTCAAAAAAATATTCCCACCACTTAGAACAACCCTTTGAAAGGAAATTCTAATTTTTCCGAAGGAAATATTCATCTTAAAATAATTTTAACCCAATGGATTTTCCCAATCATGTCACTTAACTAATAATTTCCTCATACATTTTAACATTAAAAAAGAGACAAACTTCTTCTAATTGACTATAAAATTTATGCCTATTTTAAAATTTTATTTCTATGGGATAATGTATTTTGACATACTTACAATCATCATGTGATGGGGAGTCACTGAATGCCATTTAGCAGGATAGTTATTTTTTTAGCCCAAACTTGCATCTCTCCTTAGCATCGGCTTAAAAAAAAACTCCAGGTCACTAGAAAATTCCATAAAGTCCAAATTTTGAAATGATACTTATAGGTTTTTAGTCTGTAATACTGGTTTGCTGCATAGAAATTGAGATGAATACCTGTCATTGTATTTGGGTAGAACTTTTGCAAATAAACTGGTAGCAAAAAGCTAGAAAAGGGAGAATGGACCAAAGATTGGAGACGCTTGATCTCTCCTAGTCCCATTGGTTCCCTTGTCTCTGTGTGAGTGTTCTTCCCCCCTTTTCTACCTCACTTGTATGTGTTGCCTTCCTCCACTAAAATGTAATCTCTTTGAAAACAGGGACTTAGAATAATCTAATTTTTGTGTTTCTGTGCCCTAAGCACTTAGCATGGCACATAAATTTCGTAAATGGTATTGCATGTGATCTAATCTATATTGAAAGCTTTCAGTTATGTGGGCCACAGAGAATGATGAATATTTTTCTCGATTTGCAATTCATATTACTGACCAGGTGAACTTTAAGCATCATAATTTAGGATGGCACAATGGAAAATGACTTAGGAAAGAACAAAAATCTGGTGGAGTCAAAGGACTTCAGAGATAATTGAGTAAAATCTGAATACCTGAATTATTTGAATAAGAAGTCTCTCTATGATATTCCCAAAAAATGATCATCCAACTTCTGCTTGAAGTTTTCCAGGAATGGAAGTGTTCATTAGTGCTAAGACATTTCATTTCTCTTTGGAACACCTTTAGGCTTTGCTGGAATTTTCTTGAGCATTTCTGGAATATCTCTATTTTACTCCTCTTCTACATGGCAATCAATCAAATATTTGAAGATAGTTTTCATGGTATTATCCCTTTGCCCACCCTCATTCCCATACCCACCCAGGTCTTCTCTCCAAGCTAATCATCTCTAGTTTCTCAAATTGACATCTAGGACTAAAGGTCTCCTTAGTCTTGGCTCCCATGTCACTTCTTGGATAAGTTTAAAATCATTGACTTCTACAAGGAGATAATGAAGAAATCAACCCACTTTTGCACAATCCTTGTTTAATTTGGGCTCTCTCTGTACATTAAGGTATTGCACTGATTCACTGTAACAGTCCCTGTGACTTTAAAAAGCAAAAAAGAATTCAAGTTGGCTTCCTTGGGAGTACTGTTCAATGGGAGTATGATGTCTTGAGATGGGGTGGTTGTAAATGAATTCAATGAACATAATAACTGACAATGAGCGCAAATGAAACATCTTTGTGGAAGTGAATTATCACTAGCGTTTGGATCTGGAGGATGATTTGGTAATGGATTTACTCGGAGGATGGTGGTCCTTGTCTTTACTTGCTGTCTCATGTATAGATACTGTGGGGGGAAATAAAACCATCATGTTTCAAATATAATGATAATAATAAATAAATAAATACTCTATTATATGATGCATAAAATAACAAGTCATTCTTGGGGTCAGCTAGCTGGCACAGTGGAGAGAGCACCAGCCCTGAAGTCAGGAAGACCTGAGTTCAAATCTGGTCTCAGACACTAAACATTCCCTAGTTGTGTGATCCTGGGCAAGTCACTTAACTTCAATTGCCTCAGCAAAAAGAAAAAAAAAAGCAAATTCCATTACTCTAACTAGAGATATTTTTCCAGATTGAGGAACCTATCTTTTGTAAAGTCAAAAGCTCTATTTTTCACTAAATCTGGAAATGGCCCCATTTAGACTATTCCCAGTTGGTACTGAGTGGCCTGTAATGTGAAGCAAAGATTAGACTTATTCTGTTTGCCCCCCCCCAGGAGAAGAACAAGGTGCCAGAGTTGGAAATCGCCAACAAACTGTGATTGCAATTAGCTATTAAAGGAAGACTAGCAAAGGAAGGCAGGGAGTCTTTAAGTAAAGGCTGGATGAGCCCTTCTTGGGCTGAGAGGTCTTCTGTGTGGCCACCAGGAAATTACTTAAACTCTCAATGTTTTCTCTAACTCTCTAATAATAAAAGGTACCTGTCTGTTTTAGTGCTGTGAGTTTTCTCACCTGTGAATTCTCTTTACTAAGGACTTTATCAATCTAGCTCCAGGATCTCCTGGGTGGTTGCTGTAGTTTCTTTGATTTGTGATTCTATAATTTGCCAGTTCCACAGAACTGGCAAACTTCCTTAAAACCTGGCTTTTAAACAGAATTTTCTGGGCTCTTGTTCTGGCTTTCTAATATACACATTACCAATATGACAGAGTAGAAAGAGCTCAGAATTCTAGATCCAACATTGCTGTGTGCAACTTGGGACAATATTAGGTTATCTGGAGTCTTCTGCTTCCTAAACTGTCAAATGATAGGAAATGATAGTTCCTTTTAGTTCTAAAATTCTGATTCCCACTAAGTACAAACCAGGAAGGTGTTTTGAATTATCTTTAGCTTTTCTAAAACATTTAAGCGTTATTCTAAGCTTAGGAAATAACCCTCACTTTTCTTTTCAGAGGGTCCTGCTTTTTTGTCATCCTCCTCTTCCTCAATGTAATCCTCCTCTTTATTCTTATCCTTATCTTTATCCTTATCCTCATCTTTTTGTGTTTCTTTAGCCATAATAGCCTTTAAGCATTGATTGGCTTTTTCCAGCTCCTTCTGCAGCTCATGGTTTCTTGCAAGTGCTTCAGTCAGCTTCTCACTGATTTCTTCATATTTCTCTTCTGCAAGTTGGACACGAACTTCCGTATCCCTGTCATAGGCAGACAATGAGATATGTAGGATTTATAAATTTCTTTGTTATCAGTAGAAAGATAGAATTTGTCAGGGTTATCTATGCATTTCAAGATTTCTAAATGGAATTTGACGGGATATTGAGAATTCTGGTTCTTGTATAATGGAAACGAGATACAACTTTTAGTAACCTTTCATTAGGGAGCAGACCTGTGGTTTCCTTCAAATTTCCTTTTTTTTTTTTTTTTTTTTTTTTTTTTTTAAAGGCAACTGGGGCTCAGTGAGTTGACTAATATCACATAGCCAGGAAGTGTCAGGTGTCTGAGATCGACTTGAACTCATGTCCACTGCACCAGCTAGCTACCTCTCAGTGAATTTGGTCATCAATTTGAATTCTCTTTATCAACGAAAGTTGGTCCTTTTCTCAAACATATTCTTAGAGAATTATCCAGTGTCCCGAGAATTTATGTGACTTTCTTAGCATCACACAGTACATTTCTGAGTCAGAAATTGAACTCAAGGTCTTCCTGTCTTTGAGGGTGACTGTCCATCACTGTCACATTGCCTCTCATTTATTCTTCATTAAAAACTCCTTTAAAAAAAAAGGCACCACTGCAACTAAGAGCTGGACTTCTTTTAATTCAAGTGACTCCTTAATTCAAATCAAATAATTCCCTCTTCTGATATCTTTACTTCCAGATTTTCACCCAAATAATCTCTTTTAGAGATGCTCTTCCAATTTATCAGAGTATTTATAGAATGCCAACTAGACAGGAGCTAGCAGGGAGAGAGAGAATAGAGACTTATATTATGCAGGGAGACATAGAATAGAAACATATTATGCAGGGAGACAGAGAATAGATTCATATTATGCAGGGAGCAATAGTATAGACTCATATTATTCAGGGATACATAGAATAGAGACTCATATTATGCGGGAGACATAGAACAGACTCATTATGCAGGGAGACATGGAATATTCTCATATCATGCAGGGAGCAATAGTATAGACTCATATCATGCAGGGAGACATAGAATAGAGACATATT
>JAJPUD010002524.1:221041-315302 GCA_023553655.1 Myrmecobius fasciatus
TCATATCATGCAGGGAGCAATAGTATAGACTCATATTATGCAGGGAGACATAGAATAGAGACATATTATGCAGGGAGACATAGAATACAGACTCATATTATGCAGGGAGACAGAGAATAGACTCATATCACGCAGGGAAACAGAGAATAGACTCATGCAGGGAGACAGAATAGACTCTTTGTGCTTCCCCCAGTACTCTGAGCATCATGGGCACACAATTAATATTTCTTGAATTGAGTGGTATGGTTTTTTCCTTCCTCCTTAAGTCCCACAGATTCTACCCATTGTTTCCCAATAATTCTTATAACCTGTTCCTGAATTCGCCATGGAATGGAAGACTTTAGGGGTCATTTACTCAGGGAGTCATGGCACTACCTTGGATGCTAATTTTACTTTACTCATCCCTTGTGAGGGGGTGAAGGGCACTGGTAGCAATGGGATTGTCTATCACCTTCTCTCACGAAGTGGACAAATGGAAACTGCCCCTCCTCTGAAAACAAGAGGAATGATTGAAGGCTACAAAAGAAGCCATTGTTTCAAGTGCCTTCAGCTCCACACTGTTCACAGCTTTTAGTCTTTGCCATAAGAAAACTTTGCCAGACAGAAGCAGGACTCTCCTTGCTTTTCTTCCATGAGGGTGCCTGATACTTACAGGAGTTTGTTTTTTAAACTTTCAATCAGTTTTAGGGATTCAAATCTTTCCTTTTCATTATTGGTGAATTTCTCAAGGGCAGAGAGTTCTTCCTAATGGAGAAGATGGGAGATAAGAACAAGTCAAGGGTTTCACCAAGGAAAACTCGGGTTGGCTCAGAAGCTCTAGGACATTTCTATTCATGACCTGGTCTCCAGTTTTAGCTGGTGAGGACAAGCAACAGAGCTACTGATCTTTTCAATCCAAATGCCAAATCACTCAAGCAGCAGTAGTTATAATATATTATATAATATTATGTGTTATATTAATATATGTAATGCTTATATAATATGTAATATTATAATAATAGTAGTAAAATACACTATATTTTATTTTGTATATTTTATTGTTTATTATTTTGTATTTTATATATATACATAGATACATAAAATATGTATATTTTGTACATGGCCCTCAAACTTTGAAAAGGACTCAAAATTTTGATAATAGTTAATATTTATATAGCACTTATTAAGTACAAGCACTTTACAAATATAATCTCACTTGATACCACAACAAGCCTATGAGGTAGGTGCTATTATTATTCCTTTTTGACAGAGGAGAAAACTGAGGCAGAAAGCAGTGAAGTGACTTATACAGGGACATGCAGCTGGTGTATTTCTGAGGCTAAATTTGGAACTTGGGTCTTTTTGACTCCAGGCTTACAAAGCATTTTACAAATTATCTCATTTAGAAGCACTGGTGCTCCACCCATTGAATCATTTGATTTTCCAGGGAAGGAATTAGGAAGAAATGAGAGGGGAAAGAAATGAGGTGAGGAGAAGGGAGAGTTGAGAGATAAGGGAAGATAATGAGGGGAAAACACCTTCTGTTTGTCAAGGTCACAACTCCCCAGAGACCTGAGGGAAGATGACTTCCCCAGAGATCAGTCAGAGAAATATACATCAGTTAGAAAAATATTATGGTGGGAATTTCTTCAGATATTGCTGCTGGGTTTGGTGTAAAGCGTTTGTGATGGGATTACAAAATTACAATAAAGTTAGAGCCTTCAGTCGATTTAGTATTTAATAAGATGAAATGGCACCATATTTGTGAAGAGTTTGGTTGGTGCTTAATAAATGCTTATTCCTGTTGCATTTCTTTCTCAACATTATTGAGTTTAAATGGATAACCCAGACATTTACCTCTGTAGGCGTCAATTTTTCTAACACCAGAGGTCTGGAATGGACATTTTGATCTTTTCCAACATACCAAACCACAGTTTCCTTTGGAGTTACAGAAGACTCATGCTCCCTCTGCAAGGAGATGCAAAGATGATCACTGAGAACAAACATCACTGCAAGTTTCCAGCCTATCCTGTTCTCATTATCTGCCTCACCCCTTCCCCAGAGATTCTGCCCATCATGT
Source organism: Myrmecobius fasciatus (assembly GCA_023553655.1). Classification (NCBI taxonomy): domain Eukaryota; kingdom Metazoa; phylum Chordata; class Mammalia; order Dasyuromorphia; family Myrmecobiidae; genus Myrmecobius; species Myrmecobius fasciatus. The sequence continues at coordinate 223,101 of JAJPUD010002524.1, forward strand.
TCCTCCAGGTACAGCCCCTCAGAATCTCGATTTCCCTCCATTGCCTTACACGTGAACTCCGTTTTGGAGACGCTTCCAACTTTCTTCTATCATCCAAAGGATGTTGCAACAGCTCTCCAGGGGTCTTCTCCCACCAGATGCCGCCCCTCTGAGTGTCACTTTCCCGCAACTGCCTTACTTGTGAGACTTGTTTTGGAAACTCTTCCGACTTAAAGTTCTCATCCAAATGTTGTTGTACCATCTCCCCAAAAGTCTTTTCCCATCCACTGACATCATAGGTCTTGCTGTCTATAACTAACTGCCGAGGAAAACAAAGCAATTAATTAGTAGGTTTACAAATTTGGAGCATTCAGAATGAAAGGTTATATTGGTAATAGATTGCATTAATTAATATAAGTAATTTTAATATAATCATAAAATCTATATTATGTATCATTGTTATTCATAAATTATATATTATAAGTATATAATAAATAATACAATTATAATATAATTAATATAACACATGTTATAGTAGAAAGGGATTTATTTGGCTTAGGAGTGTACCTAGGAGAGAGAGGGATTCTACTTCTTAGCTGTTTGACCATGGGCTGAGATACCCAATCTCTAGTTCTCTGTCACCTCAACTGTAAATTGATAATAATAATTTGCGCCTATCTTACAAGACTGTTTTCAAATGAGAAAACATATGTAAAATACTTTGCAAGGATCTTAAAGTACTATATAAATGCTAGCCATTGTTCTTATTAATTACATACAATCACTTGTGACAATGGGCAAATTATTTCTCTTCTCTGAACTTCAGTTTACAAATCTGTAAAATGGGGTTAATAAAATATCTAGTAGCTACTTCAAAAGGCTATTGTGAAGATCAAATGAAATAATGTATACAAAGTGCTTCACAAACTTTAAAGTGCTCTATAGCTAATATTTATATAATTGTATATCATATTCTAAGTATGATATAATTCTAGTATATCTATTACTAGCATGATAAATAAAAATAATAAGTAATATTTGAAATAATTATCATAGGAATGGTTGAGTAGGACATTTCCACCCATAAGGCTGACTATCTCTTGACAATTCAGTCAGGATTTGGGACAAAGAGACTTTTGGGAGAAAGATGGAAATTTAATGAAGATTCATACTATAATTAGGACACACATGGTAAGATTCAAGGGTATCTGGAGAATTCCAGGGCAAGATGCAAAGAACCAAGGGTACCATGATAGCCTTGAGGTTCTTTGAGGCAAGGAGGGAAAATTCTGAGATGCCAGGAAATTGTGGCAATTAACTGAGATTCCATGAAGTAGAGATGGTTTGGCAGAAATAGAGAGGTTTAGAAGAGGGGTGGATTTTAGGGAGAAATATTAATATTAAAATTGGGAAATATTGAGTTGAGAATATTGTTTGACATGGTATGGTAACGGTGTTGAGGGGCTAAAGCTTACAGGAGACAATGGAGTTGAATATATAGATCTGTGAGTCTTCTACTTAGAGATATTAAATTAATAGGAACTGGTGAGGTCTTTGAGAGAGTGAATAGAGAAGCAAGTCCAGGACAGAGACTTGGGAACACCTCCATTTAGAAGTTGTGATTAAAATGATGAGCATAGGTAAAGAGGGGGAGAATATATATATATCTCAAACTTTTTAAAAAAGCACATAATAAATTCAACAAGTTATTTTCAGACTTGTACTTCCTGTCCTTGTTTCTTTTTTGGAAATTTTTCAGTTCCCTTCAGAGCATTTAAATAATAATAATGCTCTCATGTCTCTGCTTTGTTCCTTTTATCTTTCTTCTTTTTGGCTGAGGCAATTGGGGTTAAGTGACTTACCCAGGGTCACACAGCTAGGAAGTGTTAAGTGTCTGAGACCAGATTTGAACTCAGGTCCCTCCTGACTTCAGGGCTGATGTTCCCTTTTTTTTTTCTTCTAAATTTTGTCAACATTATAGCTAGCTCCACCAGTTAATTTCTCCCCCACCCCTAACAAAAAAGAAAAAATACAATTCTTATAACAAATAAGAATAGTCAAGCAAAACAATTCCATACTTTTGCCATATGCAAAAATATGTTTCATTCTGTCCCTTGGGTCCATCACCTCTTTGTCATAGGAGGGCAGGATGACTTATGATTGGTTTTCTGAAGTCCTGATTGATCAGTGTTCTCAAGTCTTTCAAATCTTTTTTGTTTTTATGATGTTATTATATAAATTTTTCTCTTGACTCTTTAAATGTCACTCTACGGCAGTTGATACAAATCCTCCTAGTTTTTTCTGAAAGTACCCCTTTTCATCATTTCTTACACCACAATTATGTTTCATTACATATACCATAATTGATCCAGCCTTTCCTTCATTACTGGGCCCCATCTTCTAAAAGAATCCTTTCCCAGCCCTTTTAAACTTTAGTATCTTCTCCCTCAGGTCATCATGAATTTAACTTACATTCTATTTGTCCCTAATTGTTTTTGTGTTAGTGACTGTAAACAAACTGAGAGCAAGGATTGTTTTTCTGCTTGTTTTGTCTGCCTTTTTATCTCTGGTGATTAGCCCAGTACTTGGCATAGAGAAGGTACTTAATAAATGCTTGATGGCTTGACTGTTTCCAATTGTATTACATTTTTTTAAAAAAAAGCTCCTATAAATATTGTTGTATCTATGATCATTTCCCTCTCTTTAACATCTTTGAATGGTATGCCTAGTGGTGATTTAGCTTGATCAAAGAGTATATACAGCTTAGGATTTGAGGGGCACAGCTTTAAATCATTTCATGGAACGTTAAATGTAGATCTATATACAGTGCACCAGTGTACATGTTCTCCTGTTCTTCCAACAACTGTCATTTTTCTTTATTGTTTTCTTTACCAATCTTTACCAGTGATGTATGGGAGGTAAAAAATCACAGTTGTTTAAGCTTACATTTCTTTAATTATTAGTTTATATGTCTGCCAGTTGGTTGATTTCTTCCTTTGAGGATTACCTCCTAAAATTCTTTAACCATTTATTGATTTGTACGTAGCTGACATTCTTATATATTTGAATTGGTTTCTTATAAATTTCAAATAACATACCTTTATCAGAGAAACTTTCAAAGATTTTTCCCATTTAACTGTTTCCAGTTGAATATTCTTTTTAAATAATTTTCTCCAATTATATGTTAAAAAGTACTTTTAAACATTCTTTCTTTAAAGTTTTGAGTTTCAAATTCTATCTTTCCTTCTTCCCCTATCCCTTCTTGAGATAGTGAGCAATTTGATATAGGTTATACATTGTGCAATCAAATAAAACATACTTCCGTGTTAGTCACTTTGTGGAAGAAAACTCAACATACCTCCCAAAAAAAGAAAGAAGGAAAGTAAAAAAAAAATTAATATCATTTAATCTGCATTCAGAGTCCATTCTTTCTCTAGAAGCAGATAGAATTTTTTATCATGAGTCCTTTGAAAATGTCCTGGATCATTTTATTACTAAGAATAGTTGTCATTCAGAATTGTTCATCATACAGTATTAGTATTACCATATACAATGTTCTCCTGATTCTGCTCATTCTGTATCACTTCATTCTGAATCATGTTCATCATTTCTTGTAGCTTGGTCAAAAGGTACACACAGTTCTATAGCCCTTAGGGCATAGTTCCAAATTACTCTCTCAAATGGTTGGATCAGTTCACAACTCCACCAACAATTCATTAGTGTCCTATAGGAAAACCTATATCCCCTCCAACATTTGTCATTTTCCTTTTCTGTCATATTAGCCAATTTGATAGGTATGAGTTGGTGCCTCAGAGTTGTTTTAATTTGTAATTTTCTAATCAATAGTGATTTAGAGCATTTTTTCATATGACATTAGTTAACTTTGATTTCTTTGTCTGAAAAATGTTCATATACTTTGACCATTTGTCAATTGGGAATGACATTTTCATATAAATTTGACTGTTCTCTCCATATTTGAGAAATGTGTTCTTCATCAGAGAAAATTGCTGTAAAATCCACCCATTGTTTTAACTAGCTTTTTAGTTGATTCACTAGGATGCTCTAAATATACAAAGTGTAATAGTTTTGTTTCCTTGTTTATTCTAATTCTTTCAATTTCTTTCTTCTTATTGCTACAGCTAGTATTCCTAGAACAATATTGAATTATAGTGGTGATAATGAAAATCGTTATTTTACCCCTGATCTTATTGGGAAGGATTCTAGATTATCCCCATTATAGATAATGCTTGTTGATGATTTTGGATTGATGCAATTTATCACTTTAAGAAAAGCTCCATTTATTCCTATGCTTTCCAATGTTTTTAACAAGAATGCATATTGAATTTTGTCAGACTTTCATATCTATTGAGATAATCATGATTTTTGTTGTTTTGTTATTGATATGTTCAATTATACTAACAGTTTTCCTATATTGAACCAGCCTTGGGATCAGTGGTATAAATCCCACCTAATATGGGACGTATGATTTTTGTGATCTATTGCTATAGGCTCCTTGGAAGTATTTAAAAATTATGGATCAATATTCATTAGGGAAATTGGTCTTTGGTTTTCTTTTTCTGTTTTTGCTTTTCTACTCTAAGTATCAGCATTATATGTCATAAAATGAGTTTGATAGGACTCCTTCTTTGCCTATTTCCCCCATAATTTTATATAGAACTGGAATTAATCATTCTTTAACTGTTCGGTAGAATTCACTTGTAAATTCATCTGGTCCTAAAGATTTTTTCTTAGATACTCACTAAGAATTTCTTTAATTTCTTTTTTAATATAGGGTTAAGTATCCTACTTCTTGTTCTGTTAATTTGGGCAATTTTTGTAAGTCTTCATCCATTTAACTTAGATTGACAGCTTCATTGGCATGTAATTAGGCAAAATTGCTCTTAATTCTTTTAATTCTCTTTTCATTGGTAGTTAATTCACCTCTTTAATTTTTGATACTGGTGATTTGGTTTTCTTCTTTAAAAAAAAGAATCAAATTCAACAATAGTCTATCTACTTTATTGTATCCCTCCCAATAAAACCAGCTCCTAGTTTTATTAATTTAATAGTTTTCTTGTTTTCAATTTTATTAATTTTCTTTTGATTTTCAAAATTTTCAATTTGGTGTTTAATTAAAGATTTTTAATTTGATCCCTTTTTGTTTTCCTTTTTTGTTGTTGCTTATCCAGTTTAATGATCTGCTCTTTCTCTATTTTATTGATGTTAGATTTAAAGATATAAAATTTCTAAATATTGTTTGAATTATTTTATTATTTATTTATTATTTATTATATGTTTATTATATAGTTATATTAATTTATTATATAAATATACATGTATTTATTATTATTTCATCCCATAAATTTTGGCATATTGTCTCATTGTGTCATTCTTTCATGAAATTGTTGTTTCTATGATTTGTTCTTTTATCCTCTCATTCTTTAGATTAGATTGTTTTCAATTAATCTTTAATCTATGTTTGCATAGTCTTTTATTGAATGTAATTTATCTTGCATTATGATCTGAAAAAGATGAATTTAATATTTCTGATTTTATGTAGTTGGTTGTGAGGTTTTTATTCCCTACTACATGTTTGATTTTTGTGTAGGTGCCATGTACCACAGAGAAAAAGGTATATTTCCATTCAATTTTCTTCAAGTCTGTCATATCTAACTTTTCTAAAAATCTCCTTCTTTCTTATTTTTGGTTAAATTAGTTCTGAGAGGGAAAATTGAGGTCCTCCACTAACAAGAGTTTTACTCTCTATTTTTTCCTATAATTCATTTAATTTTTTCCTTTAAAAATTTCTATGCTATGGCATTTGGTGCATAAATATTTAGCATGAATATTACTTCACTCTCGATGGTATCTTTCATCAAAATATAGGTTTCCTGCTTATCTCTTTAATTATATCTATCATTGCTTTTTCTTTGTCTGATATCATGATTGCTACCCCTGCTTTTTTAATATCAGCTAAGCATAATAAATCTGCTTCAGCCCCTGATCTTTATTCTGTGTGCATTTCTTTGCTCCAGGTGTGTTTCTTGTAAATACATATACATATATATATATGCATATATATATTGTAAATTTTTGATTATTAATTCACTCTGTGATCTAGTTCCATTTTATGGGTAATTTCATCCCATTCATATTCATGATTATAATTACTAATTTGAATTTTCCTCCATTTACTTCCTCAAACTATTTTCCCAGTTAATTGTTTTTCCAGTGAAATATTTCACATTGTCTTCTATTTTTTCATTCTTTTGCCAGTTTTTAAATTGTTTATTGCTATCTCATGGGATCATTAGCTTCCATTTGCCCAATTCTAATTTTTAAGGGATTTTCTTCAATGAAATTTTGAACCTCCTTTTCCATTTGGCCCAGTTTGTTTTTAAGGAATTCATTTCTTCTATGGATTTTTGTACTTCTTTTACACTTGGCTAATTCTGGCTTTAAAAAAATTAATATTATTTAATTTTTCCAAATACATGCAAAGATAGTTTTCAATATTCACCTTTTCAAAACCTTGCATTTCAATTTTTCTCCCTCTCTCCCCTTTCTCCCTCCCCAAGACAGCAAGTAATCCGATGTAGGTTAAACACATGCAGTTTTTTAATACATATTTCCATAGTCATCATGCTGCATAAGAAAAATCAGCTCAAAAGGGGCTAATATTATGTTTTGATCCATATTCAGTCTCCATAGTTCTCTCTCTAGATGCAGATAGGACTTTCTATCACAAGTCTATTTGCAATTGCCTTGCAATTCCCTTTTTGAGATGGTTTTTTTGTGCTTCCTTTCCAAGCTTTTGACTCTCTTTTCAGAATTTTCTTATATCTCCTTTCTTTTCTCAATATTTCTCTGTCTCAGGGCAGCTAGGTAGTATACCAACCCTGAAGTCAGGATGACCTGAGTTTAAATCTGATTTCAGACACTTAACATTTCCTAGCTGTGTAGCCCTGGGCAAATTACTTAACCCCAATTGCCTCGGGGAAAAAATATCTTTATCTCTTTTCTTTGATTTTTAAAATTATTTATTTATTTTTCCAGCCTATTTCTTGACTTTTAACTTTATTTTAAAGTTGGGCTCTGCTCCCTGAATGAGGGAGTCACTCACTGTCCCAAAGTTCAGGCCTTTCTTGCTGCTGTTACATACAATCCTCCATCTCAAAACCCTAAACATTTGAGTTGGCTATTCTCCATGCCTGGAATACTCTCCCTCCTTAACTTTGCTCCCTTGGCTTCAAGATTCATTTGAAATCCCTTCTTCTGCAAAAGGGCTTCTTCAGTTCCAACTGCTATATTTAATGCCTTCCATTAAAGATCACTTTCCATCTGCTCTGCACATATCTTGTAAACAAGATATATTTACATGTTATTTCTCACATTAGATTATGGGTTATTTGAAGGTAGAGACCACGTTTTTATCTTTGTTTTTCCTGGAACATAATAAGGACTTAATATATGTCTGTTTATTAGCTGAGGAGAAACTTGTTTCTTCCCTTGTAGAATATAAAGACTTCATCATTGTATGGTCCCTTGAAATTTTTTAGATGCATTTGACATTCTATGTTTCTCTCAACTTCCACATTGCATTTCAAATTTTTTATAAAGCTCTACTCTAATAGGAATACTTGGATATCCTCTATTTTATTAAAGATCCAAATTTTCCACGCATTTCAAATTTTTTATAAAGCTCTACTCTAATAGGAATACTTGGATATCCTCTATTTTATTAAAGATCCAAATTTTCCACTACAAGATTTTACATAAACTTGCTGGCCAAATTATTCTTAGTTAACGATTTTATCTTTTGTCTTCTGGAATATCATATTCCAACTCTGCGCTCCTTTAGTTGCCAGGTTGTGTGCTCTTGACTGATTTTTTGATGTTTGAAATAAATTTGTTCCTGGTTGCTTTTAGTATTTATTCTTTGACCTGAAAGCTCTAGCTTTTGGCTACAACATTCCTGAGACTTTTCCTTTAGGGATTTCTTTCAGAAGTTGACTAGTGGATTTTTTTTTCCATTTTCACCTTGAGATCTGATTCTAAAAATAGGTCTGGACATTTTTTATTAATGAGTTCTTGAAAATTGTTCTCTTATCCTTTTTATGATTAAGATGATCAGATGATTCTTAGATTATCTTTTCTTGACTCATTTTTCAGATTCTCTGTGTACATTTTAAATAAGAGATATTCTAAATTGTCTGAATTTTTTTCTTTCAATTTTTTTTCTAGCACTTCTTATTGTTTCATGTAGTCATTTATCTGTATCTGGTCCAATTCAATTTGTAAAGAGTTTATCACTTGAGTAAGGCTTTGTATCTCTTGTATTAAGTTATTTAGTCTGCTTATTTCTTTCAGGAATTAGAGTAGAATTTGTCATAATTTGTAATATAGGCAGTTAGGTGACACAATAGATAGACTTTTGGCCTTGGAGTCAGAAACTCTGAGTTTAAATCTGGCCTTGCACGCTTATTAGCTGACCTAGGCAAGTCATTTAACCTCTGTCTCAGTTTCCCCATCTGTAAAGTGGGAGTAAAAATATAACATATCTCCCAGAGTTGTTTTGAGAACAAATTGAGATATTTGTAAATTACTTTGCAAGTCTTTAAACAATATAAATGCTAGCTTTTTTTTCTCCTCTGAGGCTTTGCTTGTAAATGATGTGGAGTATACTGTCTTCTAGGTTTGTGCTTTGAGTATACTAAGCACCACATTACCATTAATACCATTAATTAATGGTAATTAATACCATTAATACATTTTCTTGCATTTGTTTGTTTTTTTTTCAGCCTTACTATATGAATTTAAAATTTCTGTCAGGTCAGGCTCTGTGAACTTCTCAGAAGAGTGATGAGCTTTCTTTGGTACTATAATGAATAAGTGGTGAATCCCATGTGTAAAGAGGACATAAAGAGATTGTGTGATTCAAAGGGAAGTGACATAGACATCTCTAGTCTCTTCTCCCCCCACCCTTCTCCAATGGAGAATTTCATTGCTACCAAGGAAGCAATTTGAGGCTGGAAGCCACTTTGCTATACTCAGAGATAAGGGGTACAAGATTAGAAATAAATCCATCTGCTCCTTTAAATATCATTTGTCTAAAAGATAGGATCACTTTCCATATAACTTCTGATCATTTTATTATCTCTTGGGAGAAGACAACTCCAAGCTCTACATCCAAGGCTTGAACTCTTTCCTACCAAATATCAGTTTCATTATGAACACACATAGCAGATGGAAAAGAAATCCATTTATCCCATATCATAGCAAAATAGAAATCAGAGATGGTATATATTGAATCCATGCCAGTAATCAGAATGAAGGAGCTCTTCCATTTAGAACCAGATAATATAGTTCAACCAAGGGAGGGATCTAGATCTTACCAAAGGGGAAACTCCCCAAAGTCTCTAAGGTAGCAATACATGATGGACACTATTAGCTCCTCTCATATCTTCCCAAACTCTTTCTTCAATGTTCTGAAGTTGTGTTGACCTCTTCTATCTACTCTCTCAAAGTTGGAAGTCAGAAGTGGCCAAAGTGACTTGATGCTTAAAGACTCAAGCTTGAGGAGTTCCAGGAGAACTGCCACTTGAAGTCCCAAAGGGAGCTGAGCCATCTACTGCATTTCTACTGAGCTTAAGCAATGTTTAGAGAGCTTTACAGAGCTGTGCTGGTAAATATTTAATTACTGGGCTCTCTAGAAATATATACTACACATTTTAAAATTTTAATCTGCTTTAGTATTATTTTCTCCATTACAATATATAATGTTCATATGTACTTCTCTCCCAGAGTAGTAAAACACTATTATTTACATGCTACAAATTCCAGGGCAGCCTTGCAAAGCACCAAACAGGCTTCCATTAGCCAGGACAGAATGCATGCTTGAAAACGAATTCCATGATATTTTTACATTTAAGGGTTCTGATAAAGATCTCATTTCTAAAACATATAGACAATTGACTCAAATTTATAAGATTTCAAAGCATTCTCCAGTTGATAAATGGTCAAAGGATATGAGCAAAACAATTTTCAGATGAAGAAATTAAAACCATTTCCAGTCATATGAAAAAGTGCTCTAAATCATGATTGATCAAAGAAATGCAAATTAAGACAACTCTGAGATACCATTACACACCTCTCAGATTGACTAAGATGACAGAAAAAGATAATGACAAATGTTGGAAGGGATGTAGGAAAACTGGGACATTAATACATTGTTGGTGGAACTGTGAACAGATTCAACCATTCTGGAGAGCAATTTGGAACTATGCTCAAAGTTATCAAATTACGCATTTGATCCAGCAGCGTTTTTACTGGGCTTATATCCCAAAGAGATCTTAAAGTAGGGAAAGGAACCCACATGTGCAAAATTGTGGCAACGCTTTTTGTAGTGGCAAGAAACTGGAAACTGAATGGATGCCCATCAATTGGAGAATGGCTGAATTATGGTATATGAATGTTATGGAATATTATTGGTCTATAAGAAACGACCAGCAGGATGATTTCAGAGAGGCCTGCAGAGACTTGTATAAACTGATACTGAGTGAAATGAGCAGAACCAGGAGATCATTATACATAGCAACAACAAAACTATACAACGATCAGTTCTGATGGACATGACTCTTTCCAATGAGATGATTGAGGCCAGTTCCAATGATCTTATGATGAAGAGAGCCATCTACACTCAGAGAGCACTGTGGGAACTGCGGGTGGAACACAACATAGCATTTTCACTTTTTTGCTGTTGTTTATTTGCATTTTCTTTTATCAATTTTTTTCCTTTTTGATCTGATTTTTCTCATGCAGCAAGATAATTGTATAAATATGTACACATATATTAGATTTAATATATATTTTAACATGTTTAGTATATATTGTATTACTTGCCATCTAGAGGAAGGAGTGGAGGATGGAGGAGGGGAAAATTTGGAACGCAAAGTTTCGCAAGGGTCAATGTTGAAAAATTATCCATGCATATGTTTTGAAAATAAAAAAAAACTTTAATAAAAAAAAGAAAATGAGTCCCATGGCTTCTTTGAACTTCAACTTCCTCATCTCTGAAATGAGAACAAATCTTATAGAATTGTTGTAAGAGTGATTTTTGTAAAGAACTATATAAATATGACATGATCTCTGTCTACTCCAACTTTTCTCATTTTACAGAAAAAGCAAAGTAAAACACAAAGAAGTTAGATAATTTGCTCAAGGTCTTCTAAGTACATAATGGCAAAATGAAGATTCAAATTGAGGTCTAGGAGCAGCCAGGAGACTCAATGGTGAGAGAGCTGGACCTAGAAGACCAACCTGAGATAAAAGTTGACCTTAAACACTTACCAGACTGGGACCTGAGCAAGTCGCTTAATTTGGCTGTTTCCTCAACTGTAACATGAAGAGCTACCTCCTAGGATTGTTCTAAGGATCTAATGACATGATATTTATAAAGCCCTTAGCACAATACCTGGGATATAATAAATATTTAATAAATTATTGTTCTCCTCACCCTTCCCCTTGCCTCTTCCTATCAATTCAGTCTTCTTTCTATTTTGCTACATTTACCCCAAGCAAAAACAATAGCAAATACTAATTTCCAACAAATACCTCATAGTCGTACAGGTTTTTTGTATCTTCACTTGACAACAAAGTGACTTTTCTTCCTTTCAACTCAGAAAGAAGGATATTGCATGTTGTAACCCAGTCAATGCATTCTTTCTGGGAGGAGAAAATTAATTAAAATATGTAATTTATTAAGTAGGAAAAGAAAATCTTTCATTGATTTATTCATCAATTGTTCACTTATTCAACAAGTATTTGCTAGGCATTTCCCATTTTAGTAAAGAATTGTATTTCAGTTCCTCAATTAGAAAAAAAGTTTTGTCTTCAAAAAATTTAAAACTCTTAAATTGCTCAAATACAAGGGACAGATGGATCTATAGTTACTCATGGATGGCAGCAGCTTCAAAAAGCATGACCTATTATTGAACCACGTAGTTCTGTTCACCTGTATTACATTATGAACTTAATGTACATAAATACCTCAAAATTTAAATAAAAAGGGCTATAAACATCTTTTTTTTCTTTTTAAATGTATATTAAATTTACCATGATAGCACTAACACATCCCAGCTTGTCTAAAGATTTGCCTTTTTACCATTCAAAGGAATGATCTAGGCCAGCACAGCCATTCCCAGTTTTTTAAACTATCTTAGCTTGGCTTATTGCAAACAGGTGACAGAATATTAAATCTTATTTCCAAATAACCAGGAAGATCATTGTCTGTTCCTGGAATTTGAGTATGAATGAATCCTGCGGCCTGAATAGCAGCAGAGCCACCTCTGCAATAATATATGGGGCATTTTTTTTTTTTACCACAAATGAAGAAGACACCCTATATAATTCTTGAAGCTGTTTCCCAGCCTTTGTACCATCATCTAAAGCAGGTACTCTAGAGGTATGAGGGAGGTAGCCTGCCTGGAAATACTGGTGTTATTCTCAGGGTCTTCCCAAATATACCTGGACAAGAACATACCCTAATGGAAAGGAAATGACCTCAAAAATGTTATCAGAAAGACTGAACCTAAAGCACTTGAGTAATCACTGTTCCTATTGGCGTTACGTGACAGGATCAATAGCAACCTGAACAGAGAGAGACTAAAGAGAGGAAATCACATAAGAGATGACCTGTTAAGTTTCCCTTTCTGGAGGAGATAACCCTTATCAAGGTATAAGAAACTACCTAGAGGTCAAAATGCTCCTAAGGCCATGCTGTTTCTCTGCCAGTAAAGTCCCATCCAATTTCTTTCTATCCTTTGTGTCTGGTCCATAGGTTAATGCGGCTAGTACACAGATCAGCACTACGGCTAGTTCCCAACAGCATTTACCTTTGGGCCCTTCCCACCTCCAACCAAGTCTGCTGGATTCGATTCACCTGGGAGACTAGAGCACTGAATGAAAGTTCCATCACAACAGCATCTATTTAGAACCTTGAGTCGGATTTATTCTATAAGCTTTTGCTAAATCTTGGTACTTCTTTGATTGATGGCTGGGAATTATCCCTGATACTTCCCTGAATGATTATCTTTTCTCTCCACTCTCTTTTTCAGGTAGCCTTTAATTTTCTGTTAACATACCTCCCCTTATGCTTTAACATTGCTTTTCTACTCATAGTTCCTGGCACCAAATGAAACCAATTTTCTCCTGATGAGTACCTCCCTTGCCAGTTAGTCCACAAGTGCATAGCATGTATCAGGCACTATGCTAAGTCTGAAGGATAAGGGCAAAAATAGTCACTGATATCAAGGAGCTGATAACATGCAAATAAAGTACTTACAAAGTCAATATTTGATAGATTGGCAGTGATTTCACAGGGCAAAACTATGAGCCATTAGAGGGAAGGAGAAAAGCCTTCTATAAGAGGGATTTGAACTAAGCCATAAAAAAGCCAAGCAAACTAAGAAGCAGAAGTAAGGAGTGAGAGCATTCTGGGCATAGGAAACAGTCAAGACAAAGGTACAGAGATGGAAAATGGGTGGTTGTGATCAAGAAGGAAGTAGACCAATGTAGCGAATCTTAAGAATATGTAAAAGAGAGGTAAGGTGTTAGATAAGAAGGGGCTAGATTGGAAAGAGCTTTTAATGCTAAACAGGGGACATTGTCTTAAATTCTTGAGCTAATAGGAAATTACTAAAAAAAAAAACACTTTTAAATGCTGACTGCTATTTCTTTGATGGCTCAGGCTCACTATTGGGCATTCTCCCTATTGCCATGTATAGAACTTTCGCTCTAGTACCATCATTCAACAACCCCTTCTGAAATTCAGGCTGATCACTCTGTCTTGATTCTCGCCATCCTCATCTTTTGGCTTCCAGAGCAATTGCTTCTTCCTCCATATGTTGTTAGAAAGGACTGGCCATTAAATCAGGAAAAGCCAACATGTTAGCAGACCTCAAAAGGAATGATGGAACAGGTACTTATCCAAGTGAACGCAAGAGATTGGGAGCTCCAGAGAATTAGGAATCTGTGTTTCTCCAATTTTTATGGTCTAAAAGCCATTAACTTTTTGTTATTTAAGGTTCAAGGTCATTCCTCCTGCAGTTTTTGATTAAGTGCTATTAATATTAACCTCATCTGAACAAAACCTGACTTTTAAGTGTAAAAGGTAGCAATATGTAAAAGAATTTTTCCTGTCACTCTGCTGTAATTCTGTCTATAAGAGACCTTATTTGAATCCTAGTGGTTATTCATGGGTTTTTTTTATCTTAAATGTTCAGGTTTATTTATTTATTTTTGTCTGATATCTGAATTCATGCTTAAACATAATGAAACCTAAGTTTTTATCTATAATTTCTAGGTTGTGGTAGATAAATTTTTGGCAGGTGTTAGTTACCAAATATTTTGCCTATAACACTAAAAAATAACTATGTCCAAGAGGCAATTACTCTACTTTTTCTTACCCCAGAATTTTCTTCTCTCTGAAACTTCTACTCATTGATCCTACTTAGTTCTACCTTTTTGGACAAAAATGAACAAATCTAATACATCTTCTAACTGAAAGTCTTTCAAAAACTTGAAGATAGCACTTAGCAAAATGCCTGTCACACAGTAAGTGCTTAAATTCTTGTTGATTTACTGACACATGCATGTAATAAGTTTGGGCATGATATTCTAACTAATGGTAATACTAGTTCTTAAATTTTCTTTAATCAAAGAAATAGCTACTAGAACACAATTTACCATGAAGAAAAATGAAAGCTGTATAGAAATAAATATTTAGGATGTACTGCTTTTTCTAGGTCCAAAATATGTGCTCAATAAAATAAATCTGAACACCTCATTTATTCTCCACTTACTGAAACACCAATTTTTGGCCTCATAAGTAAACAGGGCATAAGGCCATCTATCTGTATGAGTGACTTTAAAGCCCACAATTATCTTCTCTATTCATATAAAATTAGACTATTAAAAATTCATTCCTTTAGATAGTCTTATTAAATATAGATTAATCTAAAAGGAATAACACATTGAACTATTATCACTCAATTATTGTGAATTACCAGTTCTTTTCCAACTTCCAGCTAGCTAAGAGTAGCTTCCAGGAGGAATGATACATAAGACTTTTGATATAAAAGAAGAATGATGATAAGAGTTTTTAAAGTTGTGTGTGTGTACTTAGGGAAAGCTGAATGTATAAGATGCTATGGCCTGGGCATCCCAATGGACAAGTATGTCCCCAAAGACACACTGGGGGCGATGATGGGGCACACACACACACACACACACACACACACACACACACACACAGAGAGAGAGAGAGAGAGAGAGAGAGAGAGAGAGAGAGAGAGAGAATTATGGAGGCAGAAAAGGGTAGAAGTCTGGCTTTTCATACTCCAATGTTTTTGAAGATCAAATGAGTTAAAATAAAAAAAAAAGATTAAAAAGCATTTTTCTAATAGAAGCATTTACATAGCACTTTAAGGTAAGCAAATTATTATCTCTTATTATCTTCATAATAACCCTGGGAGGTAGGTACTATCCCAATTTTATAGATGAGGAAAATGAGGATGAAAGAGATTAAATGACTCATTTCTTACCCACCTAATCTGGATTTCATTATCTTCAGAAATTCATCCTTCTGTAAGATGAAATCAACTTTTATATTCATTCTTCCTCAGAAATCCCTACCCCTGGAACTTCTTCTTCCTTCTATTTAGGAAGACCAGGGGTGAGGTGGACATCTAGGAGCTTCTCCCAGATTCTTTGAGGAGATTCACACACACACACACACACACACACACACACACACACACACACACACACACACATACTTTTTTTATGTGATAACTTCCCCAATTGGTCTGTAAATTTCTTGAGGCTCTTTTATACCTTTCTTTATATTCCTAGAGCACTTAGCACAGTACCTGGCTTACAGTACACACTTAATATTTACAGACTCTGATCCAGCTAATAAGGCAGAATTTTAACCCATGTCATTCTGTCCTGTTCATGTCCTGTTCTCTGTCCACTGCACCACTTAACTGCCTCTTTTCTCTTTTAGGGAAAAAAATTTAAATGCATTGATGACCCAAGTGGAAAGAACCAAGAATAATTTTGTAAAGTTTCAGGGCATCAGAATACTTTATACTAAACTCCCCAATGAACATTTTAGAATTTAGTAGAGCTTTTGGGATGGGATTTGTTTTATTGGACAGAGGCTTTTGGGCTTGCTATGCTCTAAGCTTTTTGAGTAAATTATTCCTAGACTATTACTGCTATAATCTAGAATAAAAAGAGTGAGAATTGCTTTTATTAATGCTTATATTGAAAGGAAGATTACCTTAATCTTTGACAGATTCTTAACTTCCTTAGTAGCATCTGGATACGAGATAGATGCTTTCTTGGTACTCATTGCTGCCACTGTGCTTTTGCAACAACTGAGGAAACAGAATATTCCCAAAGTGTGAGCATTATTGGAACTTTTTTTCTGCTTTAAATTTCAAAGAAAAGAGAGTTTAAAAGAGAGTGTACTGTAATAATAATTCTTTAATACTGTCCTAGCGAAGAAAAAAATGAATACTGACCCTGTAGGGTCTTGAATATTTGTATCTTGTCTACCACTTAGTAACAGTAGTATATATATGTATATAAGCATGTGTGTATAAATATATGTATATGTGTGTGAGAGAGAGAAAAAGAAAGAGAGAAAAAGGGGAGGAGAAGGAGGGAGGGAAGGAGATAGATTGAGAAAGACAGAGAAAGAGAAAAAGCTTAAAGTTAGTGGTTGAGAACTCAATTTCCTAAATTTGAGGTATTTGTAATAACTATTAGGTTACCATTTATTTAACCCTCATTTAGGCACTAGTTCTTCAAGTTGAGTGAGTTTCCATAAATTCTATGATTTATTAAATTGTTCATTAAAAGGCTATGTATACCATTATTTTTGGTTGACTAAAATAAAAGTATTAGTTATGTTATGGTAGAAATATCTAATTTTTCAGTTCATGTGGGTTACTGTTCAATATACCCATCATAACACAGAAATTATAGATGTAAAAATCTCTAAATTTTCTTGCGCTTAAGCATAAATTTAGGAAAATAGAATTTAGAAATAAATTTAGAAAAATAACCTTGAGAAAAAAATTAGGATTCTAAGGAGGCTTTTTTTAAATAGGAAGATTTATATTAGAGAGCCAGAAAGATAATTTTTACATACAGCAATCTAGTACACCTTCTTAGGTCATAAAAGTTGAATAAATTTAGTACTTTCTCTTAGGCCATAAAAATTGAATAAAATTAATTAAACAAAATCATAAACTCATGTTTCCTAAAGAAACAAAACATTAAACAGATTCCTCAGATAAACTAAGGTTACAGATGAAACTACATTTAGAAAGTTCACAATGGGTTGATTGATAGGGGAAATTTATATGCCTCAAAAATAAGTAGGACCAGAGCCAATAGAATCACTTCACAATAATTAAATCACCTCAGGAAGCTCAAAACTCCCTTTTAGCTTCTTATTTGAGGAATGTCAAAGTCTTCCCCTAATATTATCATTCCATGAATCAGGTTTTAACTAGATGAGGCTAATATTGACAGAAAATAGGCAATCAGTAAGCCAAGATGTTCCACGAGTAACGACATGATAAAAATAAAAGAAAATGAAAAATTATCATAATAGCATATTGAGCTTTTCATAAAGTGAATAGGAAACCAGAAACTTTGGGAGATTTTCTATACAAGACCCATTAGTAACTTGAGTTAAGGTACCTTTCAAAGGACTGAAAATAACAATGCCCTAATGCATAATTCTTCAGCTTAACCACTCTATTTTTTACCTAGTACCTCTTTTATGATTACAGTTTGACAGTATAGTTTGGACAGCTAGATGGTGTAGTGGAGAAAATGCTGGGCCTGAAGTCAGAAAGACTTATCTTCATCATTTCTTTAAATCCTGCCTTAGACACTTATTAGCTATGTGACCTTGGGCATGTCACTTAATTCTATTTGCCTCAGTTTCCTCATCTGTAAAATGAGCTAAGGAAAGAAATGACAAATCATTCCAGTACCTTTGCCAAGAAAGACCCAAATGAGGGCACAAAGAGTTGGAAATTACTGAAACAAGTGAAGAAGTCTAGTTTAAGATCTGGTACTGCTAGTCTCCCTTTGAAAATTTTTTCATTGATTCCCTTAATATTCTTGATCTTTTGTTCTTCCAGTTGAATTTTGTTTTTTCCCTTAGCTTTATAGGATAATTCTCTGGTAATTTGATTGATTATGGCACTAAATAAAATTAAGTTAGATAGTATTTGGATTTATATTATTATGACTTGGTCCACACATAAGAAATTATTTCTCCTATTATTTCTCCATTTATTTATTTAATATTTCTTCAATTATTTATGTTCATATGATTGCTGGGTGTGTGTATCTTGGCAGATAGACTCCCAAGTATTTATACAGTCTGTAGTTATTTTAAATGGAATTCTTTATATCTCTTTCTGCTGGGTTTTATATATACAGATGTATGTGGATTTATATCATACACTCCAACTTTCCTGAAGTCGTTCATTGTTTTGATTAGTTTTTTTTAATTGATTCACAAGGATTTTTTATATGAATCATCTTATTTTATGCAAAGGGTGATATTTTGTTTCCTCACTGTTTATGCTTATTCCTTCATTATTGTTTTCCTGTCTCATTGCTGAAATTTTGAGCAGAAATGTAATGATGACAATGAACATCCTTATATTACTCCTAGTTTTAGTAGAAATATTTCTAATTTATCCCCTTATTGATAGTGCTTGCTCTCAGACATAGAAACTAATTATTTTAAGAAAAATTCTTATTCTTGTGCTCCCTAGTTTTTTAAACTAGAATTGATGTTAGATTTTGTCAAAAGCTTTTTTTTAATATAGTGAAATAATCACGATTTCACATATAAAATAATCATGTGTGCTGTTTTTGTTGTTAATGTAGTCCATTGTGCTTATTCTTCATTCCTTGTACAACTCCAGTGTATTCATAGTGATAACTTTGTGATATATAGCTGTAATCTCCTTGTTTATATTTAATTTAAAATTTTGTATTAATATTCACTAGGGAAATTGATCTACAGTTTTCTTTCTCTGCTTTGACTCTCCTCTTAACTTAGGTATCAAGACCATATTTATGTCATAAAAATAATTCAGAGGGTTCTTCTTTACATATTTTTTTCAAACAATATGTAATGTTAGAATTAATTGGTCTTTAAATGTTTGATAGAATTAGCTTATAAACCTATCTGGGCCAGGAATATTTTTCTTATGGCTTGTTCAAATTCTTTTTTTTTTTTTTTGAAGACAGGGTTATTTAATTCTATATCCTTTGTTATCTTGGGAAATTAACTTTTTTTAAAATATGTGTTCATTTTACTAGTTAGGCACAATACTCCTACTAATTAGTTGTGAATTTACCTTTTTTTCATTTTTGATATTGGTAATTTGGTTTTCTTTTTTTAAAACATCAAATTAACCAGTGGTTTACCTATTTTATTGCTCTCTTCAAAAAGCCAGCTCCTAGTTTTATTTGTTAATTTGATGGATTTTTTGCTTTCAATTTTTCTACTCTCTTTTTTAACTTTGTAAGAGCTCTGTTTTGATATTAATTGACTGTTTTTTATTTGTTGGTTTTCTACTTTTTTTAGTTACATACTCAATACATTGATCTATTCTCTTTCTCTTTTATTGATGTAATATGTAAAGATATAAACTTTATCTAAGTATTGCTCAGCCTATACCCCAACATTTTAGTAGGTTATATCACCATTGCCATGATTTTTAATGAAATTATTAGTTGTTTCTATTATTGATTGACTCACTAATTTTTCAGAATTAAAGAGATTTAGTTTTAAATTAATTTTTAATCTGTGCACCAAAGGATTACAATTGAATATACTTTTATTGCATTATGGTTATAAAATGTATTTAATCTTTCTGATTTTCTGCATTTATCTGTGAAATATTTATGCCCTAATAATTATAACTACATTTTTATAAAGGTACCATCCACAGCTGAGAAATAGGTATACTCCTTTCTATTTCCATTCAGTATTTTCCATGAATTGATCATAACTATTTTTTCTAAAATTCAATTTGTCACCTTAATTTCTTTCTTGTTTATTTTATGACTAGGTTTATTGAGATCTGAGAGGGTTAAACCCCTATTATAATTTTACTACTTTATCCTATTATGCAGTCAGCTTTTCCATTCTTTTTAGATATATAAAAATAAAAGAGTCACACTGGGGTTCTCTAATTAGTCTCTTTCTAAAACTCTTGTTAATGATAAAGTTTTGATGAATTACATCTATTACTTCTTCCATACAATAATGTAACTATCTTATTCCCTTATGTTTTCTTACTCACATCTATATTTTTATGCTTCTCAAATCCTCTGTTTATATGTCAGATTGTCTATTCAACTATGGTCATCTAATCAGAAACGCTTGAAAGTCCTCCTTTTCATTTAATATCCATTCTTCCTCCTGTAGGATTAAACTCAGGTTTGCTGAATAATTTATTCTTGGTTGTATACCTAACTTCTTTGCCTTTTGGAATATTCCAATTCTCCATTCCCTTATTAGCTATTAAATCATGTGTGATCCTGACTTGTTTTGTAATCCTTGAATTTTTTTTTCTGATTGTTTGCACTATTTTCTCCTTGACTTGTAAGTTCTACATTTTAGCTACACATTCCTAAAAGTTTTCTTTGGGGGGTTTCTTTCAAGAAGTGTCCTGTGGATTTTCTCAATTTCTACTTTGATCTCTGATTCTAAGATATCTGAGACTTTATAATTTATTGAAATATGATATCTAGGCTCTTCTGGGGGTTTCAGGATGAACAATGATTTTTTTTTTGGTTTTGTTTTTTTGTTCAGGCAATTAGGGTTAAGTGACTTGCCCAGGGTCACACAGCTAGGAAGTGTTAAGTGTCTGAGACCAGATTTGAACTCAGGTCCTCCTGACTTCAGGGCTGGGGCTCTATCCGCTGCACCACCTAGCTGCCCCTGAACAATTATTTTTAAATGATTTCTCTTCTATTTTCCAAGTCAATTGTTTGTCCTATCATATATTTCATAATTTCTTTTCTTTTTAAAGTTTTTGACTATATTATTTCTTCATATTTCATGGAGTCATTTGCATTCTAATTTTTAAGGAATCATTTTCTTCAGCAAGATTTTATTCCTTTTTTATGGAATTATTAATTTTTTATACAACTTTTTTGGTTAGCTCTCATTTCTTTTTTCATTTTTTCCCTCTATTGCTTTTATTTGTTTTTAAATTTTCTCTCTCTTTCTTTAATTCTTCTAGGGATCTCTTTTTTTGGTATCCTATCTATTTTTCTTGAGACTTTGCTTGTCAATGTTTTTAAGTAATTTTCTTCATTGTGTCAATTTGTCATTGAGAAAATTACATTAATTCCATTTTGTAATTGATTCTATTTTATATCAATTACTGTCATTTTGTATAACTGATTAAGTCAGGTTAATTTAAGTTCAGAACCAGTTAAGAAGTTTAATCTTCCCTTCTAAACTAAGTTGTCAGTCATTTAAGGTCTTAGCTTGCTGAGAAGCTGAGATACTATTTATTAGTAAATTTGTTCTTTGCTGATAAATTGTGCTCAGAGTTTTGTGCCTCAGTTTACTTTGATTTCAATTGCAGCCTCATCAAAAGTAGATCTTTGCTGTTATGTTCCTTTTGTTTATTTATTTGTTCATTCCTCCAGTTTATCTCTTGACTTTGGACTTTATGTTAGTGTTGGACCTTGCTCACTTCTGGAGGTAGGGGATGGGGGATATCTGGCCTGAGCTTTCACAGTTCAGCCTAGGGGCCTGTAAGTTTTCAGTTTTTCCAACATCAAATGGTCCAGGGAGAGATCTGTTTGCCATCCTCCTAGTCTGGGTTCTTCAAGTTCCTGACCCAGGTTTAGGTTTACTGACCTATGTGTAGTTAAGTTTCTGTAGACTATTGCTGGACCCAATTGCTGTTAGCCCCCTGAGAGGCTCTGCAGGTTCAGAGTAACTGAACTGCTAGTTCCTTTTGGTCTTAGTCTCCCTACTCTGGTTTTTCCACTGCAGGATAATGTATTGGGCTAAAGGGTAGCATGGAGTTATTTCTCTACTCCTGGGTCAGAGCCACAAAGCTAAATTTCATATGACTTTATTCATGTCCTTTTAAAACTGTGACCTGAATACATGACTTAAGACATGAAGGCTTTGTATCACAAGTTTATTACCTCATTATTCTTGGAAGCTATGACTCTAAATTTATCCCAAGATTGCATTACTTGTTTTTATTTTGTTTTTAGTGGCCATATTATAACATTTACTAATATTGAGCATATAAAATCCCCATATCTTTTTTCGGCAAGATGAAATCTAATCATAGTCCCCTATCTTGTTCTCCTATATTGTCCCTCTGAAGTTGACTTTTTCACCAAAGTGCACCTATTCAATTTCATCTTCTTAAATTTAACCCAGATCTCTATTTTATCAAGATCTTTTGAAATCCTGACTCTGTCACCAAATGTGACAGCTATTCTCCCCCATTTTGTGTCTTCTATATATTGGATAAGCATGTCATAAAGACCTCTATTCAAGTTTTTTGTTTAAAAAAAAAGTTTTTGAATATAAAAAATAGTATGGGGTGAAGTACAAATCTCTTGAAAATATCTTCCAAGATTAAGTTAATGTAGACTTATTATTGCTACTTTGTTTATCTTATCTTCACAGGTACAAAATCAATCATCAGTTTCACCTGAATATATAGATTGAGAATCGGCTCAACATTTTTGCCAGTGATATGCCTTCTATCTCCAACATAGCAACACCTGTGTGAAGATGAATTTCTTCCTCACTGAGATCCAGTTCAGTCTTTGGGAGACTATGCTCATCAGTATAGTCAGGTACCATTAAAATCAGCAAATTTACCATCCACTTAATCATGGCTGTATGGAGTTCATTCACCTTTAGGAAGAAAAATATTATTTTAAAAGATTGTATTTCAGATGAACCATTTAAAATTCATTAAAGTTACACTGCATTTAGGTGTTGGAGATGTCTTCAATCTTTGGATCCTGACTTTAATGATACTATGGTGCTTGGTAAAATTAAATCTAATATCTAGCTTCCTCATAACATAGCTCTTGTATCCTTTATTCACCATAGCATATGAAGCTTCTGTCTTCCTATTTCTAGATAGATGCTTAGAATATTAATAAAGGGCACTGTTCTGCTGCCATTTAAAGGGAGCTATTTTCTCAGAAAGAAATGCAATGGAAAGTACTCCAGTGTGTAGTCTTTAAAAAACACTTTCTTGTGATACTGAGAAAGAACTGATAAACAGAAGTATATACAGGATGAATACCTGTAAGTATATACATATATATGAACATATATATGTATATGTCTGTATGTATGTATGTATGTATGGTGGAATGGGGTGGAAAAGAAAGGAAGGGAGACAGTTAAGAACTTAAAATGTAATAAAAATAAATTTAAATTAGTTAAAAAACACTTTCAGAATCTAGGTCCCCCAATTGAAATGCATGATTTATAAAATTCAAACAAAGTTGTGCAAATAAACATCTGCTTTTATATACTTATGATTAAGCTTTATAAATTTCACAGAGTTTTAAAGTTGGAGTGTGAAAAAGAATTTAATCAAACCCTCTCATTTTACAGGTGACAAAACTAAAACCCAGACAAGTTAAGCAATTTTCCTGTTCAATTTATCAAACCCTCATTAAGAGGCAGTATGATGGAATGGATTGAGGCTTGGGACTGAAATAAGATTTGGATTAGAATACTCGGTTTGGCTTTGAAAGCCCTTCCTACTTTTCCAGTTTTCTTATGACCTACTCCTCCACAGATCTTGCTGTTCTTTGGACATAACACTCCATCTTCCAACTGAATATCTTGTTTCTGGTTTTCCTCCATGCCTGGAATGCTCTCCCTCATTCCCTCCATCTACTGGCTTACCTAGTTTTTAAGACTTGGCCCAAACCCTACCTTTTGCAGGAGGTCTTTCCCATCCACCCCCTTCTGAGTGCCTTCTTTTTGGTGATTATTTTTCATCTCTCTGTATGTATTCTTTATGTACCAAGTCATTTTCATGGTATCTCATTAAAATGTAAACTCTTTGAGGGCAGGGACCATTTTTTTAACCTTTATTTATATCCCTAGTACTTAGTCTAGGAACAAAACACGTGCTTAATGAATGCTTATAATAGACTGGCTTACTGAATATACTAACTGACCATGGTCAAGACACTAATCTTCCCCAAACCTCAGTAATTAAGTTGTGTTTAATTACTGATGGAATCACAAATATTTGACATAAAAATGTTATTATTAAGTACCTACTGTGTGCAAAGACTGGTACTTAGGGAAATGCAAAGTTTAGATAATATAAGGTCCCTGTGATCACAGATATTAAGATAATTTAAGATCTTAAGATAACTAGAACCCAAAACATCACATCATAAATATGTCAGAATGGTGCAAAAACGATTTCTATTTAAGGTTTAAGCTTAGAGACTGGTGAGATAACGGAAAAGGTGGCAACTGAATTATATATTGATGTAACAGCAAGAATTTAACCAGCAAAGAAGGAGATAAAGGAGATATTCTAGGTGGAAGAAACAGCATGGGAAAAGCATGGAAGAGGAGATCCACTGAATGTGATTAGGAAATGGGAAGTAATCTAGTTTAATGGAAATACTTAGAAGAATTATAAACAATCAGCTAGGAAGGTAAAGTGGTGATAAGTTAAGGAAGATTTTGAATGCCAGGGCAAAGAAGAATGAATTTGATTCATTAAATACAAAGGAAACACTAAAAAACCAATTCCAATTGTTCAGTGATGAAGAAAGCCATCTACACCCAGAGAAAGACCTGTGGGATCTGAGTGTGGACCACAACATAGTATTTTCACCTTTTTTGTTGTTTTTTGCTTGCATTTTGTTTTCCTACTCAGGTTTTTTTCTTTCTAGATCCGATTTTTCTTGTTCAGCAAGTTAACTGTATAAATATGTATATATGTATATATATATATTGGATTGATCATATATTTTAACATATTTAACATGTATTGGACTACTTGCCATCTAGGGGAGGGGGTGGGGGGAAGAAGGGAAAAAATTGAAACAGAAAGTTTTGCAAGGGTCAATATTGAAAAATTAACCATGCATATGTTTTGTAAATAAAAAGCTTTAATAAAAAAAATAAAAAGAAATTAAAAAAAGAAATCACTGAAAGAGCACAGGTTAGTAAATGAATAGATTTACGAATAAGTAAGGTTATTTCGTCAGTAACCTATAATATAAATTAGAGGGAGAGGTCAAGATGAAATGATCTCTTAAGAAGTTGTAATAATTTATGCAAGTGTTAATGAAGATCTGGATTAGTATAGACACAATGGAAATCAAGAGATGAAGATCAGAGATTGTCATAGGTGGAAGTAACAAGACATGGTCATTGATTGTATACAGATTGGATAGGAAAAATTAGGGGAAAGAAAGAGGTTGTAACCTTGGAAGACTGAGTGCTATTGACAAAAAACAGTGAAGTCAAAAGAAGAAAAGGATAATAAGTACTTAAGCACTTGCTATATATGCCAGGCAAAAATGAAACAATCTTTCTCCTCAAAGAACTTATATTTTATTGAGAACAATGTCTGAATGGGACATAAAAATAAATAAAAGGGTTGGCTGATTTTTAAAATAGAATTGGGATGACTTAGATGTGTTAGTAAGCAAATGAGAAGGAATTGGTGGAGAGATTGAAGATTATTGAGAAAAGGGGAATGATTTCTGGAGACTTCAGGGGAAAGGATCTAAGAGTGTAAGCAAAAGAATTAGCATCAATGAGAAGAAAAGATTCTTTTCTTTTGTGCTTCCTGCACAGGAAGAGTTCATAAATGATAAATCATAACAAGAAGTTCTGAAGAATGGGAAAGAAATGAGGGAGTTTACATTGGACAGCTTCAGGTTATTTGAGAAAGTAGGAGACCATAACTGGCTGTAGGTAAGTGGGTGAATGGTGGCTGAGGAACTGAGACATCAAACAATCTTTGTGGAGGATGAAGTTGGCTGTTGGTACTGGTAGACTAGAAAGACTATAAAGCAATGAGGATTTTGCTGAAATTTCCTTCAAAAATTTGGACTTCATATAAAAATCTCCATTTCATGATTTTTTTATTGCTCAGTGCTAAACATTTTACATACTTTTACTGAAATAACATACTTATTTAGAGGAATTATTCATTAACCCTTATACCATCCTTATGAAATACTCAAGAATAGACATTACGTTTTCCATTTTATAATTGGATGGTGTCAGCAATGTATTTGTCCCAAGATTGTGCTGTTTAATCTGGAACTAGACAGGTAATCAGATTTGAGAAAAATAACATTATGACATAAATATATCCAAAAGATTAAAAAACAAGTGCTATTTAAGGTCCTTCAAACACATTAAGTTCTTCATTGTATACAGAGAATACTTAAGATAAATACAATTGGAGGGAAAATTGCATATGAAAAAGTACAATCACTATTAGAAATTATTTTAGCCAGCTAGTTGACTGGTTATTTAAAAAAAAATTTAAAGCATCTGCCATAATTGAGGTACCATGTTGAGAAGTGGATATAAAAAGGAGAAAATGAAAACAAAACAGTCCCTGTTTTTAAGGAGGTTACATTCTAATAAGTGGAAAAATCAATAAGAAAACAGAAAATAGAAACATGGTAATTCGAGGAGGGAATGAACACTATTAACCCTTGCAGGATATACAACTGGATTCCGTACAGGAATCTGCATCACTCATCTGGACGAATGGCTTTGATCACTACTCTATGTGCCAACCCATTCTTCCTAGTCAAGCAGTGCCCCCCTTTTTAAAAAAAAAACTTGCCCTATTTATATTTTTAGTCTTTTTATATCACAGTTATTTCTGGGAAAAGACCCCTTCTTATCCCAAATTCCCAAGGTTCAAACTTTTTTAACAAAAGTTTTTTTTTTTTAACAAAGAAAAACAATTTTAAAATATTGTATACTGGGAGCACACCTAACAATGTATACAAAATTTTCCCTAATTAATCTTCCATGCTCTCTGCAGAAAGAGGGAAGTATATTTCGTTATCTGTTTTCTGACTGTTGCTTTAGAGTAGACAAACTGAGATCCAAGAAAGAACTTAGCTTAAAAAGACCAAGGGTCTCTTACTGCATCTGGGACCATCTCCAGTCATCCTGATCTATGTCTTGCTCATGGGGCAATGAAGACCCCAGCAAAAGGCCATGTACCTGCTTATGAGCCAGTGACTGGATGAGCCATAGGAAGTGAATTGGCAGGATTGTTTTTTGCCCCTCAATGAGCCTTTGTTTCCTTTGGGCCCTAGTGGAATCCCCTCAAATAAAGATGCTAATACCTCCCTCCCGGGATTATTGTGAAAATAAAATGAGATATCTGTACAGCATTTGTAAAACTTAAAGCACTTTACAAAGAGTTATCATTATCCCATATTTGTGCTATTGCTTATTGCACACAAATATTCTACTATGTTCTCATATCATAGATTTTAAGGCATTCCCATATATTTTTCTACTACAAGAATTTTTATTTATATTTTGGTATATAAAGGACCTTTGCTTCTGTCTTTAATGTCCTTGGTGTACATGTAAAATATTAAAATCACTGGGTAGACAGTTTAGTCATTTTTTCTGATCTAATTCTAATTTGGGTAGCTAGGTAGATTAGAAGGCTAGGTCTGGAGTTAGGAAGACTCATCTTAATGCATTTAAATCAGCTGGGTGATACTGGGTAAGTCTCTTGATCCTGTTTGCATTAGTCTCCTCATGTATAAAATAAGCTGGAGAAGAAAAAAGCTAAACATACTAATATCTTTGCCAAGAAAAGCCCAAATAGGGTCATGAAGATTAGGCATTATTGAAATGATTGAACAATTCCAAATAAATATCCAAAATTGTTGAAGCAATTTGCATCTTCACTAACAGGGTGCCTATCTTAGATGCTGGTGCATAATAGATATTTAATAAACACTAACTGTTTTTCTATAGCCCTTCCAATGTTGAAAATGTTTCAATTTTGTCAATTTGCCAATTTGTAGGGCATAAGATGAAATCTCAGACTTGCTTGGAATTTGAATTTCTCTTACTATTAGTCATATGGAGCCTGCTTTAAAATGGCCATTGTATTTTGCAATTTTTTTTTTATAAATTGTTCATGTCCTTTGTACACATTACTTGGGTGTTATGCATGTTGTTGATTTCCTGCTTTAGATTTCAGATACCTATCAGATATATTTGATGCAAATATTTTCCATATTCTACATTTACTCTATGCAAAAGTTTTTAATCTTTTTGTAATTAAAATTGTAATAAAAATTTATCCTTTTCACTCAAGAATTCTCCCCCATAGTTGCAAAGAATATGTCCTCTTATTCTATTATTTTAATGTGTCTTTTTTCATTTGGATCATGGATTGCTGTGATATGTGCATAATTATGATAATAGCTAGTATTTATGTAGTGCATTAAGATTTGCAAAATTTTATGACTACTATCTCCTTTAATCCTCACCATAACCCTGCAGGGGATATTATCCTAATTTTATAGATGAGTAAAATGAGGCGGAGTTTTGTTAAGTGATTTGCACAGTCACACAGCAAGTGCCTAAGGCCACATTTGCTCTTAGGTTCTTCTAACTCCAGATATTGGGCTCTAGTCACTGTGCTACCTAAGTGCTAAATATAATATGCTATGGCAAAATGTTGAATAAATCTAACTTCTGCTAAACTAATTCCTAATTTTTTCTTCAGTTCTTGTCCAAAAAGGGAGTCCTCCCTCTACCCCTACACACCATTTATGTCATTGGGTTGGCAAACATCAGCTACTGTTTTTTATTATTTCTGGTCTTATCTAGATCAGGGCTTCTTAAATTTTTTTCCATTCATGACCTCTTTTCATTCAAGAAATTTTACCCAATCCCAGTTACATAGATATGTAAAATCCATAGACAAATAAAACATTTACTCATAAGTCATAATTAAAAAAAACCCAAACATTCTGTTATGCAACCCAACATGAGGTAGCAACACAGAGTTTAGGAAGCTTTGATCTAATTAGTATAGTAAATCGATTCTTCCTTCCTTCCTTTTCTCCTTCCTTCCTTCCCTCCTTTTTTCCTTTCCCTCCTTCCTCTCTTCCTTCTCTCCTTCTTTCCTTCCTTTTTCCCCTCCTTCCTTCCTTCCTTTTCCCTCTTTCTGTCCTTCTCCTCTCTTTTCTCTCTTCTCACCTTCCTTCCTCCCCTCCTTCCCTTTCTTCCTTCCTTTTCTTTCTCTTTCCTTCCTTCCTTTCTTCCCTCCCTCCTTCCCTCCTTTTCTTTGTCTTTATTTCTTCAAAAATTAGTATCAAATACTTTTGATGACTACTGCTTTATAATTTGAAGTCTGGCATCCTTTCATTTATAGTTTTCCTCAATATTTCCCATGAGATTATAGATCTTCTGTTCCTCCAAATTAATTTTGTTATTGTTTCAGAAAAAACAACAATATTGAAATGTCCCCTTGTAATTTAATTGTTAAAGCACTAAATTTGTAAATCAATTTTGGTAGCATTGCTATTTTTATTATATTGCATTGTCAAATGATAAACACTGAGTCTCTAATTACTTCACATTTTTTATTTATGTAGAGAACATTTTGTAATTGTATTTATATAAATATTGTGTTTGCTAGATTAACTCCTAGTTTATGTAGACTAACTCCCAGATATTTTATATTTTGCAGTCATTTTGAATTGAAGGCTTCTTATTAGCTTTCAGTTAAAACTACATAGAAATGCTGATGTCTTTGTGAATTTAATTTTTAGCCTCCTATTTTGCTGAAGTTATTTAGTATCTTAGTTATTTTACTGACTCTTTGTGATCTTCTCAGTACACCATCATGACTCCTGCAAACACATATAATTTTGTCTTCTCTTAGATAAATGTTTATATCCTTAATTTAGTTCTCCTATCTTACTATTTTTTAAATTGTTTTATTTTTTCTGATTATATATTTGCATTAACTTTTAAAATATCAATTTCTTTACAAATCATGTTGCGAGAAAAAATCATATCAAAAGGGGAAAACCACGAGAGGAAAAAAAAAATAAGAAAAAAGTGAACATAGCATGTATTGATTTAAATTCAATATCCATAGTTCTCTTTCTGGGTGCAGATGGCATTTTCTATCCAAAGTATATTGGGATTGCCTTAGATCACTGAACTGCTTGAAAAGGACCGAGTCTTTCATAATTGATCATTGCACAATCTTGCTGTTACTGTGTATAATGTCTTCTGGATTCTGCTTGTTTCACTCAGCATCCATTCATGTAAATCTTTCCAGGTCTCTCTAAAATCAGCTTGTTTATCATTTTTATACAACAATAATACTCTGTTACTTTTATATACCATAACTTCCCCAGTTCATGGGCATCCACTCATTTTCCAATTCTTTGCTATCATAGAAAGAGCTGCTACAAACATCTTTTTGCACATGTGGATCCTTTTCCCTCCTTTATGATTTCCTTAGGATACAAACCTAGTAGTAGCACTGCTGGATCAAAGGGTAGGCTTAATTTGATAGCCCCTTAGGTATAGTTTCAAATTGCTCCTCAGAATGATTCCATCATTTCACAACTCCACCAACAATGCATCAGTGCCCCAGTTTTCCCACACCCCCTCCAACATTTACCATTATTTTTTCCTGTCATCTAATCAATTTGAGAGGTATTAGGTGGCACCTCACCATTGTTTTTAATTTGCATTTCTCTAATTAATAGTGATTTGGAGCATTTTTTTTCATATAACTATAGATGGTTTTAATTTCATCATTTGAAAATTGTCTGTTCGTATCCTTTGGCCATTTATCAATTGGGGAATGACTTGTATTCTTATAAATTTGACACAGTTCTTTATGTAGTTAACAAATGAGGCCTTTATCAGAAACACTGGCCGTAAAAAAATTTTTTTCCAGCTTTGTACTTCCCTTTTAATCTTGTTTGTGTTGGTTTTGTTTGGGCAAAACCTTTTTAAATTAATGTAATCAAAGTTGTCCATTTTGCATTTCATAATGTTCTTTAGTTCTTGTTAGGTTATAAATTCCTCCCTTTTCCAAAGATCTGATAATAAGTTTGTTTATGGTATCATCCTTTATGCCCAAATCATGTACCCATTTTGACCTTGTTTTGGTATGGAGTATGGGATGTAGGTCAAAAAAAAGAGAGATGTAGGTCTATACCAAATTTTTGACATGTTATTTTCCACTTTTCCTAGGAATTTTTATGAAATAGTAAGTTCTTTTATAAAATAACAAGTTCTTTTCCCACAAGCTGGAGTTGTGGGATCAAATATTAATAAAATAATCAAATACTAGATTACTGTAGTCATTAATTATTGTGTCATGTGTATCTAACCTATTCCACTGGCCTATTTACTAGCCAGTATCAAATGGTTTTGATGATTGCAGCTTTATAGGTCTGGTACTGCTAGGCTACCATCCTTTGTATTTTTTTCATTAATTCCCTTGATATTCTTGCCCTTTTATTCTTCCAGATTAATTTTATTATTTTTTCTACCTCTATAAATTTTTTTTTTGGCAATTTGATTGGTATGGCACTAATGAAGTAGCCCAATTTAGATAGAATTGTCATTTTTGTTATATTATCTTAGTCTACCCATAAGCAAGTGATATTTTTTCAACTGGTTAAATACAACTTTATTTGTGTGAGAAATGTTTTGTAATTGTGTTCATATAGTTTCTGGGTTTATCTTGGCAGGTAGAAACCAAAATATTTTATTTTATATAGAATTATTTTAAATGGAATTTATGTCTTGTTACTAGGCTTTGTCAGTAATAAAAAATGCTGATGATTTGTGTGGGTTTATATCCTGCAATTCTGCTAAAGTTGTTAATTATTTCAAGTATATTTTTGGATGAATTTCTAGGATGCTCTAAGTATATCATATTATCTGCAAAAAGTGATAGTTTTATCTCCTCATTGTATATTATAATTTCTTTAATTTCCACAATGCAGAGTACTAACCATTATATGATTCTGGCACGCCACTCTATCAGGCTAATTTCTTTAATTTCCTTTTCTTTTCTTATTGCTAAAGCAAACACTTCTAGTACAATATTAAATAATAATGGTAATTGATATTCTTTCACACTTGATCTTATTGGGAACGTATCCACCATTACAATGTTTGCTGATGGTTTTAAATAGATGCTGTTTATTCTTTTAAGGAAAACTCCCTTTATCTCTATGCTCTCTAGTGGTTCTAATAGGAATGGATACTGTATTTTGTCAAAAGCTTTTTCTTCATCTATTGAGAT
This sequence comes from Myrmecobius fasciatus, assembly GCA_023553655.1. Lineage (NCBI taxonomy): Eukaryota > Metazoa > Chordata > Mammalia > Dasyuromorphia > Myrmecobiidae > Myrmecobius > Myrmecobius fasciatus. Next base: position 255,527 of record JAJPUD010002524.1, read on the forward strand.
TATCATATGATTTGTTGGTTTTATTATTGATATGATCAATTATGGCAATAGTTTTCCTGATGTTGAACTAGTCCTGCATTCTTGATACAAATTGCACTTGGTCATAGTATATTATCCTGCCGCTAAGTTTTTGTAATCTCTTTGCTAATATTTTATTTAAATTTTTTGCATCAATATTAGGGAGATTGGTCTGTAATTTTCTTTCTCTGTTCTGGTTCTTTCTGATTTAGATATGACTATCTTCTTTGTGTCAAAAGGAATTTGGCAGAACTCCTTTACCTATTTTCCCAAATATTTTACATGATATTGGAATTAATTGTTCTTTAAAGGTTTGGCAGAATTTACTTGTAAATCCATTTGGAACTGGAGATTTTTTTCTTAGGGAGTTCACTGATGGTTTGTTCAATTTCTTTTTCTAAAATGGGGCAATTTAAGTAATTTATTTCCTCTTCTGTTAATCTGGGCAATTTATATTTTTGTAAACATTCATCATTTTGATTAGATTGTCAGACTTGCAGGCATACAGTTGGGTGAAATGGCTCCTAATTATGATTTTAATTTCTTTTCCGTTGGTGATAAGTTTACCCTTTTAATTTTTGATGCTTGTAATTTGTTTTTTTTTCTTTCCTTTTTCTAATCAAAATTATCCAAAGGCTTATCAGTTTTGTTTTTGTTTTCATAAGGCCAACTCTTAATTTTATTAATTACTACAATGGTTTTCTTATTTCAATTTTATTAACTTTTATTTTGAGTTTCAGAATTTCTAATTTGATATCTAATTGGGGGTTTTAAATTTGTTCTTTTTGTATCTTTTTTAGTTGCATGCCCAATTCATTGATCTTTTCTTTCTCTATTTTATTCATGTAACTATTGATAGGTATAAAATTTCCCCTAAGAACTGCTTTGGCTGCATCACATAGATTTGGGGATAAGTTATGTTGTCTTATTATTGTCATTCTCTTGGATAAAATTATTGATTGTTTCTGTAATTTGTTGTTTGACCCACTCATTCTTTAGAATTGGATTAATTAATTTCCAATGGTTTTTAGTCTATCTTTCCCTGACCCTTTATTGAATATAATTTTATTATATCATGGTCTGAACCATTTATTATTTCTGCTTTTCTCTATTTGATTATAAGGTTTTTGTGCCCTAATACATGGCCAATTTGTGTCTAGGTGCCATGTACTACTGAAAAAAAGGTGTATTCCTTTCTATCCCTATTCAATTTTCTTCAGAGATTTATCATATCTAAGTTATCTAGGATTCTATTAAACTTCCTAGTTTCATTCTTGTTTATTTTATGGTTAGATTTGTTTAATTCTGAGAGAGGGAAGTTGAGGTTACCCATTAATATAGTTTGCTATCTATTTTCTTCATGTAACTGGCTTAACATCTCTAAGAATCTGGATGCTGTATCATTTGGTGTATATACATTTAGTATTGATACCACTTCATTGCCTATGAAACTCTTTAACAAGATGTAATTTCCTTCCTTATCTCTTTTAATTAGATTTATTTTTACTTGCTTATCTGAGATCTCAATTCCTACCCCTGCTTTTTTTTTTTTTTTTGCTTTGGTTGAAAAATAAATTCTGGTCTAGTCTTTTACACTTACTCTGTATATATGTTTTATATATGTTCCTTATAAAGAATATATTGTAGGATTCTAGTTTTTTATTTACTCTGCTACTCACTTCCATTTTTTGGGAGAGTTCATCCCATTCACATTCACAGTTATGATTACCATCTCTGTATTTCCCTCCATCCTATTTTCTCCTCTGTATATATTTTTGTTCTCTTTCCACCCTGTCCCTTCTTAGTAGTGTTTTGTTTCTAACCCAGCCCACCCTCTACCTGCCTTCCATCTATCATACTGTCTTCTCTTACCCTTTTCTTCTAATGTTTCTGTCCTCCCTTCTATCCAGCCCCTCCCTTTTCCCTCCTTTCTCCTCCTACTTCCTTATAGGATAAATTTCTATACCCAACTGAGGGTATTCCCTTTTTGAGCCAAAACTGATGAGATTAAACTTCAGACAATGCTCATCCCCTTTCCTTTCTTTCCTTCTATTGCAATAGGTCTTTTGTACCTCTTCATGTGATATAATTTGTCCCATTTTATTTCCCCTTTCCTCTTTTCCCAATACAATTCCTTTTCCATTCCTTAATGTCTTTTTCCTTGATATTATCACATCAGAGTCCATTTACAACCACAATCACCATCCATGTGTGCCCCCTCTAACTACTACAATAACAGATATCAGTTCTCGAGAATGACAAATATCATGTTCCCATCTAAGGATGTAAATAGTTAACCTTTAAGTTATTTATATATGTATGTGTGTGTATGTGTATTCCTGTTTACTTTTCTATGCTTCTCTTAAGTCTTGTGTTTGAAGATTAAATTTTCCATTTAATTATGTTTTTTTCCAATAGAAGTGATTGAAAGTCTTTGAAGATCTATTTCCTCCCCTGAAAGAGGATGCTCAGTCTCACTGGGTAATTAATTCTTTATTGTAACCCTAGGTACTTTGCCTTCCAGAATATGGTATTCCAGCCCCTCTGATACTTTATTGTAGATGCTGTCAGATCCTGGATAATCCTGACTGTTGCTCCTCAATATTTAAATTTTGTCTGGCAGCTTGCAGTAATTTTTCCTTGAGATTGTAGTTCTGGAGTTTTGCAACAATATTTCCTGGGGTTTTTCCTTGTGGGAATCTCTTTCTGGAGGTGATTGATGAATTCTTTCAATGATTATTTCCCACTCTGGTTCTAGTATATCATGGCAGTTTTACGTGATAATCTCTTAAAGAATGCCATCCAGGCTCTTTTTTTTTTTTTTTTTTGGTCATGGCCTTCATGTAGACCCATAATTTTAAATTTCTCTCTCCTGAATCTATTTCCAGGTCAACTGTTTTTCCAATGAGCTATTTTACATTTTCTTCCATTTTTTTCATTCTTTTTAGTTTGTTTGATTAAATCTTGAGCCATTAATTTCCATTTGCCCCATTCTAGTTTTTAATGTGTGATTTTCTTCACTTAGTTTTTGTATCTCTTTTTTTCATTTGATTAATTCTATTTTTCAAGGTGGTATTTTCTTCAGTGGATTTTTTTTTTTTTGCATTTGGCCAATTGTATTTTTAAGCAATTTTCTTCAAGTTTTTTTCCTTCCTTTTTCAAGCTATTGACTCTCTTGCATACCTCTCGTTTCTTTTCACAGTTTTTCTTCTACCTCTTTTATTTGCCTTTTAAAGTCTTTTATCAGCACTTCTGAGAAATTTCTTTGGGTTTGAGCCCAATTACTATCACTCTTTGAGATTTCCTCTTTGGATATTTTGATCTCGTCTGAGTTGGTGTTTTGGTCTTCCCTGTCACCACAGTAGCTTTTTATGGTCAAGATTCTCTTCTGTTTCTTGCTCATTTTCTTTCCTTTTTGTATTTCCTCTTTTGTGATTTTTACAGTTGAGCTCTGTTCCTGGGCTCCATCCCAAGCTTCTTGTGCAACTCTGAGTCTTGGCTATGAGCACAGGGGCCCCTAGTGTTTGGTGTCTTGCTCCCAGCAGAGGATAGCCCTACCTGCTCTCTCCAGGAAACAGCCTGGTTTCCCTAGTTGCCAATTTGCCTTCTAAGCTGGTACTGGGGACTGCCCCTCTGGTCTGCTCACTACTGAGCCAGGACTGAGGGTCTCAGTTGCTGATCTGCTGTGATTAAGACACTCTCATTGGCTTTTCCAGATTCCTTCTGAGCTGGGCTGAGCACCCTTTTCATCCCAGTGAGACTGACCTTTCTTAAAGTCCTCCCAATCTATCTTGAGGTGGAGAATCTTGAGATGGAGAGTCCATCAGACTCTGTTCAGAGGATTGGTTTCATGTGAAGTTCAAGAGAACATGGGTAGATATGTATACACATATTGGATTTGTCATATAATTAACATATTTAGCATGTATTAGATTACCTATCATCTAGGGGTAGGGGTGGGGGAAGGAGGGGAAAAGCTTGGAACCAAAAAAAAAAAAAAAGCTTTTGCAAAGGTCAATGTAGAAAAATCCCTCATATGTTTTGTAAATAAAAAGCTTTTAATTAAAGAGAGAGAGAGAGAGAGAGAGAGAGAGAGAGAGAGAGAGAGAGAGAGAGAGAGAACATGGGAGAGTTCAAACAGTTTCCTGGCTTCACTCTGCCATCTTGGCTCCACCACTGAAACTTGCTACTGGCATCCTATCTCACTGTTATATTCAGAATTTTAGAATATCAAATAATGAGCTACAATTAGGTAAAGAAATTCTCCAAATTAAATCAACAAGCACTCTTGAAAATTGGAAGTTTTCAATGCAAATTGGAAGATTTCAATGCAAATATGAGAAACAATGAAAATAAGAAATATATAGAAAAGTAAAATTCAGAAAAAAGAACGAGAGGCCAAAGACATAGATGACACAGAAGTCTCATGATTTTACATTATGAGCATTTCCCTTGAGAAAAAAATTGATAGGTTCTGAACATGACAAGCACCTAGTACCATTGCAAAAAAGAAAAAGGAAATGATTATATGTTGACAGAAACCGAATAATCTGGTTGTTGTTTATGTGTTAATTATCCCTGAGTCAAATTGTCAGTGTATAGTCAGACTACCAGCTTGTCAGGACAAAGATAGAAATCAGTTGTTGTTGTTTTTAAAGTAAGAAGAAGAAAACATCATTTGCATCCAGAGAAAGAACTATGCAGAATGAATATAAAGCAACACATTCCATGTTCACTTTTTTTTTCTTCTGTTTTTTTTCTCTTGTGGTTTTTCCCTTTTGTTCTGATTTTTCTCTCCTAACATGAGTCACAAAGATATGTGCATTAAAAATTAATGCACATATATAACCAGAAAAAAGAAAACAATAAAAACTTTTTTAAAAAAGTAACAAGAGATAAAAGTAATGAAAGAAAGGCATGATATATAATTGAAACAAATTAACTCTGAACTATTTAAACTATTTAATCAGTAATGTGACATTGGAAATGGACTTTAGAAATGAAATTGACATTGATTAAAATAATTTCATAGAGCAGTTTAGCTGTTATAAATTTAATGCCACAAGACCAAAAAAAGCTTAGAAAGTATTTAAATCAGTAACATATGTAATTTGATTGTAAACAGGAGAGAGGTGGCAGCTAAGGCAATACTAGATAGAATAGAAAAGCTTTGACAAAATCTTTTTTAAGGATGATTGGCAATCATGAACAATATCATTTTCAAGGCAGAGAAAAGCTGTAGAAGGTAGAATGAATTTAAGGAAAATCTGGCAAGAAATCTAATCAAGAAAAGTCATCCAAAGGGCATTTAAGAACAAAACTATAAAGGGGAAAGCATAACTTTAGGCATCACATTGTATAGGGGATATTGGCAAGATGGTGTTCATCTAGTGCATGATCTAGATGAGGATCAGTTAAGTGGAAATTCTTAACTTGGAGAAGAGAAGACTTAAGGCAGATTTTATAGGAGTTTTCATATATCTGAAAGTTTATTGTGTGGAAGAGGAATAAAATTTGCTCCAGATGATAGAATTAGGACAAATTAGTTGAGGATGGGGAGATTTTTAAAGACTGAACAAGTTTCCTTTTAAAAAAAAGTGATTTGTAAGGGTCAAGGCCTCCTGATCCTAGAGCCAGTTCTCTATTCACTGTGCTATTTAAAAAATTCTCTGTTGAGTTCTCAGTTACTGAAGGTCTCCAAGTGGATAATATATTATATCGTATTTACTGGCATTGTTACAAATGGGATTCATATCAATAGGGACTAGATAACCTTTGTGAAGCCTGCGAATTCTGTAGCCTCCTAGTCCCAGTTGGAAATGGTTGTGGACATTGTGCAGCAATAGCAATGACCTATTTTTCCTAAGGCTATTTATCCTCCCCACATGTACCTGTTTTCTGGCTCTCAACTTTCTCAAGCACATTCTCACAGCATCTAGGATTTGGGAGGGATTTCAATCACCATGTAACATGACTTATACCTCAACAAGATTCCCCTCCACTGATATGCCCCCCAAAATAATCTAGACTTTGTTTGAAGCCTTCCACTGGAGAGTAACCCATTATCTTTTGTGGCCACCTCTTTGGGATGATCTTTATAGTTAATATTTCATGGATGAATTATGTGAATTAGGACAAGTGATTGGATGTTAAGTGCATGTGTAAAATCATGACTGTGCAAGTTTAGTTTATGAGTGAAATTATTTAGTTCTACTCTTAAAATATTCCATAATAACAAGGCAAATTGGAAAAAGCATTGGTTAAGAGAGAAAGTTGGCCTGATACCTGAAGAAACAGTTAGAAATAATAAAAAATGAAAGATGTACAGGCAGTATGCTCTACTGGTATTATATTAGTGTAGGATAAAATAAGGAAGCCCTTGAGCCTGTCAGGTAGACTTAAGGAAAGAGATTAATATATCACTTGGGTTGGTCAAGTAGGCTATCACCTGCACACTGGAAAGAATGTTGAAATCCATGTTATCATAGATCCATTTCAATTACAAGAAATATTACATCTGTGTATATGTCTTATCCCCCACTAGACTGTAAAGTCCCTGTAGACAGAAACCATGTCTTGTCTAAACTTTGTTTTCTTCCAACGTCCAATGCAAAGTCTGCACCCAGAAGGAAGGTAAAAGGGAGATGACTTTGAAATGACGTTGAATTGAATTCATCTCCCAAAAGAAGGTCCATTTATTTGTTCCAGTTGTAACAGATCTTTGAAAACTTTTAGTTTTCACCTCATATAACCACCCAGACCAAGTGCAGTTAATTCTAAATGGAGACATATCTACAATGCCAGAGGAAGAGCACTATTCATGACACTGGACCTTTGGCAGGTAAAAGTGAATCTAAATATACCATTGTAATCTCCAAGACTCCCTTCTGGAAGAAATAGTACAATTCTAGTTTTAAAAACTTCAAAGATAATAAATTGAGGGGCTCCTACATAAATTCTCCCTTATTCTCAGTGTTGCATGGTAGCAAGAGCTTTAGACTGGGAGTCAGAAGGCCTGGGTTCAAATCCCGAGTCTAGTCATGTTATACCATATTTCCCTGAGGTTCAGACTCTTCATCTATAAAAATCGATCAAAGGTGTGAATACATGAGCCTTAAAGTCCTTTCCCATGGGCAGCTAGGTGGTGCAGTGGATTGAGTGTTGGGCCTGGAGTCAGAAAGTTGAAATCCTGCCTCAGACACTTATTAGCTGTAGGATCCTGAGCAAGTCCCTTAATCTTGTTTACTTCAGTTTCCTCATCTGTCAAATGAGCTGGAGAAGGAAATGGCCAACCACTCTAGTATCTTTGTCAAGAAAACCCCAAATGGGTCACAAAAAGTCAGATACAATTGGAACAAATAGACAACAAAAAAATGCCTTCCAGCTATAAGGTCCTGAATGGTCAATGGTCTTGTGGACAGGGCAAGCTATGTCTCGTGACACACTAAGATGGGTTTTATGGCCCTCTGGATTAATACATACTTGGTGATGAAGCCCACAGTTGTCCTTGTCAGTCCCGTTAGATAAGGTCAAAATCCATTGTTGCATCAAATGAAACACATTAGCTTGAACTACCCTGTAGGAAATATCAATTTTAAAGAAGTGACTCAACTCTGAAAATATATATCTAAATAATTATTACCTAAAAGATGAACAATTTATTTGGCCAGATCTATATAGTTCAAAGTAAAGTGGTAAGATAACTATTTTCTTGTGACTGTAGGCCACATGGACCCAAATCCTGTGTTACTCACACTCTACCAAATCACTAGACAGCTACCAACAGTCAATTCTTTGCTTTGACCCATATAGATTTATCTTTTTAATAGTGGTTATCTACTACAAAAAGTAATTTCCTTATAAACAACTGCTTTTAAGCTAATGCCTTTCCAAATAAAAATGAGATGATTCAGAAAATTCCCACAAAAGAAGGGGACCAAATAAAGTTAAAACTCCTACCTTAAGCATCAAAAGCATTCCATTCTGTCTTATCTTTCCAGTCTTATTCCCATTCTAGCAAAACTCTAGTATTTCCCCATTGCCTACTGTAAGGAGTTGATTAGGTGAATTGCCCAACCAACGTGATGAGTTCATAGAGTGGTGAACCTTTGTTTGGGACCCTTAGCTATCCATGACTATCTATCTATGGAATATGGAGAAAACCATCTGCACCTTGTTAAGACAAAAGATAACTTCCACTGAAGTCCCCGTGATTGGGACTGCCCCAAAATAAATAAAAAGAGTCTGCTTGACTCAGACTCTTGGGAGGGTGGGCTGTGTTAGGAAAAACTACTGTTTGTGCTGGCACACAAATGGAAATTTGGAATTTTTAAGCAAAATCCTCCATGGGGCTAATCCCAGACCTACTGGGTCTGGTAAGGAGGAGGGGGCAGGAGGAATTGTGCCAGTATGTGCCCCGTTCCATTCCCTAGGAGCTAATTTATGGCTTCCTTAGAAGCAGATGTACATGGGAACTAAATGTATTCTCCCACAGCATTCTAAGCACAGGAGTACCTGTGAATGTAATTTTCTACAGCAAGATATGGCAACAGCTGGAACGATGGTGGGGCATCCTGGAAAAGCACATGTAAGCTGAGGGCCTTCATGGATAATGTTCCCTGGTGTGGGTTGGGGATGAGAGGGAGTAGATTTTGATTTCCTACTCTTATGGTTAGAAAAGGGAGATTTATTGGAGATTGTCTCAAGAGTAACCCTAAATTCTAGAATTGAGAGACCTAGCCTTCTTAGAAATAGAAATGAAAGTTCTTGAGCAATGTATTCCTGAATTTAACAGAGGAGAGGATCAAATCATGTTGAGGGAAGCAGAATATCAATACTTTGCTTGCTATAATCACCATTCAGACAATGTAAGTACTATGGGAAGGGGGGTACCTTCCAGCAGTACCAAGTGTCCTTCCATTCTGGGAGAAAATCAAGTTTTAAGCCACAGTGTGTCACTGAGTGTGTAAGAATGGGAAAGAGATTCACCAAAATTACAGTTTTACCTCACAGGAAACCCGAAAATGTTTCCTCCTGATATAAGGTGCTATTGAATCTAGAAGTTCCCTACTGAGAAATGAAACCCAAATGGATATGGGGATAATTGCTCTTGTTTGTTTATGGACAATTGAAATCTGTCTATGTGCTGTCTTAATTTGTGTATGAGGTTTTTTTTTACTTCTTTATGTCTTCTTTCTGTGTGGTAAAATAATGGCTATCCTGTATCTGATATACACTTTTTTTCTTTGAGCTGGGCACCCTGTTACACATATTTATGAAAGCTATATTCAGAGATTTTCAAGAGTAAACTTTAGACAGGAGTATAACCAATTAAAGAGAAAAAATGTATTTTCCAAAGTAATGCCCAAGGTTATATCTAGTTTACAGGAGCCCAGATTTTGTTGAATGCTGGGCCATGGATTAAATGGCTTTCTGATTAAGCTTTGCTCTAATTCTGGATGTTCTCTCCTTCTCCCATCTTTACTAACTGTAATTTTACCTATATCCCAGGTCCCTGCTCAACTGCTGCCTTCTCTAGGAAGCTTTCTGTGATCTCTCTCCAGCACCAAAGAATGACTTTTTCTCCTTAGAATTTGTATAACACTTTGTCCTTCTGTAAACACTTACCATATGTTATTACATGCTCTAGTTCTTTGTGTACTTGTCTCTTCTCCTTTCTTTATATCTCCAGGATTTAATACAGTCCCTGGATCATGGTATTTAATAAATGTTTAAGTGAAATGTTTAAGTGATTGTTTTGTATCTATATCATGACTCCTTATTAAACTATAAGCTCCATGAAGGCAGAGACTATCTTGTTCAATCTCTGAACTTCCTCAAAACCTAGCTTATTATTTGTACACAGTAGGCTCTTAATTAATGTTTTAAGTTGAAGACAGAATTAAGGTAAAAGTGTTTTCACTTACGGGACATAATTACTCTTTATCTGCTCTTCAGTCAATGGAATAGCACCAATAATATCTAACATCCCATCCAGGAAATTAATCAATTCAGGAATTTTTAAATAAAGTGTCTTCCAGTCTTCCTGATTCATTGAAGTAATTGGATGGTCACTTTCCATCTTGAATATCCACATTTCAAGAGCAGAATTTAAGCTTTGAAAAAGCTTATTATAACCTAAAAATAGTTAAAGATGGGAAAAAAACATTAAGTGGGATTGTTGGAATTTTTTCTGTAATTAAAAAATGGATTTTTCAAAATAAGTTGATAATTTAATATTAAATAACCCCTTTTCACTGCTTAGTCATTTGGTAATTTCTCTGTACATCAGTTCTTAGTTTGACATTTTTAAAATTCTTAGCTGGGAACCAGATATAATGAGTCATTGCCAATTATACTCACATTTTATACTCAAATACTCAAAATTATCTTTCTCAATCTGATCTTTGATCTATTAAATTTCCCTCTAATGATATAGATTGCAACTTCTCCATGACTGCCCATTTTATGTAAATCTGGTTCATATCCTTCCATAAATTCACCTCCAGCTGGTTCACCCACTTTACTTTGGTCCTTCTTCACTCTCTCTGGACATCACAAGACTATTAGTGGAGCGTATGGACTGTGCATCTGTTACTGCTCACTTTTACCCCATAACTAGTCCATTTTCTTCAATCATATATTTTCAGAATAACATCCTTCATTCTGATTTTTCTTCATAGTTAATTTATTATTTATTTCAACCTGCTTATACTTACTGTGTCATCCTTCTTTGCCCTTTGAGTGATAACTCATTTTTAATTCTTTGGAGATTCAAGAGTTCCATGATTCAGTCATAAAGTAACACTGGTAGAATATTGGTATTTTAAAATGGACCTTTTTTCAGGGAGAAGTTTGTGGTCATTAAGGGAGTTTGTAATTTACCAAGCGTATCACAGCCTACTATGGTTTAATTCTGGGATCAATTTCCCTATTTGCAGTGCCCATCTAAGGCATATATGTATGCATACATGTACATGTAACATTGCATTGTTTTACATATATGTATACATATATATATACACATATATACACACACACATGCATATACTATATGATGAACTCTATAAGTTGTTCATCCAACTGCCTTGCCATAATCTATAGATAATAGGTAGCATTCTTCATTCACTTGAGTTTTTGATGTGGATAGTTAGGTCAGACTCTGTTGAGTGGTTTTAGATTTCTTCCAGGGCTTAATAATAACTAGCACAATATTATCTGAAAACAAGAGCATCTGGAGAATCTCATTCTCAAGCCAGAATCTCTCTTCAATTTAAATTCTACAATGGAAGTCATCATTATCATAGTAATAAACATTTTTGGTGAGGATGTCACTCTGCTTTGTGAATAACTATTTTGTGAATCTGCTTTGTGAATCAAAATTAACAATCAGAATGTTACATCTTTCAAGGAATTTTGAACGATTTTGGTGTATGTTATGCATGGCAGACACCCTGTTGGGAAATAGCTTTCCAGGGAGCATTTTTTCTATCAAATCAATAATAATAAATAGCACAGATCTTGTATTTTCTAATTCTTTTAGTCAATAACATCACAATAGAATGGTGAGCTTCTATGGATCATTGTTCATGAAAACCTGCCTATTACTTAATAATACTCTAATTAAAAACATTCTTGATGTATGATCTTCACAAAATTATATATTTATGTAAAAGTAAATAATGGGTGGTTGTTGATACTCTCTTGTTCACTTTTCAGGATCAATAGGTCTAATTTTTTTTCATGCCTTTGGTATCTTTGCCTTTCCCCCGTATCTTGTGAATCTATTCTTTTGTGTTCTCAAACATATCAATCACAATGTAAACTTGATATATTTAGTTCCTTTTGGTTCTTTCTCTTGCTAATTTTATGTCCTCTATAAACATATTTGGGACTGTGAAATGAGACTCTAATGATACTTGATTATGAAAAGAGCATTTTATAAAAAATAAAAAAAACAAAAAACAAAAAACAAACTTCTGCAATTCTTTTCCATTTTCTTCTTTTTGTTGCCCTTACATTTTCAGCTATAATACCCAATCCCATCCAGTCAAAGTGAATGAGTACCTGCCCTTTATCCAAGTACAAAACATCTTACTCAGCATTCTCTTAGCCAATCAAGAATCATATCACTCCTTCAAGAATCACAGGGCTGTTCCTGTGCTCACCTTGTCCAGGTAGGAGTTGGTATTATACAGTCTTCAGTTCTTAAAGGATGGCTTCATTTAATTGGATCTTTAAGCTCTCTTTAAACTGGTTTTACCCTGCTTTATTTTTCTCTTTTATGAGCCTGTATTACTAATTTTTATCTTTGCTCTAACAAATCATTACTTATGAACTAATTATGCAAGCAGATTTAGGAATGACTACCACATCAGTAAAAACAAGCCATTTCCTGTCTGTCAAAATATAGACTCAATATCATTTTTGTAATATTATTTAGTGGTTGGTTTGTCCGACATCCCTGGATTCTTTTCCTAAGCAATATATTCATAACATATGGGCACAAGGCTTCTGGATGGCCTACAAATTTGTGACTTCTTTCTTATTTTTGATCTATATTTTCCCATCTATTTCTCAATATCTTCACCTAATATCACCATTCCACTAATGTCACTATCAAATTATTTATTGATTTTATTTGGATGGTCCCATATTTTTATATAATTTTCTTCTACCTTTTCATTTTCTGCAGCAGATATTAATCAAGAAGATACAATAATTTTCATGATAGTCCTCTTACAAATACTTACCATGAGCACTTCAGTTTGTTACCCAGTAAAATATTCCATAAAATGTCATTTCTTATCTTTCGGTCATGATCAGGCCAGCTCCACAAACGCCTTTATTCTCTTCTCCAAAGAGTGAAAATACAGCTTCATAAAGGTCATCATTTTACTGAACTATCTTGTTTAAAAAATGTGTCTGCACTTCAATTCTTCAAAAGATCATCCCAATGGGTATAACTTTCAATAATGAGATTGTTACAACCCCTCTAGGATCAATAATCATGATCAACAAACAACATTATTTGGCTACCAACCATGATAAAATTCTCTACACAGAGCAATGCTGCTCCTCAGATGATAGATAGATATGCAGTCTTTTGCTGGGCAATATTTAAAAATCTTGTTAGCTTGATAGGATTTGTCAGAACTTGTTTACTAGTTAGACATATTCTGTGAGAACCCAGGATTCCATGGCATGATGAGATATCAAGAGGAAGACTGGTAAAGGATGAGAAGAGCAAATGGCTCACATGTATTTATACACATAATCATTTCCACACACTTACACGTAACTATCAAATTTACAAAGATATATTATTAAATCTCAAACAGATTATTAAAATTTCAATGATCTGGCACTTGAAAGTCTGGGAAACTTCAAGTATCTACTACTGTACTGATCCCAAAATCCACAAAAAAGTTTTTATGAGAAGCTACCACAAAAAAACCAAATTTTCAAATTCCAAATTAAAACCATTAGAGGTGAGATAACATAGTGAGGTAGAAATCAACTGTTCAAACAGAATCTCCTGAAGTTTTTGTACCACATATTGAACATCAGGTCCTCAGCCTTACATGTTCAGGAACTCAGTTTTATCAATATATCCAGAAATTATAAAACCCTTCAGGAATTGGTTGCTTGCAAGAGAATAATTTATAAATCAGAAGGTCAATTTAATGAATTGCACTGCTAAGCTGACTGAAATACCTATATCCACTACTCTTTCAAGTAGAAAATTATACCTTAGAACTAAATTATCAAAAGTTTTCTTGGTGAGTAGAGTCATAACAATAGAGCTAAATGATCTTATGGAATATTGTTGTTAAGCTATGATAGGTTGACTTGGTCTTCTGCACTGGATCAGATATCCTAAATGGACCAGAACAAATGGCCATTGAACTTGGGACATCCATGGAGCCAAAACTCTGAACTTTTTCAAGACTACACAAACCACCTTTCTCAAGTTGACTACAGTACCTTGGATATGTTATGGTCAATTAGATTGCAGTTTCTCTCACTTTAATTATATTTGGGTCTCCCACATGAGACTTTGGAGCCATCCTGCTCCCTTTATAAAATCAACAAAATTTTCTCTACCAATTGGAGTTTGAGTGGCACCTGAATCTCACTAGCATATTTTTTTCTATTTTGTTACAAAATCCTAGGAGTATCCTATCTTTGGGACCTGATGCCATCCCTACACTACATGCTATCTTGCCTACAGTTAGAAAAATTCAATCTGACATCAATATTCTGTGGCAGCAGAATCCTAACTCTACAGAAGATGGCAGTGTTTCCTTGAGGAAGAGAGTAAGAGGCTCTCTACTTGAGATGGAGCATTCATCATTTTCCAAAGTTAAAAGCTAATTTAAGTGAAAGATCAGTAGGAAAATGACAAGGAGGTTAAGAAGCCAATGGAATTCTTTCTCTTAAGCTCTCTAAGTCCCAATTTCTTCATCTCTGCCTCTCAGATCTCTTCCTGCTCTAAATCAATATTTCTAGGACTCCAACCATATTCAGAACATTATCTATTAAGTGACAAAGGCTAGATCTGGCTCCTGTCCTAAATCTCTAAAATTACTGTGCTCTGCTGCTACTTCAAATGACTCCAATAAAGATGATTTTACTAAAGACAAGCAGATAACTCTAGTAGAAAGCCACTTCAAACTTTAATTCAATTATTCATTGTATTAAAAGCAAGCGATATGATATGAGATCATGAGATTTACAAAAACAGGTTCCATCCAGGGTCTGCAAAAATCAGCACATTCTACAAAGTACAGATTCTGTCAAGAATCTCTCAAAAGGGGTATATTTAGGCAGCTAGGTGGTGCAGTGGATAGAGCACCAGTCCTGAAGTCAGGAAGACCTGAGTTCAAATCTGGCCTCAGACACTTAACACATCCTAGTTGTGTGACCCTGGGCAAGTCACTTAACCCCTATAGCCTCAGCAATATATATATATATATATATATATATGCTTATGTATTTATATATATACATATATATAGGCGTATGTATTTATATATATATATATCAAAAAGGATATATTTAAAAAGGATTCAATGCTTAAAGTTTTTACTTTGATTTTTCTGAAAATTTCCAATACTCAGAATACATCATTCTTCACCCTACTGGAAAACCCAGATTGCTCACTCTTTCAGTCTGTCTTGGTTTGTCTCTTTGTCTCTGAATCTTTTCTGTCTCTGTGTCATTCTCCTCTCTTCCTCTCTCTGTCTCTGTCTCGCACATTTTGTTTCTTTCTTTTTTCTCTCTCTCTTTCTCACATACATTTTCTATTTCTATCTTCCCTCTCTATCTGTCACACATTTTTTCTGTTTCTGTCTCTCTTCCCTCTTTCTCTATCTCTCTTCCCTCTCTGTCTCTCTCACATATTTTCTGTCTCTGTCTCTGTGTCTCTTTTCCCTCTCTCTGTTTCTGTCTCTCTCACACATTGTTTCTGCCTCTATTCCATCTCTCTTTCTCTCTGTCTCTTTCTCAGTCTCTCTGTCCCTGCTCTTGCTGTGTCTGTCTGTCTCTCATTTTTTCTGTCTCTGTCTCTCACATTTTCTGTCTCTATTTTTCTTTCTCTCTCTTTTACATACATTTTCTCTCTTTTTCTCTATATTTCTCTCTCTCTCTCTCACACACACACACACACACACATTTTCTTTATCTTTGTCTCTCGCACATTTTCTCTCTTTCTGTCTCTGATATATTTTCTCTGTCTCTGTCTCTCTTCCCTTTCTGTCTCTGTTGTCTCTCACACATTCTTTCCCTCTCTCTCTCTCCCTCCCTCCCTCCCTCCCTCCCTCTCTCTCTCTCCCTCCCTTCCTCCCTCTCTCTCTCTCTCTCTCTTTCTCTCTCTCTCTCTCTCTCTCTCTCTCTCTCTCTCTCTCTCTCTCTCTCTCTCTCTCTCTTTCTCTCAGTAGAGAGACATTTGCTGTTTTGGGCCATTTCAATCAGGTCTTTTTGTGACTCCATTTCGGTGTTTTCTTAGCAAAGACACTGGAACAATTTTCCATTGCCTTCTCCAGCTCATTTTATAGATGAGAAATTAAGACAATCAGGGTTAGTGACTTGCCCAGGGTCACACAGCTAGTAAGTGTCTGAGACCAGAATTGACCTCCAGATGCCGAGTCCTCCAGACTCCAGGCCAGGCGCTCTACTGTGCCATCTCGCAGCCCCATCTGTAGACACAGAAGTCTATTATAGAAAGGATAGCATCTGACTGCTGAATAAAAATACAATGTTAAGGAAAAATTAGTGAATTAAAGTTATATGTTATATGGCATTTTGATGTTGACAAAATGGTAAATTATCATTTCATTAGATATTCCTTAAAGCATCCCTCTGGGACACACCAGCATAGAGAACTCTTATTTTTACAAATAAAAACAGTAATAGGGGGACTAATTGATTGCAGTCAGATTTGGGATTAACAAAAGATTCTATTTCCTTGTCTTGGCTCTTGAGAGTGCTAGGCAAGTCAAGTTCACCATTTTTGCTCCAAGAAGGCCACAGAGGGAGCAGCTCCCTGCCACCTGCAGTTACAAGAGTGGATCTTAGAGACAAGGTGACCCACATTCAAGGGTACTCCCCCCCATTAGCCATCAATCTGACCTAAATTTTATAATCTAAAGGGGAGTCGATGGTTAAAGTGAAATTTTATTTTTCATTGATATTACAGATCTATTTACAATGTGTGCATTACTATATACTATCAGCACTACATTTAAATGTAGAATACTCATAATTCCTATGATAAAAAGTTGGCAATGATTTTGTTCATATTTCTGAAATGATATATTTTTGAAAATATGCTCAAATTTACTTTCATGATCTCATTTTATATAATGATTTCTCTCAACATCCCACAGAGATATAGAAAAAAGATACTTTTGTACATGTAAAAGAGTGGTTTTTATATGTGTAAAACATTTTTTCATTATTTTTTCATGAATCTATCTCTCTAAGAGGGCAGGGAGGAGGCCTGAAATCAGGAAGATTAGTTCAAATCCTACCTCAAGAACTTCTTAGCTGTGAACCTTAGCAAGTCACTTTACCCTGTTTTCCTCAGTTTCCTCATCTGTAAAATAAGGTGGGGAAGGAAATGGCAAGCCATTCCAACATCTTTGCCAAGAAAACTCTACATAGAATCAGACAAGGTTTTAACAACTGGACAACAATGAATCTTTCTAAGATTCACATTTTATTCCAGCCTTTCCAGTTACTTTTTTTTTTTGGCTCTCTTTGGTGAAAGCCAGCTGGTGCAGTGAAGATGCTGGGACCCAAAATCAGGAAGACCAAACTTCAAATCCAGCTTCAAATACTTATCAGCTGTGGGATCCTGAGCAAATCACTTAATCACTGCCTACCTCAGTTTCCTCATTTATAAAACAGAGCTAATAATCCTAGACTTCTGGTGAAAATAAAGTATTTGTAAATCACTAGCACAGTGCCTAGAATATAGAAGATATTTAATAAATGCTTGTTTCCTTCCTTTAGGGTTTCCTTTGAGATTATAAAGACTGGCAAACCAGGTTAGGTGGAAGAACAGAGAAGCTTGCAGGATCTGGAGTCTGCCACGGACACTTTCCAACTATGTGATTCTGGGCAAGTCACAATTTCTGTTTGCCTCAGCTTTTCTCAGGTAGTGAGGATCAAATGAGATAATATTTGTAAAAATAGAAAAGTGTTTTAGCATACAATTGGGCCCTACATAAATGCTTATTCTTACTCTTTTTCAATTTTCCCCACGTCCCAAGAGGAGAGGATGGACATGGCCATCATCATTCTACCAGCCTACCTAAGTTCGAGGTTCATCATCAGTTTAGCCATGATCATCAATGACTGTCAACTACAACTCTCAATTCAGTCAATCAGTAAACAATTGGCCTTCTATGACACCCTCTGACAGTCAAACTAAAAAGGTTCATCCTCTGTTCTTTATTTCTGTACATCAAGCCCTTCATCAATTTCTTCTATTGCAATCTAATTAATTAATAGACATATTTTGATCAATCATAGTTTTATATGAAACAAGTCTGGAATCAGAAAAAAAAGGTTAAAGAAATTGAGAAATTTGTGTTAGAAAAAGTTTTCAGGCTACAGACATCAGGAAGTTAACCCTTCATTGTCCATTTTTTAAGGTAATAATCTCTCTCTACCCCACATGCTGAGTTTGACAGGGAAGAGCAGTAAGCAGAAAGCTCTCACCTTAACCATGTTCCTACTCCACTGCTTTAACCTACGGAAGCATTTCTGTTTTCTCTGCTTTCATAGCGCTGTGATAAACCAACTGACTACTGGCTTCTACCCACCACTCCACCCTGAGCCACACTCAAGAGCTCCCCATTTCAGCCATAGGCCAGTTTATAAAAATAAAAATTAAAAAAACCCAGCTTAGTGGAAGGCTTTCCCTGGATCCAAGAGGCTTAGTTTTAGCCTTTCTCCCAGAAAGAAAATGTAGGATGCTATTTCCCAGGATCCATGGTTGGGTCTGTCTGTGAGCAAAGTCTAAAGGCTCACAGTTACAAAACTTCTGTTTTCCTCAATTTCTTCATGTGTTACTTGAGGATGATAATAGCATCTATTTCCCAGGGTCATTGTGAGGATCAAACTAGTAGTAATTGCAAAGTGCTTAGTACAGTGCCTGGCACAAGGTAAGTATTATATAAATATTAGCTATTATTATCTTTTATTTGATTTCATCTTTAAGCTCTGACAAAGTGGAAGGGACTATGTATCTATAATATTTGTGTAAATAAATATATGTCAGAAGAGGTTCTTTTAAATAAAAATAATTTTTAAAAAATCAGTTCCTGTGATATACTAGCATGTTCTTATCCAACTTCATTGGGAACCTCATTCCACATAAGTGAATTTTCCAAAGCACTGAGCCTTTTTTATATTTTAATCATTTTGACTGGAAAGCTAAACTACATTGTATAGATGACTTTCAAAAATAAAATGAATATAATTTAATCACCTTTGAACAACTCAGACACATCATTATACACATCAGTGATTGTTCTGTTATTTATATCTTCAGGGCTTTATAAGGTCTGTTGAATGGCTGTTAGTATCTACACAAAGCCAAATTTTTTTAGTTATGTCTGATTTTCTCTAGAAGCACTCCCTTCCTGTTCCTTCTACACCCCCAACCATTATTGTATTGCTTTAAACTACTGTGAATTAAGAAACCAAACAACCAAATTTGTTTAGAAGACTGCATTAGTTCAATATTGAATTTCTATGCAAACCTGATGTTTAGAAACAAAAAAAATTGTTCTTTTATGGCCTTCCTATGTTAGGATGCATCATGCTAAATAATAACAATTTTCATTGTATAATTTACCATTTTCTCCTCCATTCACTCTTAATTCATATTCTCTGCAGAGTCTTGAGCTACTTTCATTAATCTCTTTCAAGAGACCTTGTGAGGGAAGGGTCCCATCTATATTTCTATGACGATTCATTATTGCTTTTGCAAACTCTGTCCAGGATCCTTGTAGGCGTTGAGCAATCCTGAGGTTCTCTATCTTTTCAACTAGTCTATCTCCACCATAGAACTCAGCATTTTCTATCAATGTCTAAGATAAGAAAGAAAAGAATACAAAAATCACTCCTTAAATATCCCATTAATGGGAGACTCCCTGGATCCCTAATTAGCAAGTACAATATTCCTGACAGCTGCTAGAGAAAGTCATGAAGTGATACTGAACCCATTATAAATACCCAATTTCTAAGTTATTTTGGATTCTCCATTCCTATATGGCAATTGCATAGGTTTGTTCTAAACCTATTCCTTAATCCTGAAACCTTCAGTTTTACCCTCTGTTCATCTCTGAGCAATTTAAATTGCCTACTTTTTTTTTAAGAAAATGGAAGCTAACAAAACCCCCTGTGCCCCTTCCTTCTTTTAAATTGTTTTTAAAAATTGTTTTCAAGGATGAAGTAGTTCTCCCTCTAGTCAAAGTTTTTTTTCCTAATTTTAAAATATTATTTTATTTTTACAAATACATGCAAAGGCAGTTTTCAACATTCACCTTTGCAAAACCTTGTGTTCCAAATTTTTTTTTAATTTTTATTTTATTTGAATAACATATGTGTGGGTAATTCTTCAACAATAACCCTTACATAGTTTTCCGTTACAAATTTTTCCCCCCAACTCCCCACCCCTCCCCCTAGATGGCAGGATATCCACTACATGTTAATTATGTTAAAATATTGGCAAATCGAATATATATATACATATTTCCAAACTTATCATTGGTGTGCAAGAAAAATCTTATCTACACGAACGATATATCAGATAAAGGAAACACAATGTAAGCAAACATCAATCAAGGAGTATGAGAATGTTATGTTGTGGTCCACATTTCGCATCCCTCTCTCTGGGTGTATATGGCTCTCTTCAGTGAACAATTGGAGGTGGTTTGAAACATTTCATTGTTGAAGAGAGCCATGTCCATCAGAATTGATCGTCATATAGTACTGTTGTTGCTGTGTATAATGATCTCCTGGTTCTGCTCATTTCACTCAGCATCAGTTCATGTAAGTCTCTCCAGGCCTCTCTGAAATCATCTTGCTGGTCATTTCTTACAGAACAATAATATTCCATAACATTCATATACCATAATTTATTCAGCCATTCTCCAATTGAAGGGCATCTATTCAATTTCCAGTTTCTAGCCACTACAAAAAGGGCTGCCACAAACGTGTTCCAAATTTTTTCTCTCTCGCCTCCCTCATTCCCCTTTCCCCAAGACAGCAAGAAATCCGATAATAGGTTAAACATGTACAATTCTTCTAAACATATTTCCATATTTATCATGCTGTTCAAGAAAAATCAGATCAAAAGGGGAAAAAACATGAGAAAAAGGGAGGAAAAGCAAATAAACAGCAACAACAAAACCCAGATGAAAATATGATTTGATCTACACTTGGTCTCCAGAATTCTCTCTCAGGATGAGGATGGCACTTTCCATCTCAAGTCTACTAGAATTGCCTTGAATCCCTTTATTGTTGAAAAGAACCAAATTCATCATAGTTGATCACATAATCTTGTTGTTGCCATGTATAATGATCTCCTGGTTCTGCTCACTTCACTTAGCACCAGTTCACATAAATCTCTCCAGGCTTTTCTGAAATCAGCCTGCTCATCATTTCTTATAGAACAATAATATTCCATTACATTCCCATACCATAACTTATTCAACTATTCCCCAGCTGATGAGCATCCACCCTGTTTCTATTTCCTTGCTGCTACAAACATTTCTGCACACAGGGGTCCTTTCCCTCTTTTATGATCTTTTTTGGGATACAGATCCTCTGTATCCCAGTGAACCCTTGTTCCCATTCCCTTATACCTTTTCCAGGATCTCAGTCCATGGGATAACCAGGTCATAGAATCATTGATTGGTAGATGGAAGAGATCTTAAATGTCAACCCACTCAATTATAGATGAGGAAATTGATATCCAATGAGGTGAATTAACTAACCCAGGATCACAGATTAGCAAGGATCTGAGGGTTCAAAAGTCTTCTTGACTCCATATCCACCTCTCTATTCATTAATCCATGCTGCTTTTTCCTGTTCAGTGAACTAGTCCTTCTCTTTCCTTCATTGTAAGATCACAGAGTTGCAGGATCTCAAGTGGAAGAGACTTTAGAAACCCCTAGTTCATCCAAAAATTGAACAAGAATACTTTTCACAAAGTCTGCAAGTGGTCATCCAGCCTTTGCCTAAAGATCTCTAATGAAGATGGACCTCAAGGCATCCCTTTCCATTTTTGGACAGATCTAATTACTAGGAAGTTTTTTTTTCTTTCATCAAGTCTTAAAGTGACACTCTACCACTTCCACTGGTGGCTCCTAGATGGGTTTTGTAGGTCTATGTGGACAAAATCCAGTCCCTCTTCTACATAACAATTCTTCAAATATCTAAAGATAGGACAACTCTTCATATATTTAAAAAGAGGTATTACAGCTCACTCCTCCCCCACCATCTCTTCTCCAGGCTAAATTATCTAGAGTTCTTTCATTTAAACCATCTTCCTATGGAAGGTTCTCCAAACTTCTCCTCAACCAACTGACCTTATCTGAGATTCTAGCTCATCCATATTTTCTCTAAAATGTGATGTCTAAAAATGAACATAGTTTGTCCTGACCAAGGCAAAATATAATGGAGCTATTATGACTCTTTTCCAGATATTAGCACGGTATAGCATGAGATTTTCTGGCTGCCGTGAAATACTGATGACTCATAATGGGTTTGCAATCTACCAGACTCCCACATCTTTTTCCCCCTAGAACTGTGGGTCTAGATACAGCTTTCCCATTTTCACTGACTACACGTGGTCCACCTATGTTCTATGCTGTTGAAATTCTTTTGGATACATATTTTGTTATACAATTTCAAAGCTTTATGTCACCTGCAAATTTGACAAATTTCATCAAATGACTGAAAAAAAGCTGAACAGCATAGAGCCAAGGATGGTTTTCCCCCTTCCTCCCATTAGATAACTATCATTCAAATTGTTATAGATCCATTAAAGATTATTCCTTTCATTCAAACAGGTTCACATTCATTTGGCTGTTCATCTTGAGCCTTTGTCTCTTCATCTTATCCACAAGCTTAGCATCATAAGAGTCTTTCTGAAACACTTTGATGAAATCTAAGTATCTTAGATCTACAATATTCTCCAGAGCTTCCAATTCAGTTACTTTATCAAAAAAAATAAAGAAAAAGAAATGAAATCAATATGGTCTTATTCACAATACTGTTTTACTAGCTTTTAATAGTCATTACTTCTTATATTGACTATTCACTACTACTCCTTTAATAATGTTCTTTATAATTTTTGTCAGGAACCAAAATCAAATTCATTGGCCTAAAATGTCCTGGCTCTGTACTCTTCCTTTTTTTTTTGTTTTGGAAAATTGGGGCATTTACCCTTTTCAGGTCCTGTATTATTTCTTTTTTCTCTATGATCTTTCAAAGATCACTGAAAATAGCTCTATAATCACAATGTCGGACAATAAACATTTATTAAGAACTTACTATGTGCCTAGATACTGTGCTTATTTCAATAGTTGTAGATGTGCTTGATCTGGACCTGTTGACTTAAATGCAATAAAAAAGCTGCTAGATGCTATGTGACCATTTCTTCATTTAACCTAGGTTCCCATTTTTGTTCATGATCAAAGAGAAAAATCTTTCTACGTGGAAAAAGAAATAGGAACAAAATGAGTTGAACATTTAAGTCCTCTCATCATTATGTTATCAAAATCCCATCTTATATCAACAGTAGTCCCACTCTTTCTTCAAATCTTATCTTGGCAACAGCATAATTTAAAATATTTTTAATTATCCTTAGCATTTAGCACCAGCTTCCACTTCTTTTGGAGTTTAGTGTTCTTGATGGAATTCTTAAAAAACATTTGTATTCATATTTAATCATTTGCCCTTCTCATATATGCTCATATACTTTTAAATCTGACTTAGACATGAGTTCCCTATACATCTGCTTTCTCATTGGAGACACACTCTTCATTAGAATTAGAATTATTGTGCCATCAGAATTTCATTCTTAGGAGCTTCACATCCCTCCTAGAAGGACTCTGTAGACCTTGTTGATTGGTATTGACCCCCTGGTGGACCAGTTCCATCTACACTATTCAACTCACTATATCACTGACCATGCTGTCTCAAGGTGGGATCCCTCCCACCATCCACTGCCTTTGCTCACACTCACATGCTGGTGAACAAAGCTGGAGAGAATCATGAAACCTTGGGATAAACCTCAACTGGGCCCTCACTGCAGCAAGGCAATCCTGCTATACTTCCCTAAGTAACTCATGATCACACTGACCACAGCCACTATTCTAGACTTTTTCATCTCCCCCCCTTAAACTTGTTAGCTCTCTCTCCTTCCTTCCACTTCCCTGAAAATCTTAATTTACTGATTTTTTTCCCTAATTTCCTCCTATTTTACTGAAAGGAAAGCTTACTCTTTTCTCCCTTATCTCACATTCTGTCATTTCTTTTCAGTCTCTCCCCGTATTCTGTCTGCTTTCCTATGTCTTCCCCCCTCTTCAAATAACATTGATCCATCTATCAATTCATCTATCCCCAATATCATTCCAGATCTCTTTTGCCTTTTGTGGCTAAACTCCTTGAGAAGTCCATCTATGCTGTGTGTATCCCCTGTTAAAAGGAAAATTCTCTGTTCAGGCTTTCATCTGGCTTAACAAGGAAAAACTCAGGAAAAAAAGAATTAAAAGTTTGTGAAAAATGAGTCAAGGCAGCTTTTATGGACAACTTTTCTAATGAGATAAAGACAATTCCATGTCAGCTATTGCATCTCAGTTTCTCCCTAATTGCTGGTAAGCAAGGCTAATCCATAGGATATGGCCTCCTACTGATGTGTAGCAGGTAATAAAAAAATATAAACAGGTAAAGATTGAATGACACCTTCCCCAAAACTGATTGAGAAGCAGGACTGGAAGCACTGAATTAATATAACTTTTCATTTTTAACATTCTTATTTAAAGTTTTAAGTTCTAAATTCTGTCCTTCCCTTCTTCCCCTTCCTCTTCTCCAGACACATAAATTTCAATATTCCTTGTACCTCTCTTAACTTTCTACAATCTGACTTCTAACCTCATCATGAAACTCAAGCTATTCTCTTCAAAATTAGTAAAGATTTTTGCATTTCCAAATCTAACAGCCTTTTCTCACTCATCATCTTTCTTGATCTTCCTACAGACTTTCAGCCTCTTTTCCCTCTGATACTCTCTTATCTTTGGGTTTTAGATATGCGGCTTTCTATCAGGCCATTCCTCCTCAGGTAGGATGAATCTTTATTCAGGTCACATCCACTAAATGTGGACAATCTTCCTAAAATGCAAGTCTGATCATGTCCTTCCCCTACTGAATCAATTCCAGTGGCTACTTATCACCTCCAGGATTAAATATAAATCACTGGGATATAGCAAGTTGATTCTCTGGCATTTAAAGCCCTTCATCACCCTCTCCCCCTCCCCCACTTTTCCAGTTTTCTTATTCCTTATATTCTACCATGTGTTATTCTTTAATTGATTGCCCTTATTACTCTTTGAACAAAACACTCCATTTCCCAGCTCTGGGCATTTATCACTGCCTCCTGGCTTCCTTCAAGTCCCAACTAAAATCCTGATGCCAGTCAATTATTGTGCCTTCCTTCTATTGATTACTTCCAGTTTATCTCAGATAAAGTTTATTTGTTCAAAGATGTTCAGCATGCTGTATTGCCTCCTTCATCAGACTACTGGCTCTCTGAATGATGGCTTGTCTGCCCAGGTTCTGGACAATGGACAGTGCTCTCGAGTTTTCTCAGTCCCTGATGGAGTAAAACAAGGCCGTGTGCTTGCTCCTGTACTTTTTATTAGCCATGTTAAAAAAAACACTTCAATGAGAACAAAGATGGCATCCAATGGGCTACCTCGCTGATGACAATTGTTCAGCTTGAAAAGGTCACAAGCCAAAACTGAAGTGGAGGGAGCCTCGATGCATGATTTTTTGTTTGCAGATGAGTGTGCATTCAAGGGAGCCTCCAAAGCAGAGATGCAACAATGTATGGCTCCATTCACTACTGCTTGTGCTAATTTAGGCCTAAAACCAGCAAAAATCCGCAGGTGTTCCCTCAGCGAGCTCCACACCGTCCATGAGTAGAACCACCGATTACAGTTCCCTGACAGTATATTCTCTAGGGATATACACGCTGATAATGAGGCTGATACCCACACTGCCTGAGCTAACAGAGCTTGGGAGGCTCTGAGGGAGGGAGAGGAGAGGGACTGGACTGACCCCCAGCTGAAGGCCACACAGCCTTTGTGCTGACTCGTAATTATGCACCTGTGAAAGCCAGTCTGCCAGCGCCAGGAATTGTCTCAGCAAGAATCTGACAATCACCTGGCAGGATGAGGTCCCAGACACTGGGGTCCTCCCTCCCTCCAACTCTACTTCAGAGAGCACAGCTCCGGTGGGCTGGGCACAGTGTGCGCAAATGCCTGCGCTCCCAAGAAGCCATTTATGGAGGACTCACCCAGGGCAAGCCTCCAGGGCTGGAAACAGCGGAACAAGGCCTCCCTCAAGGCCTCCCTTAAGGATTCTAGAATCGACTTGTGACAAGGGAGAGCCTGGCCCAGGCTGGCCTGCCCTCCTCGGAGAAGGGGCTGGGCTCTCTGAGACAAGCAGCAAAGCCCAGAAGACGGGGCAGCTTTAGAGAGTCCATCCCAAATGTTCGTTAGGACGAACCAAAGTCTGACCAAAGCAGGAGTTGGAGTGGAATTAGTCACTCTTGACTTAAATCCTGCTTGCACTCAGTGAGGGGCAGCTGGGGCCGAAACAAGGAACTCAGAAACTTCAGGGCTTCTCTTGGCTTGCTGGATGCAGATTTGGAGCAGAATTAGATCCTGCGCATCGGACGGAAAGAGCCCAGGTGACTAAAAGATCCCTTTAGGAAAAAGAATGATAAGATGGCCCGGTCATGGAGAACAGGGAGATGAAGAAGCTAAGTGATGCAGTGGAGAGAGCAGCAGGCCTGGTGTCAGAAAGTTCTGAGTTCAAATCCCGCCTCAGACACTTCCCAGCTGGGAGACCCTGCTCAAGTCACCTGACCCTGTCTGCCTCACCTACCAAATGAGCTGGAGCTGGAAGTGGCAAACCACTCCGGCTCTTCACCAAGAGACCCCAAACAGGGTCATGGAGAGACAGACCTAACTGAAAATGGCTGAACCCCAAACACCAGCAAGAGTACCAGGAAGCCCCCGCCACTCAGTGGAGGTGCCCATCAGTGAAAACCAGCCCCACGTGGGTCCTAGACAGGCTCAAGGTTGGCGGAGAGAGAGAAGAGCTCTGGCCTTCCAGGAGCAGAACTACATAACTCTTCCACTGCTAGTGAACGGATCCACACACAGAACCACTGGCAGCAGGTCCAGTCCGACTCCAAACCCAGAAATCTTTCTGCTGCTCTTCAGCAAAAGTTTGAGAAAAATCTTCCTACGACCCAGGAAAGTAGCTTTCAGATAGAACCAATGGGTCTTTATAGAAAATGGTCTACGGTTACGAGAAGGGAAAGGCTTGGGATGCATTCAATTATGCCTATTTGCCAGCAGGAAGCCTAAGGAGTCTTTGCGAGCCTGACTAGCTTCCAGAGCCTGAAAAACTTGTTTGCACTGTCCCCCAGTTAAAATGTGAGATGCTCAGGAAAGTCTTGTGCATCTCCAGAACTTAGCACAGTGCCTGCTTTAAGACATGCTTATTCACTACTTGTGATTAAGAGATCATTGCTTCCTCCCAGCCCTGACAGGAGATCCATGGACAGCATCTAATTCTACTTTTCTGCATTTTAAAGAACAAGCTATCTATGACAGTCTTACATGGTTACATTTCTTGAAATCAGCACATATTGTCTTCATGACAGATTCCTTGATAGGAGCTAATTCACCATTCACTCTGGAAGAATGGAAGGAGGGAAAAAAGTTAGAAACAGAAAAGTAGAAAAGAAAATATATCATGTCTATAATAGATGCAGTTATAAAAATGTGATTTCTGCTTAATAATTTTCAAATATTTTTTCTAAGTTCTTCCACTTTGTTTGGGATCGATATATATATTATATAGTTATAACTCTGGAACCAAAATGATTTAAACTCTTTTAGAAAACTCTCACTAAGGGAGAAAAGATACCAAGTCTAATTAGGAATTCAAGTCATACTAATATAGAAATGTTTAATATGATCATACATATATATTGACTGCCATCTTGGAGAGGGAATAAGGGAAGAAGGGTGGGAGAAAAATGGAAACCAAAGTATTATAAAAGTAAATATTGAAAAATAATACAATTTGAAACAAATGAATAAACAAGCCCTAGACCCATGAGAGATGATGTACTAAATAGCTGCCATTTGTGTCCCTGACTTTCCAAACTAGAATAATTCTATTTGAGTAAAGCTGCAAAAGTAATGAACACCACCAGCCCTGGAGTCAGGAAGACCTGAGTTCAAACCTGGCCTCTGGTACTTATTAACTGTGTGAGCCTGGGAAAGTCACTTAACCCCACTGCCTTCAAAAAAAAAAAAGGAAAAAAAAAAGAGAAGTGCTTTTTAATCTCATCTCTGAAAATCTACTAATTCATCTTCAGTTTCTTTTTTCTACTGAAGAAACTGCTTCTGATTTTCCCCAAAAACCCTTGTGATTATATTTTGTGGAAATGTAAAGATGAGGGTTAGATACTGTTGACAACAAAGTGCCTGAGAGTGAGGGAGAGTGATGTTAGTAATAAACCAACAGTGAATCAGGGAAGGGTTTATTATTATTACCAGCTGTGCTCCAACTTGGAACACCCATGTTGGAAATCTATTTAAACAACATTTCTATCTCTATTCACAAAACCCTTACTGGATAGGGAATCCTTCCTTCTTCCAGCAGCCTTTTTTTGTTTAAGTACTATGCAACTAAAAATCCATTAAAAAAACTATCTGCCCCAAAGAAGAGCTCTGTCCCTCAGCCCCAACTCTTGCAAAGATATGTTTGAGGGAGGATATATCTAGGGATGTGGAACATTGTATACAGTTTCATATTATTTTTCAACAAATTGATAACATTTGCTGATTTTAAAACTCATCTTTCTTGAGTTCCTATAAGAATTTTATCTTTAAAAAGTTTGTCATGTGGCTCTATGAGAGGGGAGAAGTAAAAGATGCAGGAAGAAATTTAGGTAGTAAAATATATAAAATAAAACAAAAAGTCAATAAAATGTTTTTAGAATAGCAAATATTTTACTTTTATGAACCCTTCATTGATCTCCCCAGCTAAAAGTGATTTCTTCATCCTCTGAAAACTCAAGAACACTTGTGCTCAAACTTCTCTTATGTACTTAAGCATTTTATCTCATATTATAGTTACTTGTGTACATATCAGGCCTTCCTTTAGCTTTACTTCTTAGGGGCTCAATAAATGTTTGGCAAATTGACTTGAATATAGATGTTTTCAACCGAAAAACAAATTGAGCAATATGTTCAGCTGCCTCTTGTAATTAAGAAGAACCCTGAAGGTTTGGGGGCAATCCATTTTAGAAATTCCTACTACAACATTCCTTACAGAAGGCAGGCTGTTCCACTATTAAACAGATGGAATTGTTAGAAGATTCTTTCTTGAATCAAATGTAATTTCTAGCTGTTGGTATTGGTTTGTCCAATAGAAGGATATCATTTTACTTCTTCCACACTTTCAAGTATCTGAAAGAAACTATTATGTTTATTTGGTTTTTTCCATAGCTTTTTTCTTTTCTAAGCTAAACCTCCCAGATCCTTCTTTTTATATGTCATAGTTTCAGACCCCTTTTGGTCATTCTCCAGTGGGACCCTCTAATTTGCTAATTCTTCACAGAGTTATGATTTTATTGGTGTAAGTAATCTATCACACACATTTTAATTCTCCTACAGTTTCACAGATGATCTCCATGGTTTAAATCTGTACCAAACTGGTAAATCAATGAAAAGGCATTTATTAGGCATTTACTACATGCCAGGTTATATGCTAAGTATGATGATACAAATAAAAAAACAGGTTAGTCCCTACTCTCAAGGCATTCATATTTTATTAAGAAACCAATACACTTTAAGGTTTTATCTCTAAAGCCAGACGGAAAAAAAGGCTTAATTATCTAGATGCAGAAAAAGCTTTTGAGACAAAATACAAAAAGAAAAAACATTAGAAACTGTAGGAGTAAATAGAATTTTCTTTAAAATTTATCTGAAACTAAGAACAAACATCTGTAGTGGGGATAAGCTAAAAGCTTTCCCAATAACAACTGAGGTAAAGCAAAGATGTGCCTCATCAATACATTTTGTAGTGGCTGTTCAGTCATTTCAGTCTCTATGACTCTGTGACTATATTTGAGATTTTCTTGGAAGAAATAATGGAAGTTTGCCATTTCCTTCTCCAGCTCATTTTATAGATGAGAAAAGTGAGGTAAATGGGGTTAAGTGACTTGGCTAAGGGTACACAACTAGTAAGTGTCTGAGGCTAGAGTTAAATTTGGCAAGAGGGTTCTTCTTGACTCCAGGCCCAGAATTCTCTCAACTGCACCACCTGGCTATTCCTATGAATAAAGGTTTATTTCCTTCCTCAACTACTTCTGTTGTTGCTGCTACTACTATTATTACTGCTACTGCTACTATTGTTATTACTGCTACCACTACTATTACTAATACTATTACTACTACTATTGCTACTATTATTATTACTACTATTATCATTATTACTACTCTGCTACTACTACTACTGTTATTACTACTACTACTATTTTACTATTGCTACTACTGCTACTACTACTACTACTACTACTACTATTTTACTATTACTACTACTGCTACTACTATTACTATTTTACTATTACTACTACTGCTACTACTACTACTATTTTACTATTACTACTACTGCTACTACTACTATTACAACTGCTATTACTACTACTACTACTATTGCTACTACTGTTACTGCTATTAATAATACTATTATTACTACTACTACTACTACTACTATTGCTGCTGCTGCTGCTGCTGCTTCTACTACTACTACTACTACTACTACTACGAACTGGTTCAATGATTAGAACCAAAGTGTTGTGATTAATTGTATGATTTCAGTCTGAAGAGATGCTTCTAATAGGAAGCCATAATTTGATGGAGTGCCACAGGACTTCATCCTTGGCCCATCACATACAAAGAGCAAGGATTCAGATCATGGCATGTTTACTAGATTTTTGGATAACGCAATGCTACAAGTAATAACTAGTACCCTATAAGTCAGAATCAGGATCCAAAGTCATCTTGACAAGTTAGAATAATGTGCCAAACTGGTTTGAAAAATCAACAGCACAAATTTTTTAGGACAAAGGTATTGTTGGACAACATAAGAAAAATAGCTTGGGAAGATTGGAAGGAGGGTCTGGTGAGTAATCAGTGGATCACTAGAGAAGTGATATGGTGGAGAATGAGAATCTGTTAGATCAGTGAATACAGAACATGCAAAATTGAAGACTAGGAAAGTGTAATTAACATAGCTTCCAGTATCTTCAGGGCTTCCTGGGGAAAGGTTTAGAACCATAAGGGTAGAACTTGAAACAATGTGGAGGAAATAGGGAAAGTCTGATTTTAGCTCAAAATAAGAAAAAAAAAAAAACCTTAACAATTAGACCTATCCCCAAGTAGGATCAGGCTCTTTGACAACTGGTAAGTTCCTTATCAATGGAGATTTTCCCATGGAACCTGGGCAGCTTTATGCTATAGCTGTTTTAAAGAGCTCTTCCTTTGGCACCAGATGAACTAATTTGACCTCTAAGGTCATTGCCAATTTTATGACCCATCAATTCATACCACTCTTCCTTTAGACTCTAGTCCCTCAGACACACACACAGAGACACACACCACACAGACACACACACACACACACACACAGATACACAAACAAAACACATCCTCTCACTTAACATTAAGCTACTAACTTTACAGGTGGAGTCAAATTCAAGTCTGCCACTGTTAGTGTGTAAAATGAGCTGGAGAAGGAAATGGCAAACCACTTCAGTATCTTTGCCAAGAAAACCCCAAATGGGTCACAAAGAGTTGGAGAGGACTGAAATGACTAAACAACACACAACAAATTGTCAGTGTTATGTGCAGAATTTGAACATCAAGCAAGCTAAGCTCATTATCAGGGAGTCAACACAATAAAACCAGAAATAAGCCCTAATTGGACACGCACGTGTTTTTGTCGAAGAAAGCCTGCAATTTGGTTAAGATGTTCTTCATGAAATTCACCCTGTCTCTGATGTGATCTTCATTTTGCTCCACATCATATTTGAGATTTCTAAAAATGCTTCTCCATTGATGAGTAGCTTTCTGCAATTGTGAAAGGTCTTTTGCATCCTAGATAAAATGCATGGAAACCAGCTACTGAGATGTCTTCATAAAATAATGTAAATAATAACAAATG
Source organism: Myrmecobius fasciatus (assembly GCA_023553655.1). NCBI lineage: Eukaryota > Metazoa > Chordata > Mammalia > Dasyuromorphia > Myrmecobiidae > Myrmecobius > Myrmecobius fasciatus. The sequence continues at coordinate 287,603 of JAJPUD010002524.1, forward strand.
AAAAAAGCAGCTGAACTCTGATAAACTAGTTCAGAATAATCTTTGAACTAGAGAACTGATTAGGAAACACACTTTCCTTTTCTCAGAAGAGAAGTAGAATGGATAGCTAGATGGTGCAATGGATAGGACCCTGGCCCTGAGTTCAAATTTGGCCTCAGACACTTAACATTTCCTAGCTATATGACCCTGGGCAAGTCCCTTAATCACAATTACCTTGGGGAAAAAAAGAAGAGAGGTGGGGATGATCACAGTCTGTGTTAAGTTTTGCTTAAATGTTTTTATTATCCTTTCCCCTCCCCCCCAAAAAAAAGAGTTCAATGGAGTGGGTAAATGTGGTGAAAATCAAAAATAAGATTTTTGACAATAAATAAGACAAATAAGACAAAAAAAACTGTATAAAAGAGGTCTTGTTGGGACCACCCACATGAGAGCTCAAAATAATGAGTGCAGTTTCAGAGCACCATTTTGTTTCCCACCACTATCTAATTTCTGAAGTTAAGAAATCAATGATTTTACTTTAACCAAAAAACATATAAAATTATAGTTCTCGAATTTTTCCATCTTAAAATCCCTACTCTGAGTTTTTCTTTATATTGAGTTTATGTTTATGAGATTATGAATACTTACATTAGAAATGAAAATATCTTAATTTTATTTTGAAAATAGTTTTTACTTTACAGACATTCTGAAAAAGATCTTGGAAACATCCAGGAGTTATCAGACCATCCTTGGAGATTTAGGGATTGGATTTATTCTTCTGCAATTTAAAGAAATATTTCAATTGGCCTTCCATTGAATTCTCTCAGGATTTTACACTGAATGGCAGTCCTGTATCCAAGACTTTGCCCAATTACCAAAGCACTTAATATTTAATATTGAAGTTGATCTGGGCAATCACAAGAAGGAAGACTCTATGAAGTTCAAAGAGTTAAGAAACTTAGATTGCCTAAAACTAAAACCATCTCTTTATTGTGGGAGGAAAGAAAAAGAAAATGAAAACACATTCGCTTTTCTTGTTATTTTTCTTTCCAACTTTGAGGAGAGGGACCATATTATAGATTCTTTATGACTGACATCTAGCAAAGGTTCTGCATAAATCAAGCGTCTAATGAGTTTGTGGGTCCCCCAGACTCTTTCCTCGATCCCTCATTCTCCATTCTCTGTCTCTAAGCAATTTCATTCACTCCCATACTTTTAATTTACCTCTATGTAAAACGAAACATAAAAGTGAATAACCTATGGATACATAGACACACATGCATGTAAACTGTAAATCCACATAGGAGATGTGTGTGCATCTAGATACATTAATGCACATATGGTATGTTTGCATATGAATATATTGTACATATATATTGTAAGTGTGAAGAATATCTGTATATCCTACTTCATACATACACATACACATATTGTTACATTAGATATTCTTTACCCATATACATAAATTTCTACATACATGAATGTATTATGCATACATGTATACATGTACTTACATGTGTATATATTCACTCACAAGTCATTGATATAAGGTGACAGAGATGATACATAATCACACATATATATGTGTGTGTATGTATATGTATTAATGTATATATGTGTTGTATACATATATATCTATATCTATCCTCTATTTCTCTACAGGATGTTCCATTAATCTCATACACTACATATAGAAAATGAAAACTCATCATTTCTGCTTCCAGATTTTTCCCTCTCTTCCCAATTTCTCTTACTAAGTACAAGCATCTTTGAATTGCTGGGTCTCAGCTTCCTTAGGTTTTTGGTCCTTCCCTCTTCCTCTTCACCCACATCAAACTTTACATCCCCAGCACTTAACATTATGTCTGGCACATGTAGGTGTTCAGTTGCTTTTCAAATGTATCCAACTTTCCACGATCCCATTTGGGGTTTTCTTGGCAGAGATACTAGAGTGGTTTGCCATTTCCTTCTCCAGCTCATTTTACAGATGAGAAAACTGAGGAAAATGGATGAAGTGGCTTGTCCAGGGGTAACATAGCTGGTCAGTGTCTCAGGCCAGATTTGAACTCAGGTCTTTTATCTATGGTCCCACTTACCTGCCCCATGGCACGGAGTAGGTACTACATACCTGTAACAAGATATGTTTGTTAAATTTGGATTTTACCTCAATAGTAGCCCTGGAATCTAGCCCTTTCCACCCCCACTCCTACGAACCAACTGCTATAATTTCATCTTTCCTAGATCATTGTCATAACTGCCTGCATTCTCCCTTCTCCAACCCATCCTTTTCTGTGCAAAACAAAGTAACCTTCCTAATGCACCAGTCTGTTCACATTGCTTCCTTAGATAAATCTTTTAGGAGTCTCAATTTCCTACCAGAAAAAATTCAAGCTTCTTACTCAGCATTTCAAAGACATCTCCAATCTGGCTTCAAACACCTTTTTAGGCTTATTTCATGGAATTTTTCATGCACACTCTCTATGCCAAATTGTATTGGGTACAGGTCTTATAATTTCATATACATGCACTCTCCTGCCACTCCCCCGCCCCTGCCAAACACACAAATGCCCACAATCTCAGCTCCAATAGGCTTCTTAAAGTGAAGTTTACCTGGGAAGCCAACATAACAATGAAATGTGAGACATACTTATTCCAAGCCTTTTCATTAAGATAAAGTCTTCTGGCCAATGTGAGACTGTTTCTATTAATGATCTATAAGAAAATTATATGATTATCAGGATTTGGACTGAATAGAGACAAACAGTACCAAATTAAATGCAAATGTTGATCTTAAATGAAACATGAAATAAATACACTGAAGGCTTTTTTTAATCACTCACCTAATCAGTCTGAGCCAGAACCACACCTGAATATATCTAACATCATTGAATTACAACAAATAAGGAAAATAGAATAATAGAACTGTAGAACTGGAGATAATTTTGGAGATCTAACTTCCTACCTACTCCAGGAATCCTATCTGCAACATCCCTAACAGATGTTTATCTGGATTCTACATGAAAAGGTACTGTGATGGGAGGTTCATTTTCTCACAAGACAGACCATTCCATATGAAGATAGTTTAGTTACATAGTTTGTTTTTCCATTTATTAAGCCAATATGTGAATTTATTTTTCCTTGTCATTTCTACCGTTGGCCCTGGTTCTGTTCTCAGCATTTGCCCAACTCTGCCAGATAAAAGCCTATCATATATTTAAAGATGGCAAATATATCTCCCATAAAATATCTTTTTTTAAAATTAAACTTTCTCAGTTCATTTATTCTTCATATAAAAGTTTCTTGACTCTTCAGTATTCTGATTATCTCATCTTTCCAATGTAAAACTTTTGGTGAAACACCCTTAAAATGTGGAGCTAAACACAACATTTCAAGATGAAGACAATGGGAGGAATACTTTTTCATTTGTTCAGACCACTACACGTTTATTAATGCAACCTAAGACAGCATTCACATTTTTAGCTTATAGTTGGCTAACAGTCTTGATTCTATTTAATGAACTTCTATTAAGCCAAGTTTCCTTAATTCAGTTTATGGGAAATTTTTTTGAACCCAAATATAAGACTACATATATCCAACATAAATTTCATCTTATTAATTTCATTTCTCTCCCCTCTTTTTGTTTCCCCCTAAAGTTCTCCAATGCTTCTTCATGGCAAGCAGTTGTGATCCTGGATTCTCCCAGGCTCTGCAGTGTGTTCTAACACAAGGTCATTAGAAATGTTAGCTTTGGCAGTAAGAGAAGAAAAAGAGATTAAAGGAATTAGAGTAGGTAATGAGGAAACCAAATTATCACTCTTTGCAGATGACATGATGATATACGTAGAGAACCCTAAAGACTCAACTAAAAAACTACTAGAAACAATTCACAACTTTAGCAAAGTTGCAGGATACAAAATAAATCCACATAAATCATCAGCATTTTTATATATTACCAATAAAGTTCAGCAGCAAGAGATACAAAAAGAAATTCCATTCAAAATAACTGTTGATAGTATAAAATATTTGGGAATTTATCTGCCAAGGGATAGTCAGGAACTATATGAATTAAACTACAAAACACTTTCCACACAAATCAAATCAGACCTAGTCAATTGGAAAAACTTAAAATGCTCATGGGTAGGACGAGCGAATATAATAAAAATGACAATACTACCCAAACTAATTTACTTATTTAGTGCCATACCAATCAAACTCCCAAGAAATTATCTTACAGATCTAGAAAAAATAGTAGCAAAGTTCATTTGGAAAAACAAAAGGTCAAGAATTTCAAGGGGATTAATGAAAAAAAAGGCTGACGATGGTGGACTTGCTGTACCAGATCTAAAACTATATTATAAAGCAGCAGTCATCAAAACCATTTGGTACTGGCTAAGAAATAGAGTAGTCGGTCAGTGGAATAGGATAGAATCACAAGACAAACTAGGCAATAACTATAGCAATTTGGTTTTTGATAAACCCAAAGACCCCAACTTTTGGGATAAGTATTCACTATTTGACAAAAACTGCTGGGAAAACTGGAAACTAGTGTGGAAGAAATTAGGGCTTGACCCACATCTAACACCACATACCAAGATAAGATCTAAATGGGTTCATGATCTGGATATAAAGAGTGATACTATAAGTAAATTAGAGGAATGTAATATAGTTTACCTCTCAGACCTATGGAAATGGAATAAATTTATGTCCAAAGAAGAACTGGAACTCTTAATTGAAAACCAGATAGATAACTTTGACTATATTAAGTTAAAAAGTTTTTGTACAAACAAAATCAATGCAGACAAGATTAGGAGGGAAGCAATAAATTGGGAAATCATTTTTACATTTAAGGGTTCTGATAAAGGTCTCATCTCTAAAATATATAGAGAATTGTCTCATATTTATAAAAATTCAAGCCATTCTCCAATCAATAAATGGTCAAAGGATATGAGCAGACAATTTTCAGAGGATGAAATTAAAACTATTTATAGTCATATGAAAAGGTGCTCCAAATCACTAATGATCAGAGAAATGCAAATAAAGACAACCCTGAGGTACCACTTCACACCTGTCAGATTGGCTAAAATGACAGGAAAAGTTAATGATGAATGTTGGAGGGGATGTGGGAGGGCTGGGACACTGATGCATTGTTGGTGGAGCTGTGAACGGATACAGCCATTCTGGAGAGCAATTTAGAGCTATGCTCAAAAAGTTATCAGACTGTGCATACCCTTTGACCCAGTAGCATTTCTATTGGGCTTATATCCCAAAGAAATCATAAAGGAAGGAAAAGGCCCCACATGTGCAAGAATGTTTGTGGCAGCCCTTTTTGTAGTGGCTAGAAACTGGAAATTGAATAGATGCCCTTCAATTGGAGAATGGCTGAATAAATTATGGTATATGAATATTATGGAATATTATTGTTCTGTAAGAAATGACCAGCAAGATGATTTCAGAGAGGCCTGGAGAGACTTACATGAACTGATGCTGAGTGAAATGAGCAGAACCAGGAGATCATTATACACGGCAACAACAGTACTATATGACGATCAATTCTGATGGACATGGCTCTCTTCAACAATGAAATGTTTCAAACCACCTCCAATTGTTCACTGAAGAAAGCCATATACACCCAGAGAGAGGGATGCGAAATGTGGACCACAACATAACATTCTCATACTCCTTGATTGATGTTTGCTTACATTGTGTTTCCTTTATCTGATGTATCGTTTATGTAGATAAGATTTTTCTTGCACAACAATGATAAGTTTGGAAATATGTATACATATATTCGATTTGCCAATATTTTAACATAATTAACATGTAGTGGATATCCTGCCATCTAGGGGAGGGGTGGGGAGTTGGGGGGAAAAATTGTAACGGAAAGCTATGTAAGGGTTATTGTTGAAGAATTACCCACACATATGTCATGCAAATAAAATAAAAAAAATTACAATAAAAAAACACAAGGTCAGAAAAGGTCACCAAACTGGAAAGGTCTTGAGTAAAGTCCCAGGGGCATAGTGTACATCTGTTATACAAGAACTAACTTCTATCTGCAGAGGCTTAGCTCTAGAGGGCTAATCACTAGGTTCAATTCAATTTAATAAACAAATTAAGCACCTAATATGTGCCAAACACTGGAGATACAAATGAGAAAGAGAAAGATGATTCTTATCTTTAAGGAACCTGTAATCTCATGGGGGAATACAACTCTCAAAAACAAGCTACAACTCAGAGAAGAGTGAGGTTGGAGAGAGGCCAGTAGTTATCTTGTTCCATGAGGTTCAAAGTAAGCAAAACTTCAGATTCATTGTGAAGTGGGTCTGGTTTTGGTTTTTGCCAGAGCAACTCACAAATCTATCACTAGTGGAGAAAGCACTGGATCTAGAGTCAGAAGAGATACAAATATCTCCTAGTCCCTAACACATGGATGATGATGGCCAAATTACTTAAATTATCTAGTCTCAGATTCCTCATCTGTAAAGTGGGCATAACAGTGTGACTAGCACTTACCTATAAGATTGTTATATGATGATCAGAATTTGGACTGAATAAATACAAATTGTATCAAATTAAATGCAAATGTTGATCTTTAATGAACTAGGAAATAAAGGGCATTTTTTAAAATCATTCATCTAGTTAATGAACTAGAACCAAACTTGAATTTTTCTAAAACTAATGAATTAGAACAAATAAGGAAAATGGAATAACAAAACATTAGAATTGGAGAGAACTTTAGAGATCTAAATTTCTACCTACTCCACAAATCCTATCTGCAATATCCCAGACAGTATTGAATTCTGGATTGAGAGATGGGAGTCTCCAAGAAAAACATAAAACACAGAAGGAATTTGGTTGTTTTCAGCCTTATTTCTGCTACCTAGCACGTCACTATCCTAACCAACTTTGTGTCACCTATATTTAAGCACTAGGTAGCATTGTCTGTCATTCATTAGTGAGTCCTCTGCTCATCCTGTTCATTTCCATAAACTCTAAAAGAATAAATTTGCCAAGTGAGGCTAGTGTCCATCCCCTAGTTCCTCTCTCTACTGAGCAGTCAGTCAATAAACGTTTATTAAGCACCTATTATGTTCCATCTTCTTTAACTGGACTTTCTTCTGTGTGGAAGATTTCTACTCCTTGCTTCCTCAGATCACCCGGTGAAAGGTGGGACCAGACCTTGACTCCTGGGTCAAGCTTCTGCTCTGTCCCCTGAGGGAAGGCCCAAAGAGGCCAGTCAGCTAACTTTTCCCACCTATTCATACCTTCTGTCCAAACTAAAGTCTTGTCTTCCTCCAAACCCCACTCCCCATCCCCATCTTCTGTTCCTTCTTTCCATTCACCTCAATGCTCTCCCCCAAAGTCCCAAACAAATGCTGCTCAGCCCTTCCACTGTGCCCTCTGGCATGCTGGCTCCATAGGCAATAAACTTCCCTTCATCCTAAATCTTTTTCTCTTTCCCTCCTTCCATCTTCTAGAAATGACTGAAACATGATTTCCCCTGATGGCAAAGCCATCTTGGTGCTCTTTCTGGCCCTGGCTACAATTTCACTCATTTCACTGGATGAAGTGAGGGAGTTGGAATATTCTTTACTCCCCATGAGTGCTTCCAGGTTCTCCCCAGCTTTCATCACTCAGGAGCCTCTGCTCCTTTTTGTTCCTTACTTAATAAACTCGTAGGGACTGACTAACAGGCTCTGGGGGTACACAGAAAGGCAAAAGAACAAGCCTGCTCTCCAGTTCACAGTCTGGGGGGGGAGGCAAAACGCAGATAACTTTAGACAGCTCAGCTACAGACAAGATCAATTGGAGATAATCAACAGAGGAAATCAACAGAAGGCTGAGCCGGGCTGACTCAGAGCCAAGAGTAATGGGGATTTGTGGATCTCCCTAAGTAGGACTGATCTCTGAGTCCTTACCCACTGATGAAGCCCTGCCTACTTTTAAAAAAAAAAGAAAAAGGCTTTTTCTTTCAGTGAGCGTTGGTCACAATGATGTTCTCAGGTTGGTGCTGGCTCCCCAGAAGCAGATACATGCTTGGACACTGTCTGCTAGGGGAGCCTAGGACCTTTTAGCAAAAAATAAAACACAGCTAAACAGGACTGTACAGAGCAAATGATGCTTAATAAAACAGCATGTGTCCAGCAGATGCTCCCCTACTTTCTGAAACCTCAGCTACTTTCCTTGGACAAAGCTGGGCTGGGAGTGCTAGACCATACACACCCAGGGGTTGCTTAATTCTCCACAGCTGTGCACCGCAGAAGAAAGGAAAAGAAAGAAGAACAAAAGGATTCCCCAAGAAGTCCAACTCCATCTACCAGGAGGCCTGGCCACTACAGCAGAAGCACCAACTCTCTGGGCACAAAAGAACTGACCTCTTCTAGACTGGAGCCCAGGAGGGTCAGCATTTTACTGTCTTGGATGTACTGACCCAGGAAGAGCCTCTGACCTTTCCTCACCTTTCTTATTAGCCCTTTCTAGGGCAGAGTGAGTAGCCAGGGCTGGCCGGGGCAAGGAGAAAACTGCCGTGAGTCTCTCCCGCATCTCTGACCACTCCCAGCCACCGCCCAGGTTGGCTTCAGTTATAGCTGGAAAACCATCCTTTTGCTCCTTGGCTAATAGGAGTGTGAGGCCCCTGAACTCAGGACTTCCTGACTCCCTCCCCATTTTTCTGTCCATTGAGCTCTCACTTGTCCTAAAAGTGATTTATGAAAATGCTGAGCAGGTTAGAGACCTGGAAACATGTACCAGAGCTGTAACAATTGTTTCTAAAGCATCAATCCCTATTTCAATGTTTGAGTCTAAAAGGATGCTACTGGGGATGATGCTCACAGTTAAAATTCACAGTCACAGATGTGGTTAATATTCCACAGGTGGGAATAAAGAAACAGTTAAACAGGTGTGAAAATTGGGAAATCAGGACTTTGCTAGTGAAATCGTCAGGCTACAAGACGACCATTAAGTTACAACAGACACCAGAGGAAAACCATAGCAGCAAGAGTGCCACAGTGATCTGAGTCATTGGAGTCAAGTCCTTGAATGGAGCCTGTTCTCTCCCCAACCTCCAACACCTGACATCAGGTTTAGCTAAATTGACAGTTTGGAGCTCTTACCAATTCCCATCTCTATTTACTGATGGAAAACAGAATGTGTGCTCTCAGTCATACTCCAGTAAATTCTGGTGGATGCAAGGAGAAAAAGGATGTAAGGAGCTACACTGTAATAGCTAAGTAATAAAGACAACAATAACTATTTTATATAGTGTTTTAAGATTTGCACTGCGGTCATTTGAGTCTCAGAAGAGCCCTGGGAAGTAGGCTTTACAAATGTTGTGATACCAGTTTTACAGATGAGGAAACTGAGGCTCATAGAGATTAAGTGACTTGGCCATAGTTACATAGTTAAAAAAAAAGTAAAATAGTGGCATTTTAACCCACAGAAGAGTAAATTAATAAATGTCTTCAGTCTTCATGGTGTATAGCTTTACTGATCAATTATCAATCAAGTGCTTACTAAGCATCTACTATGTGCAAATATAGCACAAATATAATTAATGAAACAATTCCTACTCACAAAGAACTTACATTCTAATAGAGAAGTCAATAAATACATAAGTATATCCTAATAAACATAAAGATAACAATTACAAAGTCACTAAACACAAGACAGCTTGATGAGGAGGACATTAGCAGTTAAGAGGTTCAGGAAAGGCTGAAATACATTTCTCTAGCCCTGAGTTTTTGTATTTGTGTTATTTACAACTATAAAATGAATCTGGAAAAAAAGGGGAAGGGGAGGGGCTCAGAGCTATGTCTAGCTCTCTACCTTTAGGGCCAAGTCATAGCTGGCTGCGTTCCAGAGGTCTCTTTCTGAAGTTAACTGCTTAATATCAGTTTCCATCCTTATTCTTTGCGATGTATATAAGTCATGATATTGCTCCACAATTCTAAATTTAATAACAAAGGATACACTGGTTTGGTCAATGCTCTCAAGTCATTAATTTCTTCTTAAAAAATAGAAAATTCACCTTATATTGATCTTTAGATACCTGTGGCACAGTCTCTGAAGATATAGCTAATAAGCACATCTCACATGAGTAAAATAGAAAAGGTTAATATTAAATGTTCTAAATCTCTCAAGAAAAAGCAGTCAATGAAAATCTAAAGTCAGATATTTTGTCTTTTCTTGAAATAGCTTTCATGTTATTTTTCTTCTTTCATTTATTAGAATTTGTACAATATGGTATTTCAATCACAACTGCACATGTAATGTGCTTTGTAAACTTCAAAGTATTATGTAAATGCCAGCAGCTACTATTGTAATTTATTCATTTAATCAATAAATATTTATTAAATATCTGCTAAGTGCTAGGCACTGTGCTAAGTGCTGAGGATAAAAAAAGAGGCAAAAGGTAGTCCTTCCTCTCAAGGAGCTTACAATATAATCTAATTAGTTGTAATACAGGTCCCATTTAAAATTCAAAATATAATATGACAAATTCTTATAAAAACTGAATGCATTAGGAATACTGATTTTGTTTTATGTCTTTACTCATTTCTGGTTATTTTTCCTTTATCTAAAAAAAGCAGATCATATCAGTTTTCCAGTCCTAACACAAAAAGAAAGAAAAGAAACAGTAGCTAAAATAGTGGCTAAAAAAATAGAATGTCATGCCATTTTCTTTAAGGAGTTTAAATATAGCTAAAGATAGAGACATTATGGATGGAAATTATCACTTGTTTCTGGGCTTCTTTAAGTGTGGTAAATGAAGTGACAATTTCAATTTTCTTACTGGTTAGCTAATATTAACCACTATACAAAATAATCTATTTCTCCTTCCCTTCCCCCTTTCACAAGAGCAGCTAAATGACACAGCCAACAGTGCTGGGCCTGGAGTCAGGAAAACATCTTCCTTCATCTCATCAGTCCCTCCAGTTCAATAAGCATCCAGATGCAAATCACTCAGCTATATCTATACATCCAGTCTTTCTCTTTCCTGAGCTAGACATCTCCATCTGGACATCCTATATAGTTATCTCAAACTGAACATATCCAGATGGAGGTCATTATAGTTCTACCTAAATGTATGCATCTTTCTACTGCTCCTATTTCTGTTGGGGACACTATATAGTCTTTTCAGTCACCAGGTTCAAAGTTAGAATCATTCTCTACTCCATCATCATTCTCACTTACTACCCTACACCAGGTCAAACCAGTTGCCAATGTCATCAATTCTATTTCCACAACAAACACTCACATCAATCAAATGGACAGATTATCATCAAAGAGTGAGATCTGGAAAAACCTGGGAAAGAAGACACTATCGTAGTTGGAACCATATCTAGTTAATGTCTTTGCACAACATCTAAAGCAGTTATAATTGATGAAAGCACATAATGTAAACATGAGAGTCATGGCAAATAATTAAATATTCTGTTTTATTAATAATTAATCATTATAATTAATAATGCTAAAATATAACGTTAATACAATTGGAAATTTGACACAAGTTTTCAGATAAGTCACATATTTTATACTGTTCCAACTCTTACCTATCTGCCATCTGGTGGGAAGAAACTTCCAGTACCAGAAAATAATGGTGGCTTTTGTGTTTTATTATTTGTTTGTTTAACTGGGGGGTGTCCATTAAGAGAAAAAGAAACAGAAACATTTGAGAATTATAAGGCATATTAACTGATAGATTCCTCTACTTTCTTCTAGGAACTGCTTAAAGAGGAATAAGCTTTCAATGTAGCTGTAAAGTAGGGGAAACAAATCATAATTGTGACCAGTGGCCACTAAGGGTACAATTCCCAAAGGTCCTTCTGAAGGACCCCTTTGGGAAAAAATATTCTTTTTTGTTTCAATGTAATCATATCGTTCTGATAAGGAGTTGTTCTCACAAAGTTCTATTAGTTTATGCTCTTTGGCACAGTCTCTGAAGAAATAGGTAATAAGCACATCTCACATTGAGTAAAATAGAAGAGAGAATGTTAAATGCTCTTTAATGGGGAAGGAAAAAGAGGAGAGGGGAGGGAATACTTTATTAAAAATTCTCAGACAATGTATGTCAGACACTGTGCTAGGCCCTTTATAAATATTATCTCATTTAAAGGATTCCTGTCCAAATGGCTTGTATTAGAAGGTCTAGATCCCCCCTTACAGAATAGTTGTGTGTGCCCAAGACTTGTCTAAACATAGCAGCTGCAGCCATTGAGCACAACAGGCCAAGAAGAACAAGACAGCGACCCCCTTTCATTCCATCTTATGAAGAGTATGATAACTTGAAGCAATATTGCATTTTGCAATTTTTTTCACTTCTTTGTCTTGATTCTTAGAATTCTGACTTTGCCATACCATGCTACAGTTTCTGATAATATAAATACTAAAAATTACTAAATCATGTAATAATATGATGATAATATAAAAGGGGAGTAGATTTAAGTTTTAAAAAAAGAAAATGGGGAAACAACATGCAAAGCACAATTAACAGAACGATTAAAATAAAACCAAGAGGGACTCTTTCCTGAAAGAAATAAGGACTCGTTATCCTACTCTTGACTCAAGAGAGAAATGATACATAAAGTTCCTACAAAAAGCAATTATAGTCATCTTAGGACTCCAAAAATTAGCATTTCATTGTTTTAAAAAACAGTTATCCTCTCCCTTCTCCATCTAATTTATTTAAAATTTAAGAAACTCACCTGGCATTCTTCTCTGCATTATGGAGAGCTAACATCAACTCCTCATGGATCGCCTCTGCTTTTCTCCTCAACTTTAAATCATATTCTTGAACTAGAACTAGCTCTCTAAAATCAAAGGAGAAATTTTGTTTTCCTCAGTGACCCAGAAAAATTTGTAATTTAAAAGCTCTGTTATATCCATCTCCTAGATAGCTCCATGACATAGGTTGTACAGTGATCTTCCAAAGCCAAATACTCATGACCCCATGTTGTAGTGAAAAGAACACTTGTTTAGTGTCAGAGGAATGAGGCTCCTTTTCCAGCTGTTACTCATTTTGATTGATCATTTTTTAATAAATTTCCCAAATGACAGAACTAATGTGGACCCAGGATTATTTTATCTGATTTCTAATAGGACAGGTAGAGGGGGAAAGGGTGGCAGAAAGGGACAAAGAGGGGCTGTCAAATCATATTGACTCATTTACTGCTTTCTCTCCCCACCATTCATGTACAAAGCTCTCTGTTGAGTGACTGAGGAGTAGGAATAGTCTAAATAATTTAAAATAAACCATGGGAAATAGACAATAGAACTCACATCAAAACCAACTATAATAATTTCATCTGTAATTTAAATTTAAATACTTGCCAAAACAAGACCACCAAAGGAGCTCCCAAAATGCCACAATGAGCAAAATAATGACAATTTCCAAAGAGCCGCCAAAAAGAATGCCAAAATAGAATACTTAAATTTAGCTTCGTGCCACCTTTTGTCCACATACTCGCATTTATACCCACCTTACAAAGTTGTTTTAAGGAAAAGGAATGGTAAAATCAAAAGATCCATATAAATGCGACATTATTTTCACAATTCCATTCTCTATTTTAAGAATGGAAGAAGCCTCAACTTAGATAGTTCTAGTCTTGCTGAATGTTTTCATTTCTCTCCAAAAACAGGTTTTTTTCAAAGACAATCAAAGTTCATACCTGCTCAGCTGTTCAACAACCTTTTTGAAATTATATAATTCTTCTATGACGCGCTTGTCCATTATGCGTTGGGCCACCATGTCTTTATAAAAATCAATCATCTGCTGAGCTATTTTGTCAAGCAAATTCACATACCTCTGCCTGTAAGAAGGGGAAAAAAGGTGGGAAGGAGACTAGACTGAATAAGAGATAATTTATGGAAAGTAACAAAGAGGAAAAGTAATAGAATAGAGGTAGAGAACGGATGTTCCTATATGCATGCAAATATTTCAAATATGTTTATATCAGTGCCTGTTGTCTTTCCCAGTAGAATGTAAGCTTTTTTTCAGGTTGTTAAGGGTTTTATTTTATTTATTTTTATACTAATAGCTTTTTATCTTTCAAAATACAGGCAAAGATAGTTTTCAATATTCACCCTCACAAAACTTTGTGTTCCAAATTTTTCTCCCTCCCCCTCATCCCTTCTCCCTTAGGCAGCAAGTAATCCAATATAGATTAAATATGTACAATTCTTCTAAACATATTTCCACATTTATCATGCTGCACAAAAAAAGTCAGATCAAAAGGGAAAAAAATGAAAAAAAAAGCAGCAAATAACAATAACCAAAAAAAAAAAGTGAAATACTATGCTTTGATCCACATTCAGACCCCATAGTCCTCTCTCCAGATGCAGATGACTCGGAATGACTTGGAATTGGCCTGAATCACCACAGAATGTAAACTTTTTAGTGGCAGGGGCTGTTTCATTTTTGTCTTTGTATTCTCAGACAAAAAACAAGAAGCATTGTTAGGGACTGAAATCAAGAAGAGATATGAGGCCAGGAGTGATGAGAAACTCTTAAGAATAAAATACTTAAATACAAATAATTCCAATAAAGGATCCAGATGTACAAAAACATTTATAAAAGTTTCTTGGTATAGTAAACACTTGGAAGCTTAGGAAGCACTCATCAATTGAGAACTAGCTAAACAAACCCTGGTCCAGAACACTGGAATTCTTCTGACCTTAGCATCTCATCTTTATCCCCTTTTATCTCACCAGTCCTAAATATATATTTTTAATTCTCATTGTATCATCCTGTCACCCTACTTTTCCATGTTTTCCCAGTTTCTCTCCCCAGCTCTGGCCTTGGTTTCCGTTCTAAATTCTGGTGCCTTGGCTAACAAACTCAGCTTTATACAATTCTCTGTCTTCAAACCCTTTGTCCTTGCTGCAGAAGGGAGTCACTCAAGTGTGCTGACTGGATTTAATCGGCCCCCTTCAATGCTATACTAGAATTCTTTGGGGCTTGGCTGTTTTGGTCACAAATCCTGAGGGTCTTCCTCTATCAGACTTTTTAAAAAGCCATTCTTTGCCTTATTTCCTATCTGACCTGAATCACTGAATGGGCAGTTATCCTATTTTGTAAATCAGCCTTACAAAGGCCAAGATCTCCCACTGCATCCGGGGCTATCTCTGGTCATCCTGATCTGTATCTGGCCAAGAACCCAAATGGTTTGGAGGGGAAAGGGAGGCTGCTAACTTTGCATTGCTCTCTCTCACTTAAATCCAATTCACTTAACGAGCAGAACCAGGAGATCATCATACACAGCAACAACAGTATTACATGATGATCAATTCTGATGGACATGGCTCTCTGCAACAAAGAATTGTCTCAAACCAGTTCCAGTTGTTCACTGAAGAAAACCATATACACCCAGGGAAAGGGATATGAAATATGGACCACAATGTAACATTTTTCATGATCTCTATTAATGTTTGCTTGCGTTGTGTTGCCTTTCTCTGATTTTCTTTTTTTCCTTGTAGATAGGATTTTTCTTGCACAACTTGTCAAGTATTTCAACATTATTAACATGTAGTGGACTTCCTGCCATCTAGGGAAGGAGAGGGGACTGGGGGTAAAAGTTGTAATGGAAAGCTTTGTAAAGATCAATGCTGGGGAACTACCCATACATATGTTATACAAATAAAAAGCTTTAATAAAAATAAATAAATAAAAAATCCAATTCACTTGCATGACTAGTGATATTTTCCTTGAAAACGAACAAACAACAAAATCCTTTTACTCTTTCCAGAGTTTCTCTCTTTTGACTTCTTCATAGGATCAGTTTCAAATCATCTCCTTACTCAAACTATCCATGACATTTCCTTTCCACTCTTTATGTCATACTTTACTGAGAAAATTTGGGACACCTCTCAGGAACTTCCTATTCTCATTTCTCCCTGCCCATGCTTCTCTTTTTGCCATCTGGATCCTTCCCAGTTGAGTCCATCCCACCTTTCCACATCATTTCACCATCCCTCCACACCAGGCACCTGGCATTTCTGTCAAACTTTCCTGCTTGCTCTTCCCTGTATGGAATATTCATCTTCATGACCGCAAGAGCTGTCCCCCATGTTTGGCTCTCCCTCTTTGCCCTGTAGAATTCTTGGCTTTCTACAAAGCACAAGGCCTTTCTTGATACCTAAGGCCCTCCAGTACTCCTTGGATAAATTTTATACTGGATTATAGGCAAACGTGTTATTTCCCTCCAATAGTATTAGAAGCTCCCTGAGGGCAAGGATTTTGTTTTCATCACTATATCATTAATCCCTAACACAATGACTGGCACTATTAAGTATGCATTTAATAAATTGAAATTAATTCCATTTCAGAGATATTATTTTTGTCTATGCCATTCAGGTTGGCTGATCTCCTCCAATCCCTTCCAATATTTAATGAAATGCCTAGAATTTGTGTGGTTAGGTGGTATAAGAACTGACTTTTTACCTGTGCGATACTAAAAAAGTCACTTAATGTCCCTAGATTTTTGGAGTCTTCATCTGTAAAATGGGGAGGTTGTATAGATAGTCTCTGAGCTCCCTTTTAGCTCTAGTTCTACAATCTTATGATAAAACTCCATGCTGCTTATGTGAATGGGTATAAATTACCCTAATTTGAGTAATAGTCACCAGGTTGCTTATATATAGTTTCTATCATATGCCCAAGAAGCACATATTTTACGACAGGCAATTAAACTCCTTAGAATTCCAGATGGCTCAGGAAGAACTCAGCAGAGAGGAGGAGGGGTCAGTGTCAGTATAGTATATTTCTAGAAATGTTATAACTTCCATCCACTGACTTTGAGGAGAAAGGAACTCCAACCTACTAGCAAGGTTGCCCTGGAGATTTCACAGGACCACTTGGAAGGCCAATACGTAAGTCACTGTGGGTGATTTCAAGGGGCTCCAGCCCTTACTGAGACATTGTTCCTGCTGGACTATTGCACTTGGGTAAAGTTCAGAACCTGAGGAGGAAGAAGTCCAGATCGAACCTTTATTTGCTTCCAAAGTATGTGCAGTAAGTAAGAAAGAATAATTTTGGCTGTTGTTCTTTGGGGGCCTGGGTGAAGTACTTCTGTACTCCAGAAAGGAGATATCTGTCAGCCACACTTCTGGAGGAGGTTAAGGACCAAAATCCATCACGAATATTAGCATTACTAGGAGTCTGAGTGAGAGCAGGATGCTCGGTCTCGTAGAAAGGATATAAGTAAGGTGCCAGAGCACAAACAGAGCCTGATAGGATCCAGACCAGTGACTTGTAGTATCCTCTAAAACATGTAGTGGCTAGGATTTTATTTCACCAGTCAATAAGCATTTATTAAGTATTTGTTATGTGCCAGGCCAAACATCTTGACAGCATGTCATTTTTCTAGTATGGAGAGCTTGATTGTGTAACCTCAGCTAGCATCTACCCAACATCATGGAATTTCCATACAGATTAACTCAGGGAAGAGGCCCTCAGTGACTAGTCAAGTTCTAGAGAAGTCTTCAGAAGACATTAAGGATTCAGCTAAAGCTTATCATGACCCACCATCCACTGACCCAATGGACATATAGAGCACAAACTATATCCTATGCTGTTGTGCCATAAACTTATTATCTAGTTCTTGCTAATGACAATGTGCCCAGGTAACACCATCCCTTGATTATCAATTGATTTAACAATTTAATTTAATTTAACAAAGAATACTTGGAATGTCACCACTTCAGGTAGCTTATAGATTCTCCCCATATTAGTTGTTGGCAAATATACCAGAGATTCAATGACAGTTTTGATGATCTGAAAATTAGTCCTGCAAAGGAGAATTAAGACTATTCTAGGGGAGATGCAGGAACAGGAAAACAACTGGGGAAGCTATGGAGAACAAAGACTTGACTAGATCCTAGATCTAGTCCTAGGTCCTAGATCTAGGTAGTCTTCCTCTCAGAACTCTGCCTGAAGCCTTAGATTATAGCTATTCGAGGTCTTTCCCCATCTTTTCAGCAACAGAACCAGATGAGTTAAGAACCACTGAGCCAAGACACACAGTCTTTCACATTTCATATTTTAACCAATTATGTTCCCCTGAATTCCCATAGTAAAGTAACAATAAGCACAAACTATGCTTATATTGATAGGATCAGGAATTAAATGGGAGGCCTAAGAAATTATGAATTGCCACCAGAAGTAGAAATAGTGATAATTTCATCAAATGGAGATCGATACATTCGTTAGAAAAATGACACAGAACATCAGAGATGGGGTGAACACTTTAGAGAAACCATTTATTCCAACCCATCATTTATAGATGAGGAAGGTGAGGTACTAAAAAGTCAATTTTCTAACCTAGGGCTACATAACTATTAAAGTGACAGAGCCAGAAGGAGAGCCCAAGTCTTTTGACTTAAGTATAATGTTCTTTCCATCATGCCATGCTGAAACTAGCGTTAGGAATTAGGAGATGTCATCCGTGCTCTTTTCCTCATTAAGAACTTTTATCAGAAGTGCACAGGGAGATCTGGCCTGCCTCCACCACACCGGGACTCCCTAGGCTAGAGAAAGTAGAATTTGACCATCAGTCTGTTATGATGGTAGTAAGTTGTGACATGTTGCAGAGAGATCTAAGAGAAGGGACAGTAGGACTGTGCCTGGTAATTATTACTATTGATCACAGCTGTCCAGCTAATTGATGTGGTTGTCTGTAGACAGTGATTCAAACCTAGGTGGAAGGAGGGTGGGACTGTACTAGTTGGAATCTCTAGAAGAATTTGTGGATGGGAGCATTCTTCTATGTCTCTCCAGGCCATTGTCCTGTGGGAAGGTGGTCAATACAGTAGGTGTTGGGCTAGCATTTCCCCACTTGATATGGGTGTATGAAGGCAGGGCCTTCCTGAGACAGCCTGGGATACACCTCTGTGACAATTCTGAGACTGTCTCACTAAACCGTGGGCGTATTTGAGAGGACCAGACCTAAGACCATATCTAGTGAGAGAGAAAGTCACAATTTTTGCTATGTTATTTAAATAAAACCTTGAGATGGGATTACACGACTGCTATTTCAAGAGGTACTTCATATCGTGAAAAAATTATCCGTGGCTCTTTCTCCATCCTCCCCAACTAGCATGTCCCAAACTACTCCCTCAATCTGCTGGTGTTTCCAGGGACATGAAACAGGGATTCTAGAAGAAAACATCAGTGGTTCATAGAAGTCCCTTTCTTCCATGTTGTCTGCAAAGAGCTTTACAAGTATGACCTCATTTGATCATGTCATGCAAGTATTACCTAAAGGAATTGGAAAATTGTAGCCTAGGGAAGAGGCTGGGGGAGGGAGTTACCATAGTCAACTACAAATATCTGAACGGCTTTCTTGTGGAATTGGAATGGCCCCCAGAAAGCACAACTGAGGATCAAGTTGAAAAAATGAAGATTTTTTACTTCACATGAAGAAACACTTCTAGGAGTTGGAGTCATCCCAGCATGTACTGGGCTGCCTTGGGAACTAGCCAATTCTTCACTAGAGTTCTTTAAACAAAGACTAAATGACTATTTGTTGAGGATTTTGTTCAGATACAGATTTGTAATCAGATATAGGTGGGATTGGATGGCTTCTGGATCCCTGCTAATGCTGAGATTCAGTTTTATTCTCTTTGAGGTCATCATAGGAAAGAAAGGGAAATGTGACTACCTATTCTTAATATAGGGAACAAGATTTTATCATTTTTTGAAAAACAAAGATAATCGTGATATTGTTTGGGAAATAGAGGACAACTATTAACACCCTCAAAGCCCTGACCTTATATTAGACAAAAGTTCTCCTCTGTCTGAGCACTCCACACTGATTTGTCGAATGATTTCATGAAATACTGTATTGTAAATGTTCTGCTCAGTCTTCAGCACTTCAAGAAGTTTGTGCATCTGGTAGAAGATAAGTAAGGGATTAGTGTGTCATTAAAGAATTTATATTATACAGCTCCTTGAAGAAATATTGTTATAAGAGACACTGAAAACATGGCATTCCTTTGGAAATTTTTTCCCTCATAAAACAGAATAGAATCATAGAATTCTGAAGCTGAAAAGTACCTAAGGAATCATTCCCTGCCCTTCCATTTGACAGTGAGAAACCTGAGATACAGAAGGGTCGAATAACTTGGCCAATGGCAGACTAAGGACTAGTACCCATGTATTCTCATCCTTAGTCCAGGGGTCTTTCCATTACACAATCCTATTCTTGAAATAACAATCTAGCTTATTTTTCTTCTTTAAAACAGGTACGGTGTGGTTATCCTCACTTTACAAATGAGCCAAATGAACTCCATAGAATTTAAGTGGTTTGCCCGCTGTCATAAAGCAAGTTATTAGTGGAGAGGGAAAGAGCATCTTGGTATATTGTTTTTTTCACTGTACGTTATGGCAAGAAATGATGGAGCGCTTTGCAAACCCTAAAGCACTCTATAAATCTGAGCTATTATGTTATTGTTATTATCATTGCAATTATTGCTATACATTTAATTAAGGAAGCTGTATACCAGGAGGAGGGGGAACCATTCACCAAAACAACAGATTTCCAAATCTTTCCATTTTATAGGTAGAAGGAAGGAAGAGGGATTCTTTGGTAGCCTTTTCCACATTTCAGCTGGTGATATCCAAAACTCTATTATACCCTTTCTGTCATCTTGCCCGGGGAACATCTGGGCTCACATTCATACTTCAACAGCTTTCTTCACAGTTACAAGAGTATTAGCCCATAGCCACTGGACTATTACACCTCAAATGAATTTGACAGTTTAATGCTTTGGGGGTTTCCTTCAGTGATGTCAATCACAATCTGCCCATCCTGCAGGACTTCCGTCCATGTACCCAATGAGTAAGAGGCCTTCCTGGCTTTCTCCTCTGCCTGTCATCTCATGTCCTTGCAAATGCCCATAATTCACTGATGACACCTTTCCCACCTGCGGGTTAGAGTTCTCGTTGCAGGTATGCTGCAGCCAGCTCACACTGACCATGCATCTCTCCACTGATCTCTGCGGGATACTCATCAGAGCTGGTGGTATGTTATGTCTCATCATACAGAGTACACCGGTAAAATGTTATTATTGAAAAAAAGGGCCTTTGCTTTTACAGGAAGCTTGAGATCAGTAAAAAGAACTTTGAAATTACCTAAAAGCTATTCTTTTTTAACTGTGGACCCAATTTGTCATTCAATTGTATTATCTTTCCATATGATACATACTGATAGACAGGTGCTACTAGCAATTCATCTAAATGTATACTGAAATTTGAGTGGATCAGAGACAGTTTTCTTCCACTGGTCTTTCCCATGTGGAGGGAAAGGTCAAACTCTCTGGAGGGTTAGAGATCTCTTTTAGGAGACCCATGCCCTGGGTCTTAACACAATTAGAACATGACCTAGAACAGCACCTGGAGGATCTCCCCATCTACAAGGAGAATCTCTTCAAACTTGACTGTACTCAGGGGCAGCTAGGTGGCGCAGTGGATAGAGCACCAGCCCTGAAGTCAGGAGGACCTGAGTTCAAATCTGGTCTCAGACACTTAACATTCCCTAGCTGTGTGACCCTGGGCAAGTCACTTAACCCCAATTGCCTCAGCAAAAAGCAAAAAAAAAAAAAACTTGACTGTACTGGATGGATCACCTGATGTTTGTTATTAGATTGTTGAACAAAATTATTTTTGCTGCCATATCTTCCAAGAAGATAAGTTATAATGAGTTACTTTAATGCTTTCACATTGACAATTTACACCATAATTCTTGTGTTCGATAAAATAGTTTTTTTTTTTAAAGCTACTACACACTCACAAAATGACCCAGAAATTTCTATAGAATAATCACACTCATGCTTATAACTTAAAATGTCTGCACAGTGATTTAAAGTTGGCCAATTACTTCACAAAGCCCTCTCATTAGACGGCTAATAGGCTACTGATGAGACAACTGGGGCTGGGGATGGATTGTGATGCTGGAAAGAACTTTGGATGTCTTAATCCAATCCCTTAATTTTATAGTTGATGAAGCTGAATCCAGATGATCAGCCTATTATTATACAGCTTGTAAATATGAGAGGGATTTGAAACTGGGTCTGCTGGTTCCAAGAGCAGCACTTTTTCAGCCATGCTATTCTGCCTCTGTGATTTTTTTGGAGGCTAGATCTGTGATTTCATTAGTGTAGGGAATTCCCAACAGGAAACTTCCTAAAGAAGTTTGCAGATTGGGACCTCCTCTGAAACTCAGTTCTTAAAAAGCTCTGAATCCAGATCACAAGCCAGGAGAGTCAGTTCTTTATTCTCTCCACCACTCAGGCTCTCTCTGAATCCATTTTTATAACTGAAATTAGGCTTAAAAGAACAAATGCCTTTTAGAACATCTTATTAAAAGAATAGACACAAGGACTTTGCAGTGGGGTAATCCTTGAGATTTAAAACATTTTAGTACATGCCATACGATTATGGGAAATGCTAAGGGATGAAATACCCTTCATCATGATGAGTTTTAGGAAGGGTATTCTACCTGAGTTGCGTTTACTGATTTGTCAGCATCTACACCAGCCTTCTCTAGCATCATATCCATCACATTCTTCAGCTGCATCACTTCGATTCTCTTATTTGGTTTCCTAGGAGAGGAAAAATGCAGAAATGGAGAATTACTATTATTATCAGAACTATGCTGGACCAAATCTCTAAACTCAAAAAACAACAAAATGTAATAAAGGCAGCACATACATCTTTGGGTAGTGGATGGCTTTCATAGAAATGATATCTTTACTATTTTGGAAAGCATTTTAGAAAATCAGCTCTACTTACATGGATGGGAAAAGTAGCAGTCTATTCTGACTGTCTGTGAGCAGGGTTGTGTATTTACTGCAAAAAAGGGAAATTTACATATTATTCTTAAGGGCATTTGATGATCTGGCTGTAACATAATGCATAATCATATACTCTCTACCCCAAGAAGGAGAATGGATAAGGAGATAGCCTCCTCTTAAGTCTTGGATCCAATTCAATCCACATTAGGTGGTTACAATGCACTAGGCAATCTGATAGACTGAGGATACAATTAATAAAAACAAAATCAGTTCCTGCCCACAAGGAGTTTATCTTCTAATGAGGCTCTATCCCTTTCTAGCCATTTTATCTTAGGAAGTCATTAGGGCATCCTTCCTGGGTCCTTGTTTACAATGTTGTTTTAAGGTTCAAATGATGTAATATATCTGAAAGTGCTTTGTAAACTATAAAATATATTAATATGAGATTGTTATCAATAATAATAGCTAGCATTTGCAAAGCACTTAACATGTCTTATCTCATTTGATCCTTACATTGCCTTGGAAAATGACAAACACTCTAAGTCAGGGCCTGAGTCACTGAATTGATGGAAGTGATTTTATTAAGAAAGTGATGAATAAATACTAACAATGCAGAGTAAGCATAAAAGTTTCTGTATGTTTTTTTTTAAATTTCAGGGAGCCAGTTGTTAAATATTTAGCAACAAACCCCTGGGTTTAAACCACTAATAGGGCCACAAATATCCTTCTGCTCTCAGCAGGGTATTATTTCTTTGATTCAAGAGAGTTAGCAATAATATAATTATCAAGAGTTCCATTCGAATTATAAAACTCACTCATCATAATACTGTAGACCTTCAACTCCTGTGTTGGATGCAATGTGAAATTCTTCAGGGATCACAGTATCTGTTAATTTCTTTGGCTAAAAAAGAAATGGAGAGGGGCAGCTAGGTGTTGCAGTGGATAGAGCACCAGCCCTGAAGTCAGGAGGACTTGAGTTCAAATCTGATCTCAGACATGTAACAGCTGTGTGACCCTGGGCAAGTCACTTAACCCCAATTACCTCAGCAAAAAAAAAAAAATGGAGATATGAAAGGGAAAAAGGATTCTAAAAGATACCCAACTACTACCCCACATCCAAAAACTCAGGATTTAATTTCTTTGAGTGATCTTGATTTGAGAAATAACTTACACATAGTTCTAGGTAGAGGCTGTAATATTGAAGCAAAATCACCCATACTGTAGAAAAATAAACTGAAGTTTTGGTATCTGGGACCAGTCAATGGATACATGTCCTAGTTCTCTGAAACTCAGTGGATCTTATTTCTTACATTCCACCAACAACTGATCATTTAATTAATTCTAAAAATCCAAATCAGCAGATTGAAAAATCTATATCTGACCATTTTTAAGTTTATTTTTAGAAAGGTAACTGTGATCTACTTTCCAATTTATCCTGTATACATCTCTCATGTACATAGTAGTTTACATCCTTACTTTGTGAGATCCTCAAGGAGAAAGAGTAGTCATCATTCTTTGTATGGCCAGTGATTAGCATAGGGTCTTGACACCTAGCAGGAGCTTTTAATGAATGCTTTTTGTCTTCACTATATATTAGTGATAACACTAACTCCTTAAACAATGTGATTACAAAGAAAAAAGAAGAAAAAAATATCTTTCCATAAAATAAGCAGGACCTAGATCATCCAAGCGATAGACCACCATAATTACACTCATACACAAATGCTGACAATCAGACCTAATCATCTATGTTATTATTTTATTTTCAATGCATTCTAAAAGAAAAAAATTATGACCAAAAAGTTGCACTTACTGATGAGTCAGGTATAGACAAACCCACGTGTGGTTCCTCTTCCACAGAGGTAATCTCTTTTACCAGCTGTGGAAGCCATGAATCTGCCAGTTTTTCAGCCTTAACATCATACAAAAAAGAAACATCCCTAAGAAAATGAAAACCACATGTATTCATTAATTAGTTATCCACAAAATTATATCATATTCAGTTAGCTAATTACAGATTTGAAAAAAATCTACCACATACTAACAGCTGAAATTCATTGCAATTGTAACCTCCTGTTCACAGGGTTGTTGTTGAAGAAAGTCCATTGTAAAGCTTAGTGCTTAGGGAAATGTGAGGGTAGCTATAATATTTTTCAGCATCTAGAAATCTAAGTGCAGAAAGCCAAAACATCCAAAAATCTAAAAATATCCTAACACTTTGGTACCAAAAAAATCAATCCCACAAATATCAGATAATACAGAAGTTATTCTGAAAAGGATCTGAGATAGAGGGGGAGAATGTTTAATGGCCTAGAAGATAAGTATGAGTCATTAGAGTGATTCTGCAGCCAAAAAAAAAAAAAAAAAAAGCTCATTAGCTCTTGGCTGCCTTCAAAGAGTAAAATCTTCCAGGAGGAAGGAGGTGATGCCCTTGTCAGACCTTGTCTAGAATATCAGGCCAGGAAATTGTTCCTTTGAGAAAACCAAAATGTACTTTTTTGCAGCTTATACCCACTGTCCCTGGTTCCACTCTTTGGGGCCAAAGAGAATATATCAAAGCCCTGTAAATACTCAAAAACAACTATTATATCCCCATTAGTTTCACTTCTCCAGGATAAATAACCCCAATGTTAATACAATTAACCCAAAGCCCTTCTCTATACTGAGTATTCTCCTTTGGACATTATCCAGTTTATCAATGTCTTCCTCAGATTGTAGGTCCCAATACCCAACATAATACATTAAATGCAAATTTAACAATACAAAAATTGCCTATTAGAATTGCTTCATTCTTCATACTTGTGGCCCCAATACCTTGCACAGAATCTGGCACTAATAGGTAATTAATTAATACTAGTTTACTGCTTGACAAGGGTAGTGTGGAGGAACTATCATTTTCCTATTCCAGGAAGTTATGGCTTTCTTAATGTAGACCAAGGGTGAATTAGCTTTTCGATTCCCATATCATATTCTCATTTTATGAAGCTTAAAATCTACTAAAATTCTTTTATCTTGTACTTATGAGACTGATTTTTTATGCCTAGGAGTATCTTTACATTTACTCCTAACTAGTGAGATTGATTTTTTTTATACCTAAGTGTTAATAGTTTACACTTATTCTTCATGAATTTCAAATCCTATCATTAAGGATACTATTAATCCTCCAAACCACCTGGCAATTTGATAATTCCATCTTTGCCTTTAACCAAGTTACCTATAAATATATCAAACTGTTCAGGGCCAAGCCCAGATTCCTAGAAATACTACACCCAAGACTTCCTATCACCAGCTCTCAATAATTATCCTGAGTCTAGTCATTCAGACATTTCTTGACTCTAATCATATTACTGACAAATCCAAAATTTTCCTAAAATCTGGGTAAACTTTATTCACAGAATTCCTCTCAAATACCAACTCAATCATTCTGTTTAAAAAGGGAGGAAAGAGGAGATTAGTCTATCACATGACCTATTCTTGATGCTGACTTTCTGTAATAGCCATTTTTTTTTAGACATTCACTGGTCATCTTTATGATGATCTAGGATTTTCCCAGGAATCTAAGTCAAGTTCCCTGACATAGAGTTAGATAAAATTGTATTCTCCCTATTAGAAAATCAGAGCAATATTCTCTCCTTCCCAATCTTGTATCATTTTCCACAATCTTTGCAACACTACTGATGGGAGTTTAGCAGTTCCATCTGTCAGTTCTTTTCAAAGCCAGTGATGGGCAGGTGACTTGCATTTATCAAGAGCATGTAGGTAATTCTCTTATTTTCTCTTTATTTATCTTGGGTAACAAGATAAGTCATTTTAATTCTAATATTTCCATCCCAAATGTTCTCCTGAACAGAGAAAACAGAACCCAAAGAAGTGAGCAGTCCAGCTTTTTCTCTGTTGTCACTGTTATTGTGCCATTTAATCCAAGTAAAAGTCATCAACCTTTTTTGTCTTCCTTTCCCTTCCTTCCCCCCTTTAAAAAGAATTCCAGGGAAAGGAATCTGGGAAGATGGTGGAATAGATCTGAAAACTCCAGGCTCTCCAAATTTTCTCCAAAAAGAATGACAGAACATTGCCTCAAAGTGAATGAAGAGTAGAAAAAATAAACAAAAGTTGTTTTCCCAAGCAACTTAAAGAACCTCAAGAAAGACTCAACCTCTGGGGGTAGAGGTTTGGGGCCTGAATGAAGGGACTTTCATCTCAGGGACAGTGTGGGAGTCCGAGTAGAAAATTGAAGGACCCTCCACTGTGGAAGGATGCCAGGACTGAACAGACAAATCTGGGCTTTGGTTGTGAGTGAGAAGGGGGTACTACCCAGCCAGTGAGGGCAGTAGTACAGGGCTGGTCACTCCCAGAATCCCTGGTTTCAATTCTGAACAGAGAGGAGAGCTGAAGTTTGCAGGGACTGGAGGAACTGAAGGAAGCACGACTATTTGAAGGAGCATGGCGAGCCATGACTTAGAGGCATGCCAAAGGTTGCGCCCTGGGATAGAACTCAGAAAATGATAGTTAAAAAGACAAAGAATAAAAAGAAAATAATTCCTTGAAAATTATATCTGGGCCAAGGGGAATCGAATTATAAGAACACCAAGAAATAATAAAACAAAATCAAAAAGGATGAATAGAAGAGAATGTGAAAACATCTCATTAGAAAAATGACAGATCTGAAGAAAAGATCAAGTAAAGACAATATAAGAATTGTTGGACT
Organism: Myrmecobius fasciatus; assembly: GCA_023553655.1. Taxonomy (NCBI): domain Eukaryota; kingdom Metazoa; phylum Chordata; class Mammalia; order Dasyuromorphia; family Myrmecobiidae; genus Myrmecobius; species Myrmecobius fasciatus. The sequence goes on from JAJPUD010002524.1 coordinate 315,075, forward strand.
ATCTGAAAGTTACAATCAAAAAAAAAAAAAAAGAATTTTGATTCAATATAAAAAAAAATTGAAGGCCAGTGGGTGGCGCAGTGGATAGAGCACCAGCCCTGACGTCAGGAGGACCTGAGTTCAAATGTGATCTCAGACACTTAACACTGCTTAGTTGTGTGACCCTGGCTAAGTCACTTAACCCCAATTGCCTTAGCCAAAAAAAAAAAAAAAAAAAAAAAAAAAAAA